>JAJHZJ010000008.1:85498-332998 GCA_023548195.1 Bettongia penicillata ogilbyi | reverse complement strand
AAAATCTATCATTATTTCCCGGTGGCAGTAGATTGTCAAGGATAGAGACACATCCCTGGAGTGAGGGTGACCTAAAGTTCAAGTTCTGTCCTGGACACATACTGACTGTATGACTCTGGACAAGTCATTTAATATCTTAGTACCCACAGGTAACTTCAGAGACAGCTCTAAGACACCATAAATTTCAGATGAATTGGTAGTCTGTTTCTGTGGAGGGGATTTATATACCATGAATTCTCTACACGAATGAAATTCCTTATCTTAAGACTAAACTACAACACCAAGATAGATAGATTAATAGAGAGATAAAGAAAGATATACAAATTTATACAAATGAATTTATATAAATACATGTATATATATCATTCACAAAATCTTATAGGAGACCCTAGATTTCACACTGTCTATCCCTTTAGCTAATAAATGGACTATTCTCTGTATAGGATTGGCTTTTAAATCATAGCCATAACAACTTGAATTCCTAAATTCATCCTCTCTCTAATTATCATGCTAAGTGCATATCCATCGCCTGTAAATGAACATGTCTGGTGACTATGAGCTCAGTAACTGTAACATAAATATCAGGAGGCACTGTTAGAAAATTCTTTTTGTTGAGTATTTACAGCAAGATTTTTCTGTTCTTTAAGTTATTTATAATTTTTGATTTTTGAAGAAACTTAAAAGCTGCCTCATTAACGATATGAAATTATGACTGGTCATAATTGTTACTATTTGAGTTTGTTCTTAATTATATGCACTGAGACATAGTAGGAAAAATCTGGTCAATGGCTTAACATAAAATACGAATAAAAAGTCAAAGAACACATGGTGCTGTTTGGATTTGTTGAGACAGTAAGGAAAAGATAATCTCCATGCTTAACTGGCCGAATGCAATTGATACCTGTAGGTTTTGATTTTTAAAAATAATAACTTTTAAGTTCCATCAGTAACAAGGATGTTAACCATTTGACTTGGAAACATTCATTAAGCTATTGAGTCAAGAACAACTTTAGATTGTCATCCATTCAGTTAATAAACTTCTGTTGGTCTAAGTAAGTCAAGTTTTTCCAGAGGTAGGCAGTTTTAATTTACTCATTTCATTTACTCTAACAGTTTTAATTTACTCATTTTCCTTCTCTTTTGAAGCAGTTTGTCTCTAATAAGGTGTGGAGTCGATGAATTAAGTAAAGAAAAATCACATTCCTAGGACCAGCAAAGGGAGGAATTGGGAAAGGGAGAGAAAATGCCCATATTCCAAAAAACAAGAGGAATTGTAAAGAGGTAGAAGTCCTTTACCTATAAAGCCAACCTTGCCCAACACCACCACCTACTGGTGGCAATTGTAACAGCTATTTAGCTTAAGAAGTGTTTTTTGAACAGGTGAGAGCTAAGTATATAGACTCAATGGTATATCAGACAAAGAAGTAGTAGTCAGGATCTCTGCCATCAAAGACCTTCACAGTCTGCTTTGCAAGTTAACAAATATAGTCAATGATAGCATATGAAACTTTCCTATGTGAAAGATCTACATGCAATTAAAATATGAACCTAATAGATCAGAAACACACCTAAATATCAGTACTGTTAATAGTATTCAAGCAGTTACAGATTAGACTCTCTTCCCTCCTTCATCCTGCAAAAAGCCATAACAAAAGTGTTAGATTGCAGCTAACTCATCTTCTGAAAAAAAATGTTGACTTTAGTGCTAACTGTTCATCAGGCAAACAAACTGTCATTCATTCATTCAATCAGCATTTATTCCCAATTACTGTGCTAGACATTAGGAATATAAATTGAAAGATGAAACAGTCTCCACTCTTGAAAAGTTTAAATTTCAATAGCAAAATAATAAGTAACAATTACTATATTTAGATAATTATTAATAATAATTAATTACCATTATTACTAATAATTAATCATTATTAATTAGTAATTAATTAGATAATTAATAATTAATACATTTAGGTAAAACTTTAAGGTTTGTTGTGTGTTATAAAATATTATCTCATACTATCCTTATAACAACCCTGGGAGGTTGGTGCTATTATTATCTCCATTTTACAGATGAGGAAAGCAACACATGATGATATTGCAACTAATAAGTATCTAAGACTGGGTCTGAACTAATATCTTTCTGTTTCCAGGTCCAGTGCCCTAACCATTGTGCCACCTACCTGTTTTTTGTGTTTGTTTGTTCGTTTTTAACACATACAAAGGACTAAGTAGTGTCCAGACAGGCACTGGAAAGATAAAGGGCATGGTAACTAAAGCCACAGGAAACTGACTGACACATCCTTTCTAGTAAGAGAAGTAGGGATTTGATCGTTGATCCCAGAGGTGCTCTGTGGAAAGGGTAGTAGAAACTGAAAGGATCAGAATAAACTTCCAAAGGAAGGTGGTGTGGAAGCTGAGATAAGCAGATACCTAAAGATTTTTACAGTGTTTAGGTAAGGAAGGAATGCCAGAAATGGAGGATTTTACGTTCCAGGATAACAGGATGGGAGGTGAAAGGCTATAGGGAAAACAGCAGGTTAAGTCAATTTGATTAGAATGCTGAGTTCAGAAAGCAGAGTAATAACATATTGTTCCCTATTTTTGTTGTAGAATTTTGGTCATTTCCTGGTTCAGACCTAAGGTTTTTGAACTCACAGAACTGCCTTTGGACCATACCTAAACCTTACAAATTCTACCAGTGATAAGACTTGTTTCCTAAAACCTCTGATCTAGTGAATCTACTTGCCCTTCTCACATCTGTCGTTCTTAGCTTTGTCACACATAACTTTACCACAGTCACAGGTAACCCAAGTCAATAACATAAAGCGTCATGAAATATAAAATCTTCATAAAACAAATTAAATAGAATGTTATATTTTCCACATTTTATCATTTACAGTCTTGTGTGTTGTCTCTCCCAATGAATGAAAAAAGTTGGGCTTAGGTTCTGTTTTACTTTTAATTCGTAGCCTCAGGACCCAGCAAAGGATATGGGACAGGGCAGGGGCTTAAAAATTCATTCCTCCATCCACCTACCCGTTCATTCATTGAAGGATAATCAATAATTCTTCACCTATGCAAATACAATCAGTCAATTAGGTGGAAATGAGTTAAAAACAGTTGTTTGGTAACACGAGGTGAAAAAAAAAAGCTCATTCCCTTGTGAACACATGTCATGTATGTTTAATCCTATCATCTGCCTGAATAGGCAGATTGCTTCTAATACCAGTGCTGCAGTGAAAAGAACCCTGGATCTGAAGGCAAAAAGCTCTAGTTCAAAGCAGGGGTCCATCGTGTTCTGTGTTTGTTTTTGATTTTTGGCTACCTATTTGATCTAGGGCAGGGAACTTCAAGATTTTCACTTTGTTTCCTTATTTGTTAAATGGGGGGAAGAGGATGCTACATAATCTCTGAAATGCCATCGGGCTTTAAGTCCATGTTCTTACAACTTTTTCAATGGGGAAACCCATTAAAACAAACTTCGGAAAAGCGAGCAGGTGTTGCATATTGATTGGTCAGTCTTACATTTGGGGCCACTATCATCTAATTCACATTTGTTACATGAAAATAAATGTAGTTTCAGCATGTGGATTATAAAAATATTTTTTCCACTAGTATGCACGCAGCCCCTCCCTACTCACTTAAGCATATGAACAGAATATATTATAGATGATGTATGATGGCTGGAGGTAGGGCGTATTGGGTAGGACAGAATTACCCCAGACAAGTTTTATTTGATTTTCAGTGACTTTAAATTACTCAAGCTGTTCAGGTTATTAAATAGTGAATCCAGCTGACTTTAAAATATAGGAATATGCCATGAAACCTCTTAGAGATAGTTCTTGAAGAGCATCTATTATCTCTTGAAGAATTAATGCACTTCCTTAATTGTGCCTGCTAGGTGATCGGTCACAAATGGCCAACGAATTCGGGCCCACACAGAAGCAAGGCTGAGAAAGTGACATTTGCTCAGCAAGAGAGGTTGTCGAAGCCCTCTGACGAATGAGACAAAGCGAGTCAAGTCATAATAGGAAGGTTTTTCAAACATTTTCAGTAATTTGGTTATAGCTAACTCTAGAGTGCATTAGAGACACATTCTTAATCAGACCCTACTTTTCCATTAGAGGGACTAATTACTGTATGTCCTCTATTGGCAGATTTATTTTTTCCCTTTGGAACCTCTTAGCAAACACAAACGAATTTATTTGAATTTTTTTCTGGCCCAGAGCACTGTGTGCAGTAAGGTACGGTCTGACACTTTTAAGAGTCTGCACACACAGAGGGCACTGTTCACTCAATAATCTTTTTTGTGCTGCTGACAAGGAATTCACTGTGTCCAAAGAAATTCACATCAATATTAGAGAAACTCTAACTGCCAGGATGGTGTATCCATTCTCGAGTCTTGCATTTGCAATTTGATAGAATTTATATCACAATCTCACTCCACGCCTTATTTCTTTTTCTTTTAGGACAAATAATTTTTGATTTAAATGATTTTTTTCTCCTTTCCCTTGCTAAATATGTCTGCCACCTGTCTAATAATCTACTTAAAGACAAATAAATGATAAGATTGCATTAAGGCCAGCAGTCCTGCCTAGTGACTGATGCTAAAATCTTCATTAAACCTAGAAAATGTGTTTACTTTGTCTTTTCAGAAACATTCCGCATCAGCATAAAAGTAACAAGATACTGAAAAATATTCTACGTAAAATAAAACTAGTTTGATAGATAATGTGGGATGAATAGGTACTGTGATTTCTTTATTTTTCATTTTTAAGGCAAGTCAACAAACATTTATTAAATGACTATGTGCCAGGCAATGTACTAAGCACAGGGAAATACAAAGAAAGGCAAACATATTCCCTGCCATGAAGGAGCTCACATTCTAATGGGGGAGATGATAAGCAAACAGCTCTTTATATTATGAATATCGGTGTGTGTGTGTGTGTGTGTGTGTGTGTGTGTGTGTAGTTATCCCTTCCACATCATGGGGGTTAGGGAAGCAGCACCCCTGCAATCCAAAAAAAAATCTGCTTAAGACCGTTTGGACTTCCCTTCATACCAGAGAAGTCTGAATTTTTCTTTTTTTTTTTTCCTTTTTTCTTTTTCTTTTACGAGGTGTTTACAGAACCTTATGATAAACACTGGGCTAAGTATTTGGTCATACAATCAGCCTTCTTTCTCATATCATTTGAAGCTGCCACAAAACTCTCAAAAAATTAGCATTTAATTTCCTATGCTGACCCACAACATATTGAAACTACAATGAAGAAAGCTGTGATGTGGCAATGTGTGTATATGTGTATGTGCTTGTAGTCAATTGGAAATAATCTCAGAGGAAAAGTATTAGCAGGAGGATGGGGTTGTAGGTATGAGAAATACTTGTACTAAAGGAAACCAGGAAAGTCATAAGGCAGAGACAAAGAAGGAAATCATTCTGAAAAAGGGGGATGTCTAGCAAAAAGATGCAGAATATAGAGTATCATTTTCAAGGAACAGCAAATACATTGTCACTGGATTGTACACAGTCAGAGAGAGGGGGGGAGAGGGGGGAGAGAGAGAGAGAGAGAGACAGAGAGAGAGAGAGAGAGAGAGAGAGGAGAGGGAGAGGGGGGTAGAGAGAGAGAGAAAGAAAGAGAGAGAGAGAGAGAGAGAGAGAGAGAGAGAGAGAGAGAGAGAGGAGAGGGAGGGGGGGAGAGAGAGAGAGAGAGAGAGAAACACATACCCTTTGGACGTAGCGGGGCCTAAACACTTGTTTTGTTTTCTTTACCTCTACATACAAGGGGCCTCTGGACCCATGCAAAAATACCAGAGTCAATCTTAGCAAAGTTTGGTTCTCTAGAAAAAGGAGTTAGATGCTTTTATACCTAAGCTATGGAAAAAGTTGCTCAATGTACACATATAAACCAAGTACAGAACATCATTTATATCTTTCACCAAAAAAGTTGAATATTTAATATAAAATACTGAGTATATATATATATATATACATATATACACATATATATGTATATATACACACATATATGTATATATAAAAAATAACCTAACATTACACTCTTTCAGGAGGTTAATATTTAAATTACCAAAGCATAAAACATAAAAGAATTTGCAGGACTGCTGAATGGGCATCTTGTTTTTCACCTCAGTTGTGTAGTATCCAAATAGGTTCCGTTAGGTCCAAGACTTTTGGCAAGTCAAGCAAGGGAATGGGCTGATTGTCTGATCAATAGTTCTCTCCAAAAAGCCCTGAATTATTTTCTAAGATCTCCTCTCAAAGGGAAAGTCTCATTGACTAAGGTCCATGTGTTTCCAAGCTCTTGAATTCAAAATAGTGTCTTTAAGGATGGAAACTCCATTTCAATATTGTTGATACACAATCACCTATAATTAGAAAAGATAGTAGAAAACCTAAGAGATAGCCAGGGGGGTGGAAATTCAGTCTAAAACTTGCCGGAGTAGGGTATGTGTTACATCTTCCTTGTGTTCCCAGCTACCATTCTTCCAGGGTGGGGCACGGTCGCCACCCCCCCTTCTGCGCCACCCTGCCCTGCCCTCTCCAAAGAGGGTCAAAGAGATGTTTGAAGTGTTACCTAGGTGGAGTCACTACTTTTTATGTCCATTAAGTAGACCACTTCTCTAAGTTTAGTAGTCAAGCCATTTGATGAAAACACTCCTTACCATCATCGTGGATCCCAGGAGCAAATAAAGGAATTGCCTCATTATCTCAGAGAGCCCAATTCCTGTCATATACCATGTTTCCCCAGAAATTAGCAGGGCAAAGGTGTAGTTCTGCTTCAAGGTGTAGTTTTTTCTATGTCCCTAATAATGTGTTTTTTCTATGCCCCTAATACAAAAAAATATTAAAAATTTAAACCCAAAAGTCTATTCTAGTAGCTCTTATGTAACTTTATTTTCAATAAATATGCTTTCATCCCACACATTGAAAGGGAAAATATTCTGGAAGTTGTATGTATGTTCCTACTTTAGTTTAACAATATGGAAAGGATAATTAAAAAATCAAATTTACTGGTAAGTGATCACACAATAATGAAACACAAGTTTTTCGCATAAGGTATTATGCCAGTTCAGAAAGCAAGATACATCTCAATGTGCACATCTTTGATTCAGTGTGAACACTCTCTCCACTAGAGTAAATAATAATTCTTCTTTGATTTCTCATCCATGGTTTTGTCTAAGACCTTCACACAGGACATATTGGCAAATATTTAATAACCAGTTTGGGGAGGTGGGAGGGATAGATATTATTAAGATTTCCTCAACACATTCTTAAATCTAGTATAGAAAGAGCCCTAATTTATAGCATTTACTCGTTTCCAAGGTGTGGTTCCTCACACTAAAAATTTAACAACTGACTATCAGGAACTGGTATGAGAGGGCAACAGCCGACTCCTGCCCTAGGACCAGAGGCTCTCCTCTATTTGTTTTGTTACCTTGTGATAATTCATGCTTCACTTTAAAAATCCATTCTGGAATGAGGGTCATCTCATAAATCATGCTTAAAGCAATCACTCAAAAGCTCAGGCAAATATATAGAAGATTTGAGAGGCCTTCTTCCAGTCACATGTGACCAATTGTTGAGAATTTTGTACTCTTTTTCTTTCTATCATCTGTGAAGAGCATTAGGATTATTTCAAGGTGCTTCCTGAGAGTTAGGTAGGATCACAGCGGCTCTGATTCCACCCCAAGTAAGTCCAGTATGGGCAGCTAGGTGGTGCAGTGGATAGAGTACCAGTGCAGGAGTTAAGAGGACCTGAGTTCAAATCTCACCTCAGACACTTGACACTCACCAGCTGTGTGGCCTTGGGCAAGTCTCCTAACCCCAATTGCCTCATCCTGGGTCATCTCCAGTCATCCTAATGAATATCTGATCACTGAATTCAGATAACTCTGGAGGAGAAGTGAGACTGGTGAGTTGCACAGCCCTCCCTCACTCAAAACAAAGTCAAGTGCAAGTCATGTCATCATTTCTCTGATGACATGGTCTTCCTTGGCAACGAAGGATGAACACAAACAAGGGTCCAATAAGAATGACAGTTGACTCTCACAGAGGTAAGAGCAAGCTAGTGTTAAGGAAGGAGTCCTGCCTGATAACCTACCCCAGGATAATCATCAAACAAAAGGACTGTCCCCAAATTGGCCTTTATATCAGAAGACAGCCATAGTTGTTTGGTCAATGAGTGCTAAAATGAAATGCAAAATGTTTAATTAGTACCCTGAAACTGCTGTATATTCTGATGATGTTGGAGGAGCATTGTCAAACAATTGACAAAATAGTTTTAAGTTTTTTCTGAATCTTGTTTTAAGTACTGTTGATTTGATTTCATCAATAATGTGTTTGTGAGTGACCTATATTTAGTATTTCTTTTGTATGTAGGAATACGTCTTGTTCAATTCCTGATTCATATTGTACATCTTTTCATTCTCCCCAAAACCAAAACACATGCACGTGCGCGCACGTGCACACACACACACACACACACACACACACACACACACACAAAAAGTTATTCTGGGGAAACTGGATGGGAGATTTAACAGTTGAAATGTGAGGACAGGGAGCCTATGCCTCTTTTATTAGGGGCTAGGCTCCCCATGATATGACTGAACCCAATCCAAACTGCATGTCCCAATACAGAATTGGATATAATACAATACTCCAGAAACTATAGGCTCAGCAGCAGTTTTTCAAAGTTAGGATCAGTTATGACTCATTCTTGATATATGAATGATCCACTTCCTTTTCCACTTATAAATATCCTTAATTAAGCTTGTCTTTTAAACAAACAAAAAATATTTTTAAAAAACACAGCAAAACAAACCAAGACATCAAGAGAGTAATCTAACTTGATATTTACTATATACTCTACCATTACAAAGAAAGCAGGATGTTCCTGATGGGACTTGGTCATCGTAATTAGATAGTATTACATTTTCTTTTACTGTTTTTGTTTTCTTTTCCTTTTATTTATATTATTTGCATATTTAGCCACAACTTACATCATTTCCTTTATTTTGCCTCCTTCATATTTCATTACTTTATGCCCCTCTAAATTCTTACTTGAGGATATCTTTCAACTCACTTCTGTGATAGTCTTCTTGTTCAATATTTAAGACACCAGTTACAACAACCATGGACCTTTCCATTGTCCTGTTAGTGATTTGAAATTGTGATTCTTTTGAGGTTATGTTGGTCTGTGATTTGAGTCCTGAATGATCATCTGGATCAGGTTGGCATTAATGTTTTGAGCAATTTAGCATCATTGAAGTCACTGTGCAGAGGGACAATCCCATCACTTCCCCCAATCATTTCTATTCAGAGAATCCAATCAGTCATTCAGTCAAGAGGCACTAATAATCAGACAAAAGAATCTGGACGATGTCAAAGCTAAGCCATTTTAAAACAGGAGCTCGGGTTCTTAGTGTCTTGCAGACTTTAGGATCTATCCTGTTTCTTTCTAAACAATTGCTGCAATGTCCTGCTTTCCTCCTTCCCTTTTGTCCTTTCTTCCTTTCTTTTTTTTCAACAACATACTCATGATTTAGCATTTCAGAAATATGCAGGAAATAGCCTTTGTAATAGTGACAAGTTTAGGAGAAAAAATTAAATTGGGTTCTAAATTGAGGAAGAGCAAAAGCGATAAATAGGCTTTGATTGTTCCTACAGCCTACCAAACATATTATTAAAGGCATATTTTCAGAAATGCTTCTCTCTATATAAAGTTTTATCTCTGTTATTTAAAAATGTTGTCATATCAACTGTCTTTTATGAGCAAGTGGATGGTGTACAATTTGCATGAAAGCCTAAAAACATTAAGGTGCTGATAAGAAATATTTTTGTACTAACATAGTCAGGGAAGCCATGGAAGGTAACATTAATAATGAAAGAAATACTTTTTGGTGAAACCTATTCTTTGTATTTATAAAATCTGTTGAGTAAGAATGATTTTACTTCCATTAAATAATATTTGTTACTATATTTCTAAGCTAGCCACTAATGATAATAGAAAGGAAACATACTCAAAAGATACATGAATTCTTTATCAATTTTTGCCTGTGTTCTAGTTTTTTAAATTTTTAGGCAACACTAAACATGTCATATCTTCCAGCACTTAAAAACATACAAATATTATTTGTAATGATCTGTTCAAATTGGCAGGATGGTTCATCTAAAGAAATTAAGTGTATAACATGTAGGAAATGAATTTATCAGATATAAAGTAAAAAGGTGCAAGAATTAAAGAAAAAAAGACCTATGTACAGCAGTGGACTACGACAATGTTATAAATGGGGAAATCTTATTAAAATATCCCTATTTCAGGGTGCATAATTTTTAAAAATTGTGATGAAATTTAAAATATTCAAACCAATTAAAAATTATAAAAGGAATAGAAAGTAAGTTTAGAAATATAGGTAAATATCCACTATCTCTATTTTCCCATTGTTGTTCAGCTTTCAAAAATGTTATAATCGGGCTTCTGTACACATCATTCTTCTGAAATTGCTATCTCAAGTCACTAATGATCTTTTAAAAATGCTTTATTGATATTTCTTCTATAGCAATAATTTCTTCAAGCAATAACTAGCTATATAATCATCTTCTCTCTCAATGTATACAATACTCTGTACCTGTAGTCTCTTGGCTAAGAAGAGGAGATATATAATGTTATTATCTGTTCTCAAGGATAAGGATATCCCTGATGACCTATTGCTGAAAGTGGATTTTGAGGAGAATACAACTGACTTCATTTTGTGCTGTAGGTCTCTGTAACAGTTCAAATATCCTTTTTCATTTCATAAAAAATGTATTTTTTCACATCAATATACAATACCAGATCTTATCCAAAAATGTTTTGTAAGTCTGTCTACATGATGTACCTGCTCTCATGATCTTACTCAAATGCAGGGTCATGTAGCTCTGGAAGAGACTGACACTCTACACATATGTGTATACATATGTATATTTATGTATGTATGCATGTATGTTTATTCATTATTATGCATATAGATACATGTATATACAACACAGACACAATGCAAATATATACATTACTTTGTATGTATGCATATGTATATGCATATATATATGCACATATGGATATGTATATCTATTGTGGGTATGCATATGCATAGATAATATAATAAGTATGTACATGTATGTGTATGATATCTATACATACATATAAAACATATATATAAACAATATATGCATATATTCATATATTTCTATATATGTGTACTTATGTGTGTATATATATCATCTGTGGAATTGCGAAATACACATGTTCATCAACTACTTATGAGATGTGTCACACTCTTGAGTGGATAAATAAACTGCAGTGTATCTGGCAGTCTATAACCTGTGTTGGCCTAACATGTTCATGTAGTGTCTAACAAGACTCCAAAAATTCTTGTAACACTGTTGACAAATCCTATTTCAGTTTTCGTCTAACTTGCTGATTGCTATAATTGATCCTCATTGAGCACCTTGTCTACTTATTAGTGTCTCTGACATAGTCTTCACAAATAGCTAGCATTCATATATTATTTCCAGGTTTGCAAAGTGCTTGACAAATATTATCTCACTTTATCCTCACAATCACCTTGGTAGATAGGTGCTACTATTATCTATTACTCTTTTATGGATGTTGAAACCAAGATAGACAGAGGTGAAATGATTTTCTAAAGATCTAAGGATGGATTTTTATTAGTCTCCATGATTCCAGGTCTAACAGTCTATCCATTTTGCTGCCTAGCTGTCTCCCTCATAGCTTAAACATAACTATCTTCTAATTCTCTCCTCACCTCTATCTGCCTTTCTCATCTCATGACCACGCTGAGAGGTTTTTAAATAAGATCTTTGACCTTTTTAAAATTTGTAATCAAATTATACTTTTTTAATGATCAAGTATTTATTTTTCACCTCTCCATCTACTACAAAAAAAGGAACTTTGTCTATAGCTCTAGATTTTCCTTTGAGTTTCAGATTTGTTTTTCATTGACATTTGGATATCCTATTATTATATTTTAAATTTGAATTCAACATATCCAATACTAGATTCATCACCTTTCCCATAAAATCTGTTTTAGCTCTGTGACTACTATGCTAGGGGCCACTGGTATGAGTCTTTCTTTTTAATGGTGGAGGGGAATGCCTTACTCTGTATAAGGGTGGGACTGAATAGGAGAGAGGCCAGAGAGCTCTAGTGTAGTCAGTCCCATCTGTCTCAAGACACTTCAAGGTCAGTCCTTGTGGGACTCGCCAAATCTTCTTTGAGTGTCAGATCTCTCTGGGAGCTCCTGGCTTTTAACTTTGAAAAAGAAGACTCAACCATTCTAATGCCCACTAATGGAAAGACAGGAGAGGAGTGGGCAAGTCTCCATCATGACCCTATCTAGAGCTTCCCACTATAGGGACTTATTTTTCCCTTTGTTGAGCTTTCTCCCTCTCCCTCCCCCCCCCCTTCTCTCTCTCTCTCTCTCTCTCTCTCTCTCTCTCTCTCTCTCTCTCTCTCTCTCTCTCTCTCTCTCTCTCTCTCTCCTCTCCCTCCCTCCCCTCCCTCCCTCCCTCCCCTCTCCTCTCTTCTCTCTCTCTCTCTCTCTCTCTCTCTCTCTCTCTCTCTCTCTCTCTCTCTCTCCGTCTCCATCTTCCTATCACTCCCTGTGGGAAAGCTCTTTCACTCTGTATTATCTGATATATATTCTCTTATTTATAGGTCAATATCTCTGGTTTCTATTTTGCTATGATTTGGATAGTATCTTTGCTATTTGCTATTTTGTTCATTGTGAAATTGCTATTTGGTAAGAGAGGGGTCAATGCTTGGATAGACAAGTGAAAAAGTGATCAAAAGTAAGATAGAACCCAATCTTATCCCTTACATGGTTAATATATGAGAGATAAGATAGATATACTTCCAGCCTGGTACTCCCTGTATCTGAGGAGAGCAGAGGTGTGGCCTGGGGGCTCAATCTTCTCATTCCCCTCCTGGCAGGAAGACAGTGGGGGAGAAGCTCAAGATGTCTATTCTTCCTCCCCCTAGGACATACAAGGACATGTCCTTGTAACATGGGGGCCTTTCTACAAATGAGGCTCACACTCTTTCCCTAGAACACTTTTGTTAGTTTGACATTTTCTTCTTAAGGAAAAAACATCTTATTTTTACCTATGGCTTTCATGGATTCAGGATATTCTATACACTAAGCACTAAAATAAGCCCTGTGAGTTAAAAACAATAAATAAAGAAGGTGATAGGGTGACTTAGAGTCAGAAAATTATTGCTATTGTTTAGGTGTTTCAGTCATGTCTGAGTCTTTGAGACCCCATTGAGATTTCCTTGGCAAAGATACTAGAGGGGTTGGCCATTTCCTTCTCAAGTTTCTTTTATAGATGAGGAAACTAAGGCAAACAAGGTTAAAGTGCCTTGCCCAGGGTCACACAGCTATTAAGTGTCTGAGGCTGGATTTGAGCTCAGATACTGTGCCACCTAGCTGCCCAGGAAGTCTTAACTTCAAGTTCTGCCTCAATCTGTTACTAACTGTTTGATCCTGGAAGTGTCATTTAATCTCTCAGCCTCAGTTTCCTCTGTCATAAAAGGAGGAAAATAATAACAATTATTTAATGAGATTGTTGCGAAGATATATGTGTGTATGTGTATATATACTATACACATATATGTATATAAACAAAGAAAGAAAGAAAGAAAAAGAGCTTTCTAAATCTTAAAGCACTATGTAAACACTTGTAATCATTGTTTCTTTTTCTGCTGTTGAGGGGGTGGTGGTGGTGGTGGTTTTCCTCAGTAAATCCATTTTTCTACAAAAGTTGGTTATAGTTGTTCTTCAAAATAACCTCCTCCCCTTCATATTCAGACCCCTGGGATTGAATGAAGTAGCACCCACTGGGGCTTTCCAGTCTCTCTTTCATATTAAATCTTGGGTTTTTAAGATTATCACGTAGATCCAGCATTGGCAGTAGCATAGTGTTGAAAAGAATCACATAAAGAATTCAAGTCTCCATAGAATTCTTCCCTTTCTAATTCTTTCTACTCATTCTAGCACTAATCCATTAACATGGAAAGATGGATGAGATCTAGCTACCACTCTAAATAGCAAAACTCCCTTGGACAGAAAAAATAGGACAGAAACATTTAGCCAGTTATCTTAGTACATATAAAATTCAATAACGATTCTGTCTACACAATATACAGAGATATTTATGTATTTCTTTTGACAAAGAAGTTTTTTTGTCTGTTCGTTTTTGCTAAGCAAGGAAAAAACAAGCTGTATGAGTCCTCCCCCAACCCTTATGCCCAGAAAGAAAATAAATAAAAAGTTCCTGTGTTTCTGTGCTTGGCTTTGTTGAAGAGGTCTTCCTTTACTCTCTGTTAATCTCTTTTAAAAGTAAAATACTAGAGACACAAACCAAAGGAGACTCCTGCTCAGAAACCTGTTCACCTGTAGTTGGCACCTTTGCATGTGTAGTGTTTTTAATACAGTATCTTGCACATGGTGGGATGTATAAATGCTTATTGAATGAAACGATAAATAGACCAATAGCCATGAAGCTAAAAATACAAAAGTGAAACAAGACAGGCCTTTGAGGAGCTTAAGACAAAACTCATGTCATCTAGAATTGGAAAAATCTGGAAAGAGGGGAGGGAGGAAGTGATGGGTAATTCATTGCCCATGTGATGAGGCAAGTCTCCTGTGTGTGTGTATTGCTTTCTTAACCCTACTACACTGTTTCAGGACCCACATATCAACTCTCAGGTGGGGTAGCTAGGTGGTACAGTGGATAGAGCACCAGTGCAGGAGGACCTGAGTTCAAATCTCACTAGACACTTGACACTCACTAGCTATGTGACCTTGGGCAAGTCAATTAACACCAATTGCCTCATCCTGGGTCATCTCCACTCATCCTGATGAATATCTGGTCACTGGATTCAGATGGCTCTGGAGAAGTGAGGCTGGTGACTTGCACAGCCCTCCCTCACTCAAAACAAAGTCAAGTGCCAGTCATCTTTATTTCTCTGAAGGCATGGTCTTCTTTGGCAATGAAAAAGACACATCAACTCTCAGAGCTGACATTGGTGGGTGTGGCCAGCACTTTCCAGCAGCGAGAAATTGTGCATTTTGGAAGCAATGTGTCCTAGCTAGAAGACGTTTGAGGCCCATCACTAGCTGATGGGGTGCTCAGACCTAAGCCCTAAGAGCATGTCTCTGAAAGCTTCCCAATTTATTAGCAGGGCCCTATCTTGTGAGAAAATTTTATCTTGTTGCAAAACACATTTTCCTATCAAGGCAGAGGGACACTTGACCCAAGGATTTTTCTCCCTTGCTGGCCAAAGAACTCTTCCTCCCACCAGATTCCCATGGTCCATGCCTCCAACAACTCCCTCAATGTCTGATTTACTCCCTACACTTTCCCATTCATAGCTCCTAAATACACCCAAACCCTTAGATTAGTTCTAATTAGTATCCATGACATTCATTTCCCATACCCCTTTTCAATATAAACTCTAATACCATTCTTAGTCTCTTGCAGGGTTCCCATAAGGATCCTTGCCCACTTTTGCTAAAGCTTTACAATAAACTTTTGCCACATGACTAAGAGAAAGTTTGAGTGTGTGACTCCATTCCAAGGAACTAATTCTATCTCGGTATTCTCTGAGTCTCAGCTCATCATAGCTATGTTACTACTACTGTGAGATCAAGCACAAACACTTCATGAAATCCTTTAAGAAATGTGATTTTATATTTTAACTCTTGTGTGAGAGGATCTTTCATGCCTTAGAGTGACCATTTACTTACCTCAAAATCCATTTAAACACATGATTCTAATTTGAAATACAAGAATAAAAGAGTTTGATCACCTTTCCAGCCATCCTCCTAAAACAATTTCTAAACTATCACCATTACTCAGGTTTAAAACCCTGGCACTATCTTTAACATCTCCTTTTCCTATGAAACTCCTACCCTGAATCCAATCAGTTGCTAAATTTTGTTGATTTTATCACTATAATTGGTACTTTCATGCACTTTTCACATCCCTGGAAGCCACAGGTTGAAATCTTTACAGTGGCTTACTTTGACTCCTCTGTTTGTCTTAATCAGCACTGGGGTAGAGTACAGAAATATTCCTCCAGGCAATCAAAGATGCACCTGGGAAGGCAGACTAAGTCTATTTCTAGGTTATCAATAAATGATCTGGATATGAGCATTCCATTCCACCCTTAGCTAACATGAATCTTTTTAAGTTATCTATACAGAGGTAGTTTCTTGAATAAATAATCTTTCCCTTTTAATGTATATCAACTACTCCATTGCCACCTACTAAAATATTTTCATTATTATGAAAAATAATAAGGGTAGGAATCTCAGCAATGAAGTTTCCCTAAGGGATATTCCCTACATGAATTAAATCACAAGTTTGTTTCAAAACAAAACACCAAAAGTAACGACTGGGACAAGTCCCTTCTCTGAGGAAGAAAAGGCATCAGAATGATGACTTATCAAAAGGTAACTGGACTGGAGGTAGAGTTGAAGTCTAATCTGGGGTCCCCTGTTAGGGTTTAGGGTTAGAGGTTAGAGTTAGGGTTAGCTACCCTGGTGTAATTATCATTCCCACAAAATTGATTTAGAGGTGATACAAATGACAATAGGAAATGGTAAAGGTTCAACTTTGCTGCCATCAGGGGCAACTAGGTGGTGCAGTGGATAGAACACTGGGTCTGGAGTCAGGAAACCTTATCTTCATCAGTTCAAATCTAGTCTCACAAATGTACTAGCAATGTGACTGGGCAAATGACTTAACACTGTTTGCCTTAGTTCTTCATCTACAAAATGAGGTTGAGAAGGAAATGGCAAACGCCTCTAGTATCTTTGCCAAGAAAATCTCAAATGGGATCACGAGGAATTAGACACAACTGAAAAAAATGACTGAGCAAGAATAAAAACAAAATATTGGAAAAAATAAACCTAGAACATCCGTTAGTGGGACCCAGATAATGAGAAAGGTGGGAAGAGGGAAGAAGTATCAACCTGTCAACAAAGCGCTACATAGTCGAAATTATGAGTTTTTATGGCAGCGATGTATGACTGAGATAGTTGAAGCATTAAGGAAACCTGAGTGCTGCAGAATCAGAGCTTTCAAAATGTAATGCTAGTGAGAATGTCTTGGGCAGTAAGGAGATCACATCAGTCAATACTTAGAGAAATTAATTGAGGTTATTCACTGAAAGGTCAAATACTGAAGCTTAAATTCTTTGGCCACATAAATTAGAAGATGGGACTTACTGGAAAACACCCTAATGTTGGGAAAGATTGAAGGCAAAAGGAAAATGGGAAAGCAGAGGACGGGATGGGTAGAAAGTACCATCGATACAACAAACATGACCTTGGACAACCTTCAGGAGATGGTGGACGATAGAAGAACCTGGTGTGACTGAATGAATAAAAAGCAACAACTAAAAAGGTGTAATAGAGAGTTTAAGTTTGGAAATAGGAAAATAGAGCAAAAGGTGCTGGAAACAGTATGTCTTTCTTTTAAATAAAGAAGTGGGACACCATAGCTCTGAAATGCGTATACTCTCAGAATAGTTTGATATGTATAGGTTGGTTTTGCATATCAGGTTTCATTTATTATTTTTTCCTAAAGAATGATCATGGGGAGGTAGGGATATGGTGATGGTGTAAATCTAGAAATGGAAATTTTATTAAAGTATTAATAAAACTTATTTTTAAAACAATACTCAAGGGATAATCCAGAGGAGATGCACTTGAACCAGAAAAGCTTATGGACAGAGATGCTACAAATCTGCTTCTGGCAGATGGAAACCTGAGGATTTTGTTATGGTTCATATGTTATCAGTGCCCTTGGTTCCACAGTAAATCCTAAAAGAGATTAGAGAGAAGAATTTGTACCAAATGTTTTGCCTTCACAGATGACCAACCACACAAGAGAAAATAAATTTCCATTTCAGGAAGTTATATGTCAAGACAAACTTGATTTGAAAGATAAGACCACACTAGAACAAGTTACCAAGGGAAGTGTTGGAATCGCAATCCTTAGTGATCTTTATATAGGTAGACCACCATATGTCTTTGATGATGATTTGTGTGGTATTTAGTTTTAGTAACTTAATGAACAATAAAAACATGATAAAAATGAAGACATGTCAGATCCTCTGGGGATAACGGTGCTTAAGTACAGAAACTGGGAATGAAAAATGTGCCCATGGCATTCTACTGAGGCTCAAAGAAACATATCATTTGAAAAACTTCTTTAAACCCCACACAGCTCATGCTCCATTTCTAACAAACATAGTCTCTCTTTCCAATCGTTAAAATCACATTCTGTGTCTTATTTCTCTAAGAAACGTGGTTTTGAAGAAGCTTGCCTACCTTTCCCCATATATCATTAGTATTAACCACATAATAATAAGCAAATGGGAGTCCAACTAGTATTAATTTTAATAATTATTGTGAATGAAGCAAATATTATTTTAAAGAGTTAACTTTTTTCTGCTGTCAGTTATTATATACAGGTATGGTCATTTCTAGGGAAGCTAGATGGCAAATGGATAGTGTCAGGCCTAGAATTAGATTCACCTTCCTGAGTTTAAATCTGACCTTGGTAACTTACCAGCTATGTGACTGAGCAAGTCATTTAATCCTGTTTGCCTCAGTTTCTTCATCTGTAAAACGAGCTGGAGAAGCAAATGCAAACTGCACCAGTATCTTTGCCAAGAAAACCCCAAATGGAGTCATAAAGAGTTGGCTATGACTGAACCACAACTGAAATTGTATCTAGATGGCATTATATATATTTGCTTCATGTACATACATAATTTAAATGCCATGTAGACAAACCCATATCAAATGTATTTTGTATTGTACACCACTACAAAAGTGTGTATGTGTATGTGTGTGTGTGTGCGTGTGTGCTAATATTCTCTGGCTAAAGGTATATGGCTAGGAATCATGAAATATAGTAATCTAAAAAGAACTAAAATTCCAAACGCAAATATCAAAGGCAAGATTCATGTCAGGCATAAGGAAACTGTAGCAAATAACAATGATTTTCAGGTAAGAAGTGCTATAATATTGAGCACTATGAATGACCAGAAAAGAGGTGAGTAGGTCATGGTATTATAGACTCAGAGCTAGAAGGGACCTTAGAGATCATCTGGTTCAATTCCTTCATTTCTCAAGTGAAGACATGAGACTCGGAGGAATTAATTGATTTGTCCAGAGTCACAGAACTAGTAGGTAATTGACAGGCTCTGAAACCAAGTTATATAGGAAAAATGAGGAACAACAGAATATGAGAAAATTAACAGAGGAGGTAATGAAAAAAAGTAACAATGATGGAAGATCCAAGGTTTATCACAGTACTCCCTTAGCAGTTTCTCATAGAAATATCATAGTGAAGACAGCTCCTCCTGCTTACAGACACCTAACTCTGACTCTACTAACTGGGGGAAATAGGGTACCCCCTTTTGGAGGTGCTGGATAAGATTTTGGGGAAAAGATAAATTTCCTGGAGAGAGAAGAGTAGTAAATAGCCAGTGGACTCAAAATCAGAGTAGATTGATGAAAAAGGAATTGTTTCCTGCTCTACTGAGAGCAGGAGTAGATTTTCGAAGCATAGATGGTATTCCAACTAATGAACTATCTAAAATATACCGCGAAAAGGGACTGGATATTAGACTGAATAGGCAAATCCTCTTGAAACATTGTATCCAAGTTTGTCATACATGCAGGGAGAATAGGAAATTGACCAGGCACTATTTTAGATTAAAGAAACTAGCCAGAATGATGACCCCAAATCTGCAATTAACACTATAGTAAACAGCAATGAATAAGGCTGTGACAGTGGGTTCATTGACTCTGGAAGTACAACTGACCCTGTATCTACCCTGCTTCTACCTACTGTCTCCTTATTTTTTTGTTTTGTTTTTCTGTCTGTTAAACTTGTTTTCTAGATTTGTTTTCTGCAGGCTTAGTACCCTACACCTTGCAGATGCCTGCTCTCTTAAGCTGGATGGCACCCCTGCCCATCACTGTGATGTGTCACCCCTGGACTTGGCATCAACCAAACTCCAAATGCCAGCTAAAGAACTGACCCCTTGAATGGGGCCTCTTGGGTCAGGAATAGCTCTATGTCTGATCTCAGAGAGAAGTAGTTAAGTGATGAAGGCGATACCTTAACCCCATACTCTAAGATTTTGAGTCCCATTCATTCAAGGGGGGAATGATGGGATGATGGGGTTCTTGTGCTCAAGCCTCACCCTAAGACATTGTTTTGTGTGCTTATTTCATATTATCCCTGTTATATTGTTGTAAAGTTCAGTTGACACCAGTTACCCTTAAACTCTCATTAACCTAAGTAATGAATACAAAGGATCTTGGGGCTGAATGTATTGTTAATGTATTTTTGAATAATGGGAAGATCTTTCCCATCCATTAATAAGCCCATGGGTCACATGGAAACCTGAGTCACATGAGTCTGTAGTGAGAGGAGCCCGCCTAAAAGGTGGAGCAGAGCTCAGAGGAAGTTAGACATAGTAGTTAGAGTTGAGGGAGAGAGAGGAAGCAGGCAGCAAGCTGTGAGTTTTCATTTGTGGCAATGCCCTAGCCGGTGGAAAGACTGGGGATGGTGGTTCCTCTTGCATTGTTATTGTGTATAGATTTCTTTGTTGCTATGATGCATTTGGCTTTTCAGTGTTGGGATTCAGCTTTCCGGTGTTTAAATAAATGTTTTGGTTTTGTCTTCCATGGGGAGAGTCTATTATATTTGGCAATTTCGAATTATGCTGGTATATTCATAAGTTCCATAGATGCTATGAATATCACCTTGGCATGACAGAAGGGTTATTCATAACTAGGGATAGCTATGTGCCTTCTTTGATTGGAATTCACAACAGCCTCCCCCAAACATATCAGATATATACATATACATATCAAATTATTTCTTCAGTAGATGGAAAAGCTATGCCTATTTTATTCATATAGAAGGCAGAATTATATTTGGGTCTTTGAGCAAATATATATCCCCCTAAAATGTAATTATCCTAGTATGTATATAGATATGCGTACATAATTGCATACATATATATGCACACATGTTTGTTTATGAATATATTCTATAATAGTTATATAGCAAAATTTTATCTATGTGCTTATATATGCATACATATTAGCATATATATGCTATAATAATTATATAACAAAATTTTATCTGTGTAATTTGTATGATTTAGACAAATACTTTCTATATATAACATATGCATATACATATACACATATTTGCAATGTGGATACATATACATATACAATGTGGATACATATATATATATAATGTGGGGCAACTAGGTGGGACAGCGGATAGAGTGCTAAGACAGGAATGGAAAAGACCTAAGTTCAAATATAGCCTCAGATGCACTACCTGTGTAACCCTGGACAACTCATTTAACTTTATTTGCCTCAGTTTCTTTGTCTATAAAATGAGATGGAAAACGAAATGGCAAACCACTTCAGAATCTCTGCCAAGAAAACCCTTAAATGGGGTTATGAATAGAAGGATGTGGCTAAAAAGTGGCTGAACAACAAATATATATATATATATATATATATATACATATATAGGTATATGTGTATTTTCCTAGCCCAAAGAGTTATGTAGTATGGAAACTTCTGATGTAAAAACTCCATTATTGAGTAGAGGGGCATGTCCTAAATAACATATAATTGTAAAGAACAACTTAGATACATGAGAAATTAAGGAACTTGCTTTAATGTCACATAGCCTGTATGTATCACAGATAGGCTTTTGTCTCAAGTCTTTCTGACACCAGAGTTGGTCCTCCATCCTCTATTTAACAATTTACTTTTCATGGTCTAGAACAAGGCTGGTTGAGTGATACACTGATGAATTTAAAATGTAACTGGGAAACATTTAACAAAATTGATAAAAATAAAATAGAATATAATGTTAATGTGTGGTTTTCTAAGTCAACACGCTGCTCACAAACATTCTTATGTAAGCTTTTAATATGAGTTTGACATCTCTGCTGTAGTACATAGCTCAAATACTCAAATAAAGGTGTGATCTTATTCATGTGGATATTTCCCCCAAGAATATAAATTGATCCCAATCCTATATCATTCTTGATCTTGTCTTTGATATTTGTCTTATAAGGTCTACCTATTATGTCAAAGGCCTGCCTCAATTTCTCCCAACACTATAAATCAAAAGAAGCACTCGGGTTATTTTCTGGCTGTTTTTGACCCTTGTTGCATGACCAGAGAAATCCAATGATATTTATTTAGAACAGCACAATTTATCACAGGATTTTCTTTTGGGATGAATTGCAAATATTTATTCATAAGGTGTTGGATAACAGAGATGGCCAATGCCAAATTAATTTTTTCATAAAATTCCCAAAATGCTACAGTACTTCTTTTTCAAATAACAGAACTGATAAGAAATGGTTGATAAATTTGCATCTGATTGCAGACATAACTAAGTTTGCAGTGAATAATAATCTATATTAACTGAAAGCAATGGTAAAATAACTTGCACTTAGTATTGTCACATTTGTGATTTTACTTTCCTCTCACAAGCATTCCTCTAAGGCAGATAGCAGCCTTATTTTAAATAAAGAGGAGAAAAAACAATTCTTATTTGCTGATGACACAATATATTTAGAAAATTCTACAGAATCATCAAAAAAGCTAATTGCACCAATTAATAGCTTCAGCAAAATTACAAAAACAGAAAAAAACTATTTAAATTAATTTACATACTTAATGGAATTCTAATACGGGATACTTTATGTAGCTAGACAAAATAATAACAAAATTCACCTGGAGGTGAACAACTTCAAAAAGCATAGAAATAAAAAGTGGAGCTAACAGAAAATTGTCATTTTGGGACCTCAATTTATACAATTAAAAAGTGATTGATCAAACTATTTGTGACTAGTTAAAAGTATAAGAGGAGGAAAATGGAACAGAAAGGAAATAAACTTAATAATATACCTTGTGAAAGAACTTTTTATTTACAGGAATTTCTAGAAAAACTAGAACCTACTTTGACATAAAGTAGGTACAGACAAATAGTGACTTATAGTATATAGTGTAATAACCTATAAATGGAAATGGGACACAAATACCAAATGATATGATTTTTTTTAATGGAAGGGGGCCAGTTTGCACACCATTTACTGCCATGTCTAGGGATAGAATTGTTAACCAAACAAGGGATAGAGATTATCAAAAATGTAAAAGCAAAAAATTTGCATTGTATGAAACTGGAAAACTTTGGCATGACAAGGATTCATGCAACTAAGTTAAGAAAAGAAGTGGATAATGGGGATGGAGTGGAATGGAAAACCCTTGTATCAAATACCAATATATATCAGAAACTGAAGCTAAAATTTAAAAAAAAGGCCACCATTTACTGTCAACAGAAGTGTCAAAGGATGTGAAAAACAGTTCTCACAAGAATTTATCAGTCATTTAGTCAGTTATCAATCAGTCAATCATTCAATTAATATTTATTAAGCACCTAGCATGTGCCAGGCACTGTGCTAAATGCTTAGGATACAAAGAAAGATGAAATCTCCCTAAAAGAGCTCATAATCTACTGAAATGTTAACATCACTATTTCAATTCAGTAGAACAAAGAGAACTGCAAAGGAAAGTAAATGTGAGGTTCCCCTCCTACAAAACAAATTAGCTAAGATGTCAAAAATTGGAAATACTCAATGAGGGAGAACTTGTGGAAGATAAGCTAACAGCGAAATGCAAAGACAAGCCAAGTCAATGTAAATTAGCATCTATTCAGCGATCAAGACCATGTTTTATTTTATTTTTGCTACAAAGGAGCCCTCTGGGGATAGAAAACTTGTCCCTGGCTTGGAAGCATTTATAATCTAAGAGTCTTGAAGTATCATTTTTTAAAATGTAAAACTTATTTTTTTCCCTTTGCCCCTTCATTTTTTAAATTCAACATGACAGAGCTCTAAATCATTTTTATGCATTGGATGTATCCTAACCTTAAATTCAGCATCAAGTGTAGCACCTGAAATGTAAATTAAATTTGTAATTCCCTTAGGATACATGAACCTACTTCTTAGGGAAAGTAGCCCATTGTTCTTTTCATTGGGGAAGGCTGGGATCTGATAAAGTGATGTCCTGCCCCAGAAGTCAGATCACTATTTTACTTTTAGAAAATACTATAGAGGAGGATGGAACTAAGATGATAGAACTGAATACTCAGTCAAAATCTCCTAAGTTTCCTTTCATCCCCTAAAATAATGCATCACATGGATTTATCTGGAGAGGCAGAATCAACAAAAGTGGAGCTGAAAGCTTTCCAGCTCAAGACAATTTAGGTCAGCAGCAAAGCTCTGTCTCACTGGGGTGGTGGTCAAGCCTGGAATGCAGCACAGACTGTGCAGCTCCAGCCATGCTTTAGGGGAAGTACTAGGCCCTGGAGGCAACTACATTGGTGGCAGCAGTAGCTTCAGGACCTGTCAGGCGACAGACTGTGGGGAAATTAAACAAGTGATTGGGATGAGATTACAGGGGATGCAATTGAGTTTAGGATCCTCTTGCATTGTTTACATGCTATTCTAGGTCATGTGTGCAAGGCTAAAAGGAGTGATAGCACCTATAGCTACAGGGAAGCAGGGTCCCTAGGTGAGGTTCCAGGATGGAGAAGAATGCTTATGGTTGCTCATGGGGTAGTATGTTCCCTGGTCTCAATTCTAAGACAGAGAGCAGTTGTAGCTCAGGAGAATGGGAGACCAGGTCACAGTCCCAGGATCAGGAGTATTATCACTGGTAGCTACAGGGTAAACAAGATCCTTTCCTGGGTAAAGACTAAAACACAGGTCAGGAGAGTAGGGAAAATATCTCTTCCTAGACCATATCACCTTGGAAATATAAAAAAAAAAAAATACACACCCAGAACTAACTCTGAAAACAGTAGTAAGAAAGGCCTAATGCTTGGTACAGTGACTCCTCCACCTTAGGAGAGTCCAAATTTAACATAAAGTGAAAAGTCAAGAAATATGCTGGCAAAAGTGAGCAGACAAAAAGAGAACCTGAACGTTATTATGGTGATAAGGAAGGTCAAGACTCAAACTCAGGAGAAGACAATGAAGTCAGAACAGTTACAAGTAAAGACAATGAAAAAAATGAGACTTGATCAAAGTCCCAGAAAGAATTCCTGGAAGAGCTCAAAAAGGATTTTAAAAAAATCAAATCAGAGATGTAGAGTTAAAATTGGAAAAAGAAATGAAAGTGATACAAGAAAATTAGGAACAGACAGTCGATTGTTTGGTTTAAAAAAAAAAGGCACCAAAAATACCGAAGGCAATCATAACCTAAGAGGCAGAGCCAGGATGGAAGATAAAAGGCAAGGACTCCCTTGAGTTCACCCCCAAAACCTTCCAAACATCTTTAAATAATGCCTCAAAGCAAATTCTGAAGTGATAGATGGAGTGAAATAATGTTCCAGTGTAAGATACCTTAGAAGGTTGGAAAGAAAGATCTGATGCCTCAGCATGAGAGTGGAACTCAGTCAAGCTCAGACTGAGCCCCTGCAAAGAGCAGCAGGTCACAGTTTTTGAACTTTATAGCCCACAGACAGTAAGGGGTCCAGACAACTGGTCAGAAGAAGATTACTGGGTTCCCTTTGCTGGCACTGAGGTAGGACTACATTGCATTGCCCTGAGATCTGGATCTCAGTCCTAGGGTGACCTAGGCATGCCAGAGTTTTCAGCTGTGGGGAAGTTAAGACCCTGGTAACAGTTCCAATGTGGAAAAGAGTGCTTGAGTCCACTGACCAGAGCATAGGCCAGGGGATCAGGAAACACACCTCTCCCTTGAACAAATTGAAAACTTACAGGTCACAAGCATTACCTCTGAAACAGCACCACAATAAACCTTAAGCTTGAAATAATGCTCCCTCCATTCTGGAAAGCCCCAGAGCCCACCTTAGCATAGTTAAAAGTCAATAAAAAGACTAGGGAAATGAGCAAACAGTAGAAAAAGATCCTGACTGTAGAAAGTTACTACGATGACATGGAACATCAAAACACAAACTCAGGATAAGAGAACAAGGTCAAAACTGCTACGTATAAATAAAACCTCAAAGGAAGAAAAAATAAGAATTGGTCTCAGGTCATGGAAGAGCTCAAAAATGATTTTAAAAATCAAGAGGGAGAGGAAAAAATGGGAAGAGAAATTAGAGTGATGCAAGAAAATGATATGAGTCAACAGCTTGGTAAAGGAAGTACAACAATAATACTGAAGGAAGCAAAACCTTAAAAAGCAGAATAGATCAAATGGAAAAAGAGGTACAAAAATTCACTGAGAAGAAGAATGCTTTGAAAAGCAGAATTGGCCAAATAGAAAAAGAGGTACAAAAGCTCACTAAAGAAAATAATTAAAAATTAGGAACTGGGGAAGTGGATTCTCATGACTCCATAAGAGCCATCAAGAAACAATAAAACAAAATCAAAATGGTGAAAAAGTGGAAGAAAAGGTAAAATACCTTATTGAAAAAACAACTGACCTAAATAACAGATCAGGGAGAGGAAATGTAAGAACTGTCGGACTACTTAAAACCCGCGATCCAAAAAAGAGTCTAGATATTATCTTTCAAGTAATTATGAAGGGAAACTGATCTGATATCCTAGAACCAGAGGCTAAAACAGAAATTGAAAGAATTGAACAATTACCTACTGTAAGAGGTCCCAAAATGAAAACTCCCAGGAATATTATAGAAAAATTCTAGAGCTCTAAGATTAAGGAGAAAATATTGCAAGCAGTCAGAAACAATTCAAATATTGTGCACTCAGACTGAATCACACAAGATTAGGCAGCTTCCACATTAACAGATCAGAAGACTTGAAATATGATATTCCAGAAGCAAAGGAGGTAGGATTACAACAAAAACTATCCTATCCAAAAACCCGAGCACAATCCAGAAAACTGAGCACAGTTCACAAAAATAGACATTTAATAAAACAGGAATTTCAAGAATTTCTCATGAAAAACTGGAGCTGAATAGGACATTTGACTTTCAAATACAAGACTCAAAGGAAGCATTTAAAGGTAAATATGAAAGAGAAATCACAAGGGAATCAATAAGGTTAAAATGTTCATATTCCTATATTGCAATGTCATAATTGTAAAGGAACTTTATCATTACTAGGACTGTTAGAAGGAGTTTGACTGGATGATATCCCAAAAGAACAAAATCAAGGAGTGAAAAAGGATGCACTATGAAAAGGGGAAGGTGGAAATGGGGAAATGATCTCACATAAAAGATGCATGGAAAGAGGAGCTTTGACAATGGAGGGGAAGATGAAAGAGAAAGGTACGGACAGCAATTGAACCTTTCTCTTATTGGAATTGGCTCAAAATTGGAATTGGGTACACACACCCAATTGAGCATAGAAATCTATCTTACCCTACAGGTAAAGAGGAGGGAAAGAGGATAAGAGAAGGGAAGGGGGAATGATAGAAAGGGAAGGCAAAATAAGAGAGGTCATTTTCAGAAGCAAAATGAGGCTTTTGAATTGGGATGGGGTAAAGAGACAGAAGGAGAAGAATAAAAAAGGGAAAAACCAGGATGGAGGGAAACACACAGTAAACATAACTATGAAAGTGAATTGGATGCATTTACCCATGAAATGGAACTAGATAGCAGAATGGATTTTTACAAAAGCAAAATTCAACAATATTTTTTTAGAAAAAATAGACTTGAGACAGAAACACACATAGAGTACAAACAATGGATTGGAATAAAGTCTATTTTGCTTCAGCTTAGATTAAAAAAAATAGCAGGGGTAACAATCATGGTCTCTGACAAAACAAGAAAACTACATTTGGACAGAAGTTACCGTAGACAGTGAAGCCACATCAATACTAAATATGGATACACCAAAAGGCATAGCATTCAATTTCTTAAAGGAAAAATTAAATGAGTTATAGGAGAGAATAGACTACATAATTATAATAATGGGGGGCTCAGTTTCCCCTCTCACAACTAGATAAATTTAATCATCATGAAATAAATAAGAAAGAAACTAAGGAGATAAATAGAAATTTACAAATGTTAGATATGTTAGACCTCTGGAGAAAATTGAATGGGAACAGAAAGGAGTATACTTTTTTCTCAACTGTATGTGGCACTTTCACAAAAAATGACTATGGATTAGGGCATACAAACCTCAAAACCAAATGCAGAAGGGCAGAAATATTAAACGTATCCTTCTCAGATTAATTATGTTCAATAACTGGCTATAGAAACATAGCATAAAAATGAGTAAGAAACTAAATCATCTAGTCCTAAAGAATGAGTTTGTCAAAGAACAAATCATAGAAACAATCAATAATTTCATTAAAGAGAATGACAGCAATTAGAAAACATAACAAAATTTATGGAATACAGCCAAAGGAGTGCTTAGAGGAAAATATATCTCTAAGTGTTTATATCAATAAAATAAAGAGCAGATCAATAAATTCAACATTCAATTAAAAATAGAAAATATACATTAATAAAAACTCCCAAGCTCAACATTTTATTGGAAATCCTGAAAATTAAAGGAAAGATTAATGAAATAGAATGCTAGGAAATCACTGAAGCAAAAAAATAATATTAGGAGCTGGTTTTATGAAAAAAAATCTATAAAGTAGGTAAAGCATTGGTTAATTTGATTTTAAAAAAAGAAAGAAGAAAATCAAATAACCAATATAAAATAGGAAAAGGGCAAATTCACCACTAATGAAGAGGAAATTAAAGAAATTTTAAGAGCTATTTTTCCTAAGTATATGTCAATAAATCTGATATCTAAGTGAAATGCATGAATAGTTACAGAAGTGTAATATGCACAGATTAACAAAGGAGAAAATAAAATGCTTAAATAATTCTGTCAGATAAAGAAATTGAACAAGTCATAAATAATCTACCTAAAGACAAAATCCCCAGCACCAGGTGGATTTACAAATGAATTCTACCAACTATTTAAAAAGAGAATTAATTACAATACTATATAAACTATTTGGGGAAAAAATAGGCAAAGAAGAAGTCTTACCAAACTCCTTTTATAATGCAAAACTTGTGCTAATACTGAACCCAGGTAAAACAGAAACAGAGAAACTATAGACCAACTTTCCTAAAGAACACTGATGAATAACTGTAAATAAATACTAACAAGGAAATTGTAGCAATATGTCACAAAGATTATACACCATGACTGTGTGGAATTTATACTAGGGATGCAGGGCTGGTTCAAAATTAGGAAACTATTAGCACAATTGACCGTATCAATAATAAAATCAACAAAAATCATATGATTATATCAATCTATGTAGAAAAAGCTTTTGAAAAAATATCATATTCTTATGAAAAGCATAAGAATAAATAGGAATAAATGCCACTTTCCTCACAATTGTTGCTGTTTATTCCTTTTTCAGTCAGGCTCAACTCTTTATCACCTCCTTTGGCGGTTTTCTTGGCAAAGGTACTGTGGTGGTTTGTCATTTCCTTCTCCAGCTCATTTTACAAATGAGAAACTGAGGTTAAGAGACTTAGCCTGAGTCATACAACACCCTAGTATTTGAGGCTAGATTTGAACTTAGGCCTTCCTGATTCCACTGGCAGCACTCTGTGTACTGCACCACCTAACTGTTCTCTTAAAATGATAATTATTAATTATCTAATAAAATCGACAAAAATTATTTCTTTTGGAGATAAGCTAAAACCCTTTTTAGTGATTCCAGAGGTAAATTAAGGTTGCCCATGATCATGCCTATTATTCAATATTGTACAGAAATTCTAACTATGGTAATAAGACAAGAAAAAAGAAATTGAAGGAAAAAATAGATAACAAAGAATCAAAACTATTAAGATATGATCATTTGCTTAGAGGATTCGAGAGAATAAACTAAAAAAAACTAGTTGAAATAATTAACAACTTTAGCAAAGTTGCAGGATATAAATAGACTCACACAAATCATAAACATTTCCAAATGTTACCAACAAAGGCCAGCAAGAAGGGATAGAAAGAGAAATTCAATTTAAAAGAATTGCCGGCAATGTAAAATACTAGAGGACCTACCTGACAAGACAAACCAAGAAACTATATGAACAAAGTTACAAAACATTTTCACACAAATAAAGTCCGATCTAAACAACTGGAGAAATATTAATTGCTTATAGGTAGACCAAGGTAACATAATAAAAATGAAAATTCAACCTAAATTAATTTACTTAGTGCCATTCCAATCAAATTGCCAAAACTTTATTTTGTAGAGCTAGAAAAAAATAATAAAAAATTTTATCTGCAAGAACAAAAGGTCAAGAAAATCATGGAATTCACTGAAAAAAATATGAAGGAAGGTGGCTTAGCAGTATTTGATTTCAAACTATATTGCAAAGTAATCATTAAAACAATTTGATACTGGATAAGAAATAGTGGTAGATGTGTGGAATACATTAGGTACACAATACACTAGTAAACAATTATAGTAATCAAGTGTGGACAAAACAAAGGCCCTCATTTTGGGACAAGACGTCACTATCTGACAAAAATTGCTGAGAAAACGGAAAAGCAACTTGGCAAAATCTAGGTATAGACCAACTTCTTACACCATATGTTAACATCAGGTCAAAAGGGATACATGTTCTAAACATAGTGATAGCTACCATAAAGCAAATTAGGGGAGCATGTAATGTTCTATTTGTCAGATTTATGAAAAAGGGTAGAATTTATGATCAACAAAAACATAGAGATCATTACAGGATGTAAAATGGATAATTCTGATGAAATCAAATTAGTTTTGCACAAACAAAAGCAAGGCAGCCAAGATTAGGGTTAATATTGCAATCCACCTCCAAAGAAAACCTAGAGTATGAAGGCAGATCAAAACATACTTCCTTTATTTTTGTTTTTAATGTTTTTTCTTTTGCAACATGTCCAATTTGTGTTCCTTTTGGAACATTTTTCTTCTGATTTTTTAATATTATATCGATTCATTTTTCTTTCTTCCGTCTTTGTTTTCTTCCTCAGTTCCTCCTTCTTTTCTTCCTTCCCTTCCTTTTTTCTCTTCATTTATTCTTTTTCTCTTCTCCTTTTTTCCTTCTTCATTTTCTTTCTTTCTTCTTTGGGCTCTCTTTTACATTTTTCACTTGCCCTCTTCTGCCCCCTCAACTCCCTTCCTCTCCCTTACCTCCTCTCCTGTCCTTTCTTCTCTTTATCACTTCTCATTAACTCAAACACTTACTGCAATAATTAAGTATAGTCAAGAAGAAAAAAAAAATAATCAAACATTGACTACCTGGGGATTTCCTCACTGGAGGCATGCTGTTCAAAGATTATGTTGTAGGAATCTCAGATGTCCCACTGATATTTATTTGACACTGAAATCTATCCAATAAAATCAATTTAGTATGAAGAATTTGGAAAAAGCAGCACTCATAACAGTTGTCTTTCTATGTTGAAACAAGATCTCTTTTATAATCAGCTTATGTTATAAACTAGCAATGTTCACTTTAAATCTCTTTTTAATTAAATTATTTTTATGGTTTCCTGTGGAATTTGGCTAGAGTTGACCAGGAAGATAACTATGATCCCATATATTGATCTCTGTCTCTTAACATCACTATCACCACCCAAAAGTCTAACATTTTTGTGTCTTTTCACTGATGTTTTGTCCTCATCCTAAATATGTGTGTATAGATGCATATGTATATATTACATACATATGTACATCCATACACAGACAATTTACCTCTAACTCATAATAAATGGCAGATACTTTGAATAACTCTACCAAGCCAGCATATTTAGAGAGCACTGTGTCGCTGCCCATTCTTTGTTTTTCATGACCACATTTATGCTTTGTTCAAAACAATTTCATTTTATATGTGTGTTTTGACCAGAACTCAATCAAAATGATTCATAGGAGGTGGGGGAAAGTACTGGAGACACCACAACCTCATATTTGGCCCTAGTTTTCCCTAAGAACCCAAAAGGTCCTGACCTCTATTATCACAACCTCGATACAGATGGAAGCTCTGATGAGATTCTAATTAAGTGAAAACCTTTCTGTAATTATACATGTACATGATTTAATGAGAATCTTTCTATAATTATAAATTTATTTGGACACTTTAAGATTTTTACATGCTAGTGCAATGGTATCCTAATTCAAACATTTTTCATTCTTGAGGGGGCACAGTTCTCCTCCCTAAAACTTTTTAATTGTCAGGGGAAATGTCTCTTTTAATTAAATGTGCTTGATTGCTGAGATATATCTCAAAATGTTTTCTCTTAACATGCACAACTTTTATGCTGGAAAAAGGTGAATTGCTTTAACACCTCTGCCTAAAATGTATTTCTTCTTTTTTAATACCCGGAAGCAACAAATAAACTTGACACAAACCCAAGCATCATTTAAATCTCTTGGGAGAGAGAAATAATATATAGTGCTTTAAAGTTTATAAAGCAGTTAAGTTATTCAATCCTCACAACAACCATATGAGGCATGTGTCATACTCCCCTAGTTTAAAACCTGAGCTAATTTTTAGAGCAGAGTATATAGGTGATGAAATCTCTGGCCCCCAGTGTGAGAAAGAAAGTAGAGCAAGGGCAGGATAGATCTGGGTAAGTGAGGCTTAGATGGTAATTCCTGAGTGATATTCAGGAGCAATATTATAGGAAGAAGAAAGAATCAAGCACCTTCTTTTAGGTGCTTTCTGGGGTGACTGAATCATTTCCATTTGAATTGTTTTAGGAAGATTCTACATATCTCCTGGCAGGATAAGGTACTGGATACTGAAGTCCTTTCTCAAACTAAACTGCCAAACATTAGAACTCTACTACAGAGAACGCTACTCTGATGGGTTGGCCTTGTTGTTCAAATACGAAATATAATCTTGCATGAAAGAGTATTTTATGGAACACTCACACAGGGTAAGAGCTCATATGGTGGTTAGAAAAAGCGATGCAAGGACACTCACAAGGTCTCTCTTAAGAACTTTGGAAATAATTGCATGACATGGAAGACAATGGAATATGACTGCCCAGAGTGGTTTTCCCTAGGTAGAGATGGTTCTGTATTCTTAGAGCAAAGTAGAAAAGAAATGCAAGATGCACAAATTTAGAGAATTCACTCCAAATATTCACATGGATTATTTGTGCCCAGCCTGTGGGAGAGCATTCCAAGCTCATATGGTCTGATCAGCTGCAGTTGTATACAACTGTAACTTGATTCTATAGTGATGTCATTTTGGTCCTCTTCAAGAATGGACAACAACCAATCAATGATGATAGCTGAACCTTCAGTTTTGCAAATATGTCAATGATGAGAAACTTTATAGAGAAGGCTATAAACCTCTCCAGAGTAAGAGAATTCTCAAGTGTTCTTCCTCATCTCTAAGAGATGCTCTCTCTAAGAGAGAGACCTTGTCAAGAGGACAATGGAGAGATCAATTGAGAATAGATGAAAGAAAGAGCAGTAGGCAAGGATGAAGCTTTGGGAAAGCATCAGCTAGGGAAATCTTCCCAACCTGTAAGGGACAATGCACTTTCATCGCTGGATTTTGGAGAACAAGGTTTGCTCAAATTTAACAGACTCTTTGCATCACAGACACCTCAGTACAAGGACTGCAGGACTGAAAATTCAGCAGCAAGATCTAATGACATTTACCACTTTTATAATTTCCTCATGCTTAAACAAAATTTTCTACATATAGTAGGTAGGTACTTACATGTAATTCTTACTGAAAATGAAAGAGATCACAGTCACATTGAAAGAGCCACTTGCTACCTTTGTAAACTTGGCATGGGTCTCCATTTCCCTACTTGTGAAATGGCTTCTGAGTTATCTCATAACTCTAGATTTGTGGTGGTTGAATGGTAGGGCTATGCAAATCTGTGTTGTTATCATAATCCTCAGCCTGATATAGCAGAGAGAGTACAGGGTGGAGGGCTTGAGACCCACTTTGAATATTGCCTTCAAATATTTGGCATTTTTGTTTTCATGATGAAGACACTCAAAATCTATAAGACTCAGTTCCTTCATATGTCAAAAAGGGATTTCATTCTTCTATTACCTACACAGTAAGGTCTAATCAGCCACAGTCGGAAACACTGAAATTTCACTTTATCATGGTGATGTCATTTTGGTCCTTTTCCAGGTAACGCTGGTAATGCTGATGAGGAGCACCCGCTCAAACATACATGTATATAAGTTGTACATAAATATCAGTTGCTCATCCTTAGGTCCCTTCCAACTAACCATACTTCTGTTTCTAAAATGTCAATAACTATTAAGTGAGAATCAGTGATTGATCTTTTATTTTTCTTCAATACATTAGTGAATATTTATTTTTGGAAGCCATGAGGTTGACTTTGGAATTCCATATGCAAGATAGACACTGCCCTATTTTAGAGATTTCAAGTATTTTTAAAACATAAAAATTATAACAAATAACTGTCATGATATATTTAGACAGCAGATTTAAGTTCTATACATTCTAATGTATCTTGCTTCAAATCACTTTTGATTACTTCCAGGGAAATTCTGAGTTATAAGAAGCAATACCATGTGTTTATATTAGAGGAGATCTCTTTAATCTTGTAAAAATTACAGAGCTATGAAGTATATTCATTTTTCCTTAACAGATGACTTAACTTGTACACTACACTTTCTGACATTTTCTTCAATAACATTTTATTTTAAATGTCAACTATACATAAATTCAACCCCATCACAGTCATGGAGATGTTCAAATGTTCTCAATTTTAGACAGGGAAAAGAAAAAGTGGTGTGTGTAAAGGGGTGAGGGGAGAAAAAAATGAAAGAAAAAGACTTTAAAAGTCTGTATCTAAAAATGTCTTAAAATTATCATGTTTTTTATGAGATAAAAATATAAAAAAGCCAACCTGGAACATAGAAATAAATTATGCAACACATCATAAATTTTATATCACCCATTGTAATTGTGGCACAATGTTTCCGAAAATCCTCTTCCTGAAAGAAACATAAAACACCACTTTCTGTTGCATTGACAATAGATTGTTTTTATTTGATTTAAAGGAAGCACAAATGTACACTTACAGCTTCTCAGTATTGGAAGTAGCAATATTATTTATAAACAAACTCCAAATAAGTTCATTTACATTAATATTAAATTCAAACATTTAATCTGTTTTAGTGCACATTTTTGTATTCATTTATGCTATATTATACTTATTTAGTTACTAAAATCTAGGGAAACAATGGGGAAACATTTTTTTAAAGTTCTTGACCTCGTAGAGTTTCTACTTTTTTAAAGCAGAGTGGAGAAAACGTGAAATCAGAGCAACGAATAGAAAACCCATAGAGTAAATCCAATGTAATTCTCAGAGAGAGAACACTAAGCCACTACATTCTGAAGCTTAATCCATTTTAACATGACATCTATTTTTTTGGAGGAGCTTTGCTTGTGTTGGAATTCTGACTTCAAAATTTCTGAGAATAATTGAATTTTGTACTCATTTTAAATAAGGCCCACTTCCCAAGCCTTGCTTCTCTAAAAGGATTTTTGTCTCTTGTTTTTAAGAGGGTAGAATCAGTGGTTTCTGTTTTTATTATGAAAATATCAGTGTGTTAATAGCTCTAGCTTTCCAGTTTATTCTGAGAGTGTCCCTTGTCAGTGTCCATGATTTCTTATATTGCATTTGCCTTTATGTGAATTTCCAGAAAGAAATTAAGCTTCTGTTCTCTGCTTTCCCTGTTGGGGGCAATGTCTCTCCATTACTTTTTGGTAAATGACTAAAAACTACACAGAGGTCTAGAAACTCATTGTAGTTTTTAAGCACCAGCCTTAGCTAGTGAAGTAAAATGGGGGCATTAAGTTGCACATATGCCCTAATGAAACATTTTAACAATTGCAAGGTATGTATTTTGTAGGGCATTTACTTTTATTGGTTGCACAAAATGTTTTTTCTTTCCTTTTTCCTTTTAAAGCACAGAAGCAATCACCAAACATGAATTTGTTTTTCCTACCCTGGGATAATTTGATACACCAAGTGTTTATTAATTAAATCATTAGTGCTAAAAAATGTTACCTATATTTTCCTTGAATCTTCTTTAAAAACAGACCACTTCAGACACTGCCATGGCTTACAATCTTCCATCAAGATAATTGAAAAGAGGGAAACACTCCTCCCTCTCCCCCTCAAAAAAAGGAAGAGGGGCTCGGCAAGAACAATTATATTTTGTCACAAAGGAGAAGTCTTGACAATTTATGCAGCCACATTCATCTGTCATGTTAATATTTGTGTTCTGCATTTAAATTCACTTTTGTCCTTTTAAAATTCATTTTTCAACTTAGCGATGCTTATGTTTACTCAACCAGAAAAATGTCCTATTGGGATAAAAATGCTATCAGATGGAAAAATTAGTAAATATCAAAGTAAACAAAATCTGAACTATTGGGATGAAATTGATTTTTTTTTATCAGATTGATTTTGAACCCTTTCACTCTTCTTAGCATTTAATTTTTTGAGTGAAAACAAACAGTAATAAAAAAAGAAGTTATTACAGGGACCTGCAGAGTATGAAAGTGGACTTAAATATAGTCAAGGCAACAGTGGTTTGTGAAGGGCCGCCTCTGGGCAAGGTATTGTTCTAAGTACTGGAGTTACATGACAGAACTGAAAGCATTCATGTCCTGTTCTAAAAGAAATTACATTCTAGTAGGAGGAACACATTTTCAGAAAGACAGAAAGCATGTATCCTAAAGAATTCTAGATTATTGGAATGGAAAAAAAAAAGAAATGAAAGAAGTTAGATTTGGTGATACAAATATAAGCGCAGGACAGCCCCTATCCACAATGTTCCTACCTTATTCTTATTTTTTTGGTACTGGCTATCCCTATTTTGTCCAGGATAGAAATGCAGGGAATACGGACAGGGAGGATTCCACTCATGTCCCATGTTACAGCTGTAACTTGCTCTGGTTTCCAGTTCAGGATGGTTCGCTCCTCCTTAGGCAATCCTGTAGCCCATGATTCTAAGGGCTTATCAGACTGAAGTTAATGCCTGATTTACAGAGCTCAGTGCAGCTCAGAACTCTCCATTCAAGAGATCTTCCAGACTCAGCCTACTCAGCAGGTGAGCTTGCAGGCATGTACCCACCAAGTGAGCTGACAAACTTACCTTCTAATAATGAAGGAGAGAAAATACAGAGGACTGATGGCTAAGGATTTTGGTCCTTGAAATCACTGGGGCTGTGAGGAGAGCCATAGGGGAATTTTGATTAATATACTCTTTCCATTAAAAATGGCAGTACAGATTTGATTGGATTATGGTTCCAAAACTTGAAAGGAGGGAGGAAGGTAATGATAAATATATCACAAAGATTATACCTTGAGTAATGAAATTTGTGACAGGAACTTGTATAGGTCTTGTTTTTGTGGGGAAAATACCTCATTATTTATTAATATTGTTTAAACTTAGCTTTATGTGGCTAGAACAGTGTCTAACCTGAAGCTTGCCATAGAGTTCAGACTTAGTTCAGAGATGTTCAGAGGAAGGCAAAAAAATGGTAAAATATGCCCTAACCTGTTTTGTTTTGAGTCTAATGCGATCTTGTACTTTGAGTCCCCCAAATTATACTGAATATTTATACTTACCTGCATATATACATCTCACGCAACCTTCCCTATGAACTGCCCTTTCCTGGAAACTGCATTTGTTAGACATGAGAAATCATCAAAATTTAAACAGAGAGGTGGTCAGATCTGTATGCTGGTATTTTGATAGCAGTTTTAAGGATGGATTGTAGACAGCAGAGATATGAGTCAGGTAATGGTTAGATGCACAAATGTAGAGAATACACCCCAAATGTTCACAAGGACTATTTGTGCCCAACCTATGGTAGAGCATTCCAAGCTCATGTTGGTCTGATGACTCATGATTGTATACACTGTAACTTGACTCTAACATAGTGATGTCATTTTAGTGCTCTTCAAGAATGAAGGACAAAAACCATTTATTTATTATAAATAAGAATGTCTAACACAAACACACATATATATTCATATAAATATATATGTGTGCATGTATGCATATGTATATATACACACATACACATAGAGTCACACACATATATTCTTAGCAAACTCTAAGTTCTGTGAGGCCAAGTACAATCCTTTGTTCATTTATTTTGCATCTTGCAAAACACGAGTCATTGAGTAAATATTTGTTGAGTTGATTTCGATCAGAGTAGAGACTAATACCACAAAAGTCAGTGTTAGGGTGATATAATCAATTTAACTTAGCTTCATGATGCTAAAGTAAGAAATATGCTTAAATATGAAAAAAATGATGAATAAAACTTTAAAGAAAGAGGGCAAAAGACTGTAAAACCAAACTGGAGTATGTCATCACACAATTTGTCAGTATTATGATTGACAGAGATGTAATGATAAGGAGATGCTAATGATGTATAAAGGTAAATAGAGAGCTTTATGTTATTTTTAAAAGTAAAGAATTATTAGGCTATATTAGGTTAGGGCCCTTGAGGACCCGAAGACCTCCTCAGGAAAGAAATGCCTTTAAGTCAAATGTTAGTTTTCGCAATGACCGTAACATGCAAAGACTTTAGCAATGCCATCTTTTACAAATGACCACTATTCTATATAATGATCATTTCTCTGAAATTTTTAGCTTTAGAAAATCGCCTAGAGCACAGAGACATGAAGTAGTTTGCCCAGGGTCACACAGGGACTCTATGTCTGAGGAGAAATTTCAGTTTCGGTTTTCCTGCACTTGAAGTACTTTTCCATCTACTACACCATGCTGCCTCTTGAGATATATAGATATATAGAGTTTTAGAGTAGCATGTTCCTAAACAAACTTAAAAACTGGCTTTAGATTGTATTGAAAACTTGGTAACTAGTAACTGGAAAAAATATTGGAGATATATAAGTATCCAGGGAAATCTCTGTAGTAAAGCTCAAGTTTGTATTTATGTTTTTAAAATATGTAATCCAACTTCAGCACAGGCACTTAATATCTAATATGGCTATTGGGTATTATATAGACTTTCTTTTGTCTACCATGGAAAATATTTATGATGCAATGGTCTAATTCATAAGTATCCTGTATTCTACCAAGGAAATAGCCTCAACTTGAACAAAACCTCAGAGTCAAGATTATCTTTTCCCAACATACACTCAATCTATGGATTGGACATAATATGGGAAGATGGAACCTATGCATAGATAATACTTGGTTCATTATGTAAAATTATGTCTCTATTCTCAAATGTCTTAAGAGATTCTTTTAAAATCTTGTTTTATCTTTAGGTAACTGCATATTTACCATTAGACAAAAATTCCAAACACATAACATTTAAGATTTTGGAAACCAATAAAAATAATATCCCCACTCCATATGAACTTTCATATTGTCTCATTAATCTGGCTTATATCTCCATTACAATGTTGTCAGTGAGCTTTAGAACTGAAAAGAATTTTGAAACTGATGCCAATGAATCTAATCAATGCTCAGTCAATCATTCTTCCCATTATCCCAAGCCAAATCTCAACTTGTTTCTCAAGAATTTTAATTGACTTTTTCTCCCCTGTGCTTCCCATAGGTTTTCAAAACACTGGACAATTGGAGCAAAGGAAATAAACAGAAAACAAACCAATATGTAAGACACTTTTACAAGTTTACAGTTAAATATTTGATCACTGAAATTATACTCCAACCAAATTAAATTTAAAAATAAATTAAATTCTTGTTGTTCTCTGAATTTGTCTTTGACTTTGCTGACTCCATACCTTTTGCTCATGTCCTTCTTTTACCTGGTATTTCTCCTACATATCTTTGCCAAATAAAATCTTAAAAATCCTCTGAGCCACAATATGGCTGTTGATCTTTCACTTCTTGCTATTCTTTATGACTAGAAGCATGGTGCAGTGGAAGAGTGCTGGTTTTGCAGAGGATCTAGGTTCAGATCTTAATTCTACTGCTTACTTCCTGTAACTGTACCTCATACAATTCACTTAAACTTATCCTCATAGTTTCTGGTTCTTTGCCATCACAAAAAATATCTTTGTACATATGAATCCACTTCCTCTATTTTTAATAACTTTGTGGTGAGAAAGAATATACATTTGTTGAGCATGAAGAGCCACACACCATCGCTTTGAGGAAGGTGGTATTGTTTTCTCCATTTTATTGCTGAGGAAACTGAGGCAAACATTGATTAAGTCACTTGCCCAGGGCTACACAGGTATAATAAGTGTTTGAAGTGACTGGACTTAATCTCAGGTCTTTCTAAATTCAAGTCTATTACCCTATCCATGGGGGTAAAGATCTGGTAGTGATACTGCTGGGTCATAGATTATTCACAATTTAGAACTTTATGAATATAGCTCCAAATTACTTCTCAAAATGTTTGAATCTACTTTTTTACTTTAGAGAAGATCCACAGAGTGCCACCAGGTTTCCTTAGCCCATCTGAACATTCTTCTTATGTAGCATAACTTCAGTTTGTTCAATAGCTCTAAGAGATGCCTAAGCTAATCAGGACCTTTTTATTCTTAGTTGGAATGCCTTTGATTCACTTGACTGAGTACTAAAAACTTCCACAGAATTAAGATATCCAGGAACAATATTTCATCACTTCCTTGATGTGATGGTGGTGATGGCGATGGCGGTAGTGGTAGGAACAATTTGATGGGTTCATTTAATTGAACCCACCCCTAAATTTGTAAAATGAAGGTCTTCTTTAACAAGATGTTGATCAAAAGATATCATTCTTGTTCCAAGTCTATGATCTTATCAGACTATATGCTCACCCACTTATCCATTTAAATGGAAACATAACCATCTTTCATTTTCTAGCACAGATATCACCTCTTTCAACTCATACATTTTTGATGATAACTCCCAGTGAAATTTTTTTATATCCTCACGTATTTTATATGCCCTTTGTAATAGTTCTTCGTGCATATGCCATATCTCCACTAATAGGTTAAATATAAGCTCCTTTATGTCTTTGTATCTTCACATTACCTAGCATCCATGCTTCATATAAATACGAGGGACTCTAAATAATTTTCTGAGTGTAACAGTGGATGGACCACTACAATCTCTAAAAGAATAGAGAAGGTAATCCAATGGCTTTGGTGCTTACCAAAGGGGCTTTTCATCTGATTTATCACTGGTAAATTGACCTGATTCTAAGATTTCACAGTAAACATTTAAAACCCAAGTCATTACTTTACACATCTAAAAATGTTCTAAATTCTAGGCTAAAAATAATTTCTCTTCATGCAGCATGCAGTGAAGAAAACAACCTTGAGCCTGAGGATAAAATAAGAGATTCCTAATTAATACTCTATTTTGAGTTCCAAAGCATTTTGAATACATTTAATTAAATTTCAGAAGCACCTATATGAATTTGACAGTTCTGATATAAGATTCCCAATAACTCATGAAAAGTGTCTAGCAGATTGGGAAGAATTTTATTTGAGAGTGACATTGAATCCCCTTAGAGAGTTTTACCTAAATATCTTCTGGCTTAAAATTTTGTCAGGTCTTATAAAATTGGGATTTTTTACTTATTGGGAATGCCTCTTCCCATCAAAATAATCAGCTTTTGTGGTTACATCCAATCGATTTTGGTAATATGGTATCTTACTCAAATCTTTCCCAGGAAGCAACCTCCCTTAACTGCTCAAAATGATGTGCCCAGAGTTCAAAGCCCCAAAGAAGCAATTTACACTGAGGAAGCATGAACAGTGAAAAGTATATTGAATTTGAAGTCAGAAGGTGCTCTTTCAAAACCTGGCTTTGTTAATTATCTATGAGAACTTGGCCAAATTGCTTAACTTCTTTGAGGCTTCTTACATGTAAAATGGACTACATTGCTTTAAGGTCCTCTCTAATGCAAAACTGAAATAACCTCATGACACTTATGAATCTAAGAAATGAGCAGATATGCCTATTTGATTTTTCTATGCTTTGGAAAAATCATGCTTCCAGGTAAAATATATATGATAAAAGAAATATGCCATCTTAGAAAATAATCTATTTCTAGATGGAGTTCTGAGGATGTGATGTATGATATAGCTAGTAAACTGTGGGTAACTGACATCAATTTTTTCATGAGGATAAATTGAAGGTTATATGTATTTTTAATGTTGTGGTCAATGGTAATTCTTTCTTTCTTTTGCAAATGTGTGTCTTTATAATTAGTATTTCTAACAGCATCCATTTCCATATGGGTTCTTACATGTATATATTTTATTCATTTGAAGATAAAAACATTCTGGTTATTCCTCTTCTGTTCTTACTTAAATGCTAAAAAAAAAGTGAATTATAAAAATTAGTTCAAATAAATTTTATCAGTAATGCCTAAATAATTGAGGTTTAAATTCTAAGAAATTAGGAGAAAAGAGCAGGGAAAGAATTAGTATTATCATTCAAAAATACATTGAGAGAAATGTGTGGAATTTTTAAATTTAAGAAAAATTGAAGGTCACAGAATAATGCTGGATTAGTGACAGAAAATGTACCAATCCTCTTTGGTTTGCTATAGATACAGGTTTAGTGATGTTTTCTCAATTTTGCAATGTTTTTTTTTAAAAGAAAAAAACAATTTTGTATTGATTTAACAATTTCATCAATTCACAGGCTTAATTATCAATGGAAAATTATTAATATTTAAATGATTGCATTTGTCATAGATGATATGGTTGAAAATAAACCAAAGATATTATCAAAAATATTATTATTATTGTGGTCCTAGGTAGTATTGTTGGTACCTGATGCCTTCTCTGTTTCTTTTCTTTAAAAATTATAATTCTAAGATTCCATAAAAAACCAAAACAAAAATATATAAAGTCATATGTATTTAAAATCTATGCATAAAATAAACTAGTATTCTACAAAACCAACTGATGTGCTTAGTTTATGCTGAGTTTGTAATGTTTGTAATTTTATTGTGGAGAAACAGATTACTGCTGACAATTTCAAATTTATAAATACATGAAAATGGCATAATCTGCTTTGTTTTCATGATCAATTACCTTAGGTTTAAGGGAAATTAGAGGTGATCTTCAACTTTCCCAAATAAGCAGGAATTTTATATGACCTTTAAACTATTTCTGTATTTAATCATCTTTATTTGAAGTACACCATGAAATTTAAGTTAGAAATGGAGTGCTGCTCCATTTAGTTCAAAGTAAGAATTGTAGGAATTTTTGATGAGCTAACATATATAAGGTTTATGTAAAAGTGCATTTCTTTAAGAAAGGAAGAAACAAACAAAAAGACAGAAAAATAAGTCATTGAAAAATAATATTTCTAGAAGTGACTGAATATAGCCATGGGGTTTAAGGTTATAAAGTTTGCCAGAGTTAATTCTGGGGAGAAAAAAATGAGAAATGAAATAAGAAAAGAATTTTATCATGGAAGTGATAGGGGAAATGATCATTAAAAGATCTCTGAGATTTTATTTATATTAGTTGGCTATGGGAGTGTCCCAAAGTTAACATTAAGTGAATATTTCTAGTGTCTTGAATGTGACTAGCTCTATCCTTCAGATTGGCCTTAATCGATTCATGCGTACCCAAACTGGATGAAATTCAATTGAGTAATAATAAAATTACAGAAAATGAAGATGATGCTGACAGATGGGAAGAAAAAAATCATGACAAGTCATAGCAGGATCAAAACTGTCAGACTGTGGAGATAAAGGAGCAGAGGGGGAAAAAATTTAGCATAGGTATTTTCTCCAGTTCATCAATTGTTACTATCTCATCCCCATTATCCTCGATCCACATCGTTGGTAATATCTCAACTTCTATTTATGCCTGTCAAGATTTAAGCAATTGCTCTTTAAAGATCTTGGTCATGAAGATACTGAATATATACCCTATGTAATATTCTTACCCTTTACCCTGCCTGAGTTCCTCTAAACAAAATGCTGTGCCATCCCTCCAACCTGAATTTCATAAGAATGAACCTGGTATAAATATAAATAACTGCCCGAAACCTGAAAGATGTTGCTATTAGCATTACTCTCTCCATTGAAATGTGTATCTATTTTACCATATTACAGGTTTGATGCAGACTTAAGGCTAGCTGACTGAACCTAGACTGAGTTCAATGCAGACTCCAGTGACTCAGTCACAATAGTCTCAGGCATGTAAGACAATCTTAGCCTCTATTCAGTGTCTAGACGCTAGAGAAAATCAAAGCATGCCTCCAAAGATGATCCTTTCATGAGAAACTCCAAAACTAAGGGTGGTAAATGAACTGCAGAACTCAGGAACTGGAAACTAAGGGCATATATTGGAGAATAATTTAATAAATTATGGTACATTGGGAGGCAACAGAATATTATTGCACCATCTGAAAGGCAATATGGATGGTTTCAGAGAAAACTAAGCAGACCTTATGAGCTGATGTAGAGTGAATTATGCAGAATTATAACAATAATTTTTACATTATAAAGAAAAAAATAAAGGCTTGAAAACTTAAATCAATGACATGACAAATATGAATCCGAAGGGCTAAAATTAAGCATATTTTATATATATATATATATATATATATTCACTCTCTCCATATATATATATCTATACTCAGAGAAGAATGATGGATAGAAGATGTAGAACAAGTCATGCATTTCATTTTTGAACATTACTAATCCAGCAATTTGTTCCACTTCACTATTTATATTTTTATGATTTTTTTCCCTCCATTTTCTTCAGTTGGAACTAAGAGGGTAGAAGAAAGAAAAACAATAGTAAAATATATTTTAAATTAAGTAATATCTTTTTTTGAAAATGTGAAAATGTGGGAGCTGAATTCTTGTGGGATGTATGGATTTACCTTCTAGGTTTTTCTCACGCTCTGACATCTTGTGACAAGGAAGTAAGGCTAGTATTGAGCATGACTTCAATCTCTTCAGGGAAACTATAAGACCAGTGATTAACTAACTGACTCAGATATCAATGCAGAACTTCCTGCCTCTATGCATAACTCCCATTTTGATACTGATCACTCCTTGAAGCTGATATCACCACCCCTACAACATGCTCAGTCTGGGTATTTAGAATCAATGTCTTCTGAGACAAAAACAATTTCCTTCTGTTACCTCTACTCATACTTTCCTATTACACTATCCTATATAACTATGAAAAGTTTTATGGCTGTAATCAGCTTCCTTTCTTCCTAGAACTTTTCACTTTACCTGCTTTTGTTTTCCAGGCACTAATGCACACTGATAGCTTCCTGAAGACACTGTATACCCGCTTGCTCCCCGCCGCCCCCACACACAGTCTGCTCCATACCTCAAAAAACCATCTTCTGTTACCCTTCAGTCTCTGAGAAGAGGTTGCCCTTCTCCTTGCTAAAACTAACCTGTCTAATGTGGCTCTTGATCTCATCCCCTCTCATCTACTTTGTAAGCTAGCTCTTTTGATCACATGTATTCTCTTGCTCTCTTCCCCCTCTCTGTCTTTATCAATCAGCTGCTTCCAACATGATCAAGTCTATACCATTTAAAATAAATCTTCAAATCATCACCTCTATTCAAATTCCTATATTTTTTCCTTCTCTTTTGCTTCCTTTTCCTCATCTTCCTCTCACTTTTCAACCTCTTAAAATCTAGTTTCTGAATTGAACAATTGAAATGATTTACAACAATGTCCCCATTAACTGCTAAATCTGATGGCTTTTTCTCTATCCTTGTTCTATTTGATCACTCTCCAGACTTTACACTGTTGAAAAATTCTTCCTCCTAGATCATTTCTTTTTAATGAATTTGTGTGATGTCATCTCTCCTATTTCTTTTCCTACATGTTCTAATGCTTCCAACTACCCTTGTTGGGTCATCATCTACCTCCCATCCATCAAACTTGAATATTCTTCATGGTCCTACGCATGGTTCTGCCATCTTTCTCTTCTCCATCTATTCATGAAGATCTTATCCGATCCAATGAGGTCAGTTGTCATCTCTACCTGCATGGCTCTCAGATCCACATAGTTGGCAATAATCTTTTAAAAAAATCACATCCTTTATCACCAGCTGCCATCTTAATGTCTTACTACTGTTTCAAACTAAGCATTTCAAAATTGGAATTTAATCTCTCTGTCACTAACGATGTTTCTCAATTCCATTTCTATCTAGAGTACTGTAATCCTCTAGTCACTTAGGGGTGCAACTTCCACTTCACCTTTAATTTTCCTTTTTCTTTATACTCTATGCCAATTATTTGCCAAAAGTTGTTGGTTCTACTTCTTAAATACTTTCCTTACCTGTCCCCTTCTCTGCAGTCACACAACCATTACTGTAGTTCAGGCTCTCCTTTCCTCTCAACTGCACTATTACAAAGGTTCTCAACTGGTCAGATTGCTTCCAAGAGCTCTCTTCTTCAAGGCATCTTCCACAGAGCTTCCAGGATAACATCTCTAAGACAGAGGTCGGAACCCAGCATTCCCTTGTCCATAAAATTTCAGCGGTTCCATCTGACTTCTGGGGGGAAGGGGCAGGGAAATCACATTACTCGGCGTGGCATTTTAATTCCTTCACAGTCTGGTCCCCATCAGCCTTTCCATATTTGTTTTACTTAGCTCCCCTTCACACAGATTATGGTTCAGCTAACCTGGGCTACTTATTCTCTTAGCTTCACATTTCATTTTCCATCCCTTTTCCTTTACATAGGCTCTCAACCATGTCTGGAATGTTCTGCTCACTTTTGCCTATTTGAACCTCTTGGTTCCATAAAAGATATTGGTTCCAAGTCTTGTTTTGCAATGTTGTGTCCTTTGACAAATCACCGTCCTACTTACAGCTTCATTTTCCTAATTGGTGAAATAGATGAATAGGATTCAGTTACCTGCAAAGTTTCTTTCCAGCTCTCTATCTTTATTCTATGAAAGCTAGTTCAGGGACTCCCTTGTACACAAAATTTTTGACCCCCTCCTTCCTACCATATGCCCATATTATTCTCATTTCTCTCTGTGGTTCATTCTCTCCTCTCTCTCCTTTTCCCCCTCTTCCTCTCTCTTCCCCTTTTATTCTCTCCCCTGAAATTATTAGTTTTTATTTTTCTGTACACATGCTGTGTTTCTCAAAGAATATGAAGCTCCTTGGGGCCATAGACCCTCTCATTTCCATCACTGTATCTTCATTCCCCAACATTGAAAACAGGAGGTATTTCATAAAATTTTTATTGCGATAAATTTATGCTCAGAAAACTTTATATCATATCAAAAATATAATTTTAAATGCATTTAATAGGATGCTTAGAAATCTTATTAAACACCCTTATACTGAAGTGAGTAGCTATTTCTTGAGAAGTTCCAGTTTGATATCCATTGTGGCTAATGGAAAAACTGTTGTGACAACTGTTTTGAAAATTAAGTAATTGATCAATAGATTAAAAAAAAAAAATTAACCAAGTCCTTACAACAGGTTTAGCATTTTTCTAACAGCTGTGAGGCAAACAATAATAGTAAATAAAATGCTCCCTAAACTTAAGAATTTTCATTCTTGTAGAAGAAACAGGACCTAAACACATGAGCCAATTATGAAAACTGAAGTCAGTTTACAGCATTATAGTTAATTCAGTAAAGTTAAGACTAAAACATAATATTTGGATGATAAGTTCTATAGGCTATTATCAGACCTCCTATCTTTTGAAAAATGACTGAGATTTATTGGATCATAGATGGGATGATAGATGGAGCTAGAAGAGATCTTAAAGTCTATCTTGCTAAATATCTTCCTTTTTTTTTGATCACAGCATGATAAATCTAGAGCTTGAGAGGGTCTAAGATTGTGTAATATAACAGCCTTATTTTATCGGTGATGGAGCTTAAGCCTAGAGTGCCCAAGGGCACACAAGTTGTAAGCAGCAGAACTGAAGAATCAAACCCAGGTCTTCAGACTCCAAATAGAACTTTCTTTCCAAGGTTCTTTCCATTTGCTTACATGCTTGTCTTTCTCACTTTAATGACTAGGAATGGACTTCCAAAGAGAACAGAGCCATAAGTGACCTCACAAAGTCATTAGTATCTCTTTTGCTTTCTTTACGTCAGTAAGTTAGAACTTGTCATTAATATTTCGAATTAATTTTTCTCATTAATGTGGAAATTCATACGTAGAAACCTTTGCTCATCAGGCAATTTTCTGTTTTTAGTAGAGGTTTTATACCCAGTTTCTTCAGTTTTGCCTCACGTAATATGACTCACAAGCCCCTCCTTCAGTTTGTCATTATATCTTCAATGTTATAAGCCATATAAGCTATTATTTCTATTTTTGGCCTCTTTGAAGACAAAGAGATTCTGAAAGATGTTTATGGATCCTAGAAAGGAAACTGAGAAAACTTACATTCTGTATCTAAATTTCAATGATTTCTTAATTTTTAAAATGATATTATCTGTTTCCTACAAAAAAAAGAAAATTAAATGGAGGGACAAAGCTATTTGTGGGCATATCTATTTTATTTCCTATAGGGAAGTAGACAGGGAATTAACTAAGTAATTATTTATTGATTTTTTAATATGATTTGTACCACAGAAATTAACTATTCAGCTTTTGAATTTTCTCTTTTTATTGTTTCTGTCTGTGCATCTAAATAATCAGCTTTTGTCACATCATTCATTTATAAGCAGAACAAAATGTTTATCAACATCAAAATATAATTTTTTCCATGATAAATTTCCCCACAAGTGGTAAAACTGAATCATTATTGATATTTTCCTACTTGCATTTGTATTGTAATGATCCTTTTCTAGTTAAAACATCTCTCTTAAAGTTGGGTACCCCTATCTCTTCCTATTCTTTCCTCTTATCTTTGAATCGAGGGATTTGGCAAATTTGGAAGTTGTTCCTGGATGATGCAAGAATAAGTAAGGGCTCCCTGATGTTTCCCAGGATATAGTAATAGAAATGAAAATATCAATATATTGGAAACCAATGAACAGAAAATAAACCATTCATTTTGAGAGATAATGTTAAATATGAGGTAGGCATTACTAAAAATAGGTGGAGATGAATGTCTTGTACTTCATTCACTTTCTGTAACTTGAGGGTCACTCTGAAATGACCTCTCGCATCATTGACAAGACCTCCATTATAGTGATACAATTGATGTCTGTAGTTAATCCTTTGAACTCATACGATTATGTACTATCCTATGCTCAAACTCTAAGAGTAAATTAAGCCAGTATAGAGGTTTCGATGCCTTTTAGGAAACCTGCCTACATACAAAAAATTATAATGGGAAATAGCTGAAGAAATGTGGTTCAGTGGACAGGAAAATCCAGTGAGGGGCTAAAATAGACTTTGCTTCAAAGGTTTTCATTGCTCATTGAGTACAGTTCACCTGTTGACGGTCGATCACTTGGAACATCTCCAGTTAGAAAGTCCTAGTGCTAATTAGAGTTGCTTTATAACTGCTCCCGATGATGATACCCAACTCATGTTACCCTCTTCTGCAGATAAGAGCTGAAGTATTTAAACGACTGCTGAATTCTACTTAGAGGATTTTGCTTCTTGCTCTAGTAGATCATCAAATGTAAGATGGAGAAACTTTAAAAGTGTCAACAAAACCTAAGCTAATTAGGTGAGGTCAGGAACCTTCATCAGTCTATCATATTTCTTCGTTCACTTAATAATGAAGTACCAGAGTTAATACATAAGGACATACATTGAAGAATAAGTTTAAATGTCAGAAGTCACCATATTGAGATAATTCTAAGTTAATGATGACATTAAAAAGTAGCTGAATAGAACCTGTCATGAAAAATATCTAAAAATTTCTCAGATCTGGGTTAGTATTTTATAAGTCACATTAGTATAGAGCTCTAAAGGTTACAAAGAACTGTGAAGATGAACGTTATTGCTATAGTCTGAAACTACTTTAATTCAAAGAGACATAGCTGAAAATGTTTTATTGACACTGACCTAAAATAATTCTGAACAAGTTTAGATTCATAAGATTCTATTTAGGATCGATATGCCTGATTTCACTGTTCTACTCAAGGGCAGTAATCAAGATCATGTGTCCAAAGACTACGGACTATTTCTCACATTTTTAAAGAATTGGTCATTTACTGTTTCCCCTGGAGGAATGAAAACCTCAGCAAGCATTGATAAAATGCAGCTTTGTATTTCCTCAAGACTGAAGTTGGAGCTGTTTTCTTTGTGAAAAGTGAATAATGTCCAGATTGTTATAGAGTGGGCAGTTCTGGAGAAGCTGTTACTTTTCCTTCATTTTTTTTTTAGGGTTTTTCAGACTTTATTTTTTATTATTATATTTTTTTTAATATAAATTTATTTATTTAACTTTTTACATTCATTTTCACAAAATTTTGGGTTCCAAATTTTCTCCCCATTTATCCCCTCCCCCCACCCCAATACACCAAGCATTCTAATTTTCCCTATCTCCAATCTGCCCTCCCTTCTCTTGTCTCCATCTTCTCTTTTGTCCTGTAGGGCCAGATGACTTTCTATTCTCCATTAACTGTATGTCTTCTTTCCTAGTAGCAAAAACAATACTACACAGTTGTTCCTAAAACTTTGAGTTCCAAATTCTCCCCATCCCTCCCCGCCCACACATTCCCTTTGGGAAGGCAGGCAATTCAATATAGGCCATATCTGTGTAGTTTCGCAAATGACTGATAATAGTCGTGTTGTGTAAGACTAACTGTATTTCCCTCCATCCTATCCTTCCCCCCATTGTTTCTATTCTGTCTTTTGATCCTGTCCCTCCCCAAGAGTGTTGACTTCAAATTGCTCCCTCCTCCCATTGCCCTGCCTTCCATCATCCCCCCCACCCTGCTTATCTCCTTCTCCCCCACTTTCCTGTATTGTAAGATAAGTTTTCATACCAAAATGAGTGTGCATTTTATTCCTTCCTTTAGGCAAATGTGATGAAGGTAAACCAGTTTTTTTTCTCAGCTCTCCTCTTTTTCCCTCTACTAAAAAGTCTCCTGCTTGGCTCTTGAATGAGAGATAATTTACCCCATTCCATTTCACCCTCTCTCCTCCCACTACATTTCTCTCTCACCGTTTACCTTAATTTCTTTTAAGATATGGTCCCATCCTATTCAATTCACTCTGTGCTCTCTGTCTCTGTACGTGCGTGCATGTGTGTATGTGTGTGCGTGCATGCGTGTATATGTGTGTGTGCATATGTGTGTGTGGTCCCACCAACTACCCAGATATTGAAAAGTTTTAAGACTTACAAATATTGTCTTTCCATGTAGGAATGTAAACAGTTCACCTGGGCTCTGCTGTCTGGTGGGCGACGGACCTCTGGGGACGGCTTTCCAGGGCTCTCTGGAATGGAAATCTCCTCCCCTGTGTTTCTGCACGGCTTGCACTGATCCAGAATTATTGGGGAGTTCTTTTTACAGGAAATTTATGGACTGTGGGTTCAGAGCTAGCATACATGAGTCTTTCTACTCCACCATCTTGGCTCCTCCCCCACTTTTTCTTCATTTTTCTTTTCAGCTCTGGTCTTTTCATCAAGAATGATTGAAAATCCTCTGTTTCATTGAAAGACCATATTTTCCCTTGAAGTATTATACTCAGTTTAGCTGGGTAGGTGATTCTTGGTTTGAGTTCTAGTTCCTTTGACTTCTGGAATATCCTATTCCACGCCCTTCAATCCCTTAATGTAGAAGCTGCTAGATCTTGAGTTATCCTGATTGTATTTCCACAGTACTGGAATTGTTTCTTTCTAGCTGCTTGCAAGATTTTCTCCTTGAGCTGGGAGTTCTGGAATTTGGCCACAATGTTCCTAGGAGTTTCTCTTTTTGGATCTCTTTCAGGTGGTGATTGATGGATTCTTTCAATACTTATTTTGCCCTCTGGTTCTAGAATGTCAGGGCAGTTTTCCTTGATAATTTCATGGAAGATGATATCTAGGCTCTTTTTTTGATCATGGCTTTCAGGTAGTCCCATAATTTTTAAATTGTCTCTCCTGGATCTGTTTTCCAGGTCAGTTGTTTTTCCCATGAGATATTTCACATTCTCTTCCATTTTTTCATTCTTTTGATTTTGTTTGGTGATTTCTTGGTTTCCCTTAAAGTCATTAGACTCCATCTGTTCCATTCTAATTTTGAGAGAACTATTAAATTCAGTGAACTTTTAAACCTCTTTTTCCATTTGGCTAATTTTGCTTTTGAAAGCATTCTTCTCCTCATTGGCTTTTTGAACCTCTTTTGCCAATTGATTGAGCCTATTCTTCAAGGTGTTATTTTCTTCAGCATTTTTTTGGGTCTCCTTAACCAAGGTATTGACCCGTTTTTCATACTTTTCTTGCATCTCTCTCATTTCTCTTCCCAGTTTTTCCTCCACCTGTCTAACTTGCTTTTTAAAATCCTTTTTGAGCTCTTCCAAGGCCTGAGCCCACCTGACACCCCCCTGGGGTGTCTGGGGTGTTGAGACCCCACCCTCCACATCTTTCCCTGATGGCAAGAATATTTCCTCGTCCTCGTCAGATGCGAATGTCAGGATCATTTGCATTTGTTGGAAAAAACTCTCTATAGTCTTATTTTTCTTCCCTTTTCTAGGCATTTTCCCAGCCAGTCACTTGACTTCTGAGATTTCTGTCCACCTCCGCCTAGATCCGCCCAGCTAGTGCTTGGGCTCTGAGATTCAAATGGGCTTTTCGAGCCGCTAATAAATGTGAGCTTTAGCTCTGGTGTTGGGGTGGGGGCAGCGCTGCCTCCCAGGCTCAGCTCCCTCAGGGGCTTTATGCAGAGACTTTCAGGAATGGAGCGGGTGGGGGGGGCCGCCTCCCAGGCTCAGCTCCCTCAGGTTGTTTATGCAGAGACCCTCTGTAATGAGTATCCTGCCTGCTTGGGGAGTGTTGGCCGGCTGCAGCCGCTGCTGCCTCCGCTGCTGTCCACGCCTCTGCCTCCGCCGCTTCCTGCCCCAGTCTCTGCCGCTGCTGCTTCCTCCCGAGGGGGCCCGAGTCACTCTCCGCTCCCCCTCTCGTCCAGCCCAGCCTTCTCTCTCACTGACCTGTAGCTTCTGTGAGCGGAGAGACTTTGCCGGCTGCCGGAGCTTCCATCCCTGAAGCCTGCTCGGGTCACCTTCTCTGGGGCCGTGGCCAGGGCAGCGCTGGGGGTGGGGTCCGCTTTCCGAGGCACGACAGACCCTGGGAACGGGTCTCCAGGGCTCCCTGGAACGGAAATCTCTTCCACTCCATTTCTGTACCCCTTTCAGTGGTCCAGAAGATATGGGGTCTCTTTTTACATTAATTCTATGGGCTGTGGTTTCGGAGCTCGTAAACGTGCATCCTTCTACTCCGCCATCTTGGCTCCACCCCCCTTTTCCTTCATTTTTGAAGAGGGCCAATGATATGGCAGGTGATACCTTGATTTGTGAGTGAATTGGATTTAAATGAAGTGAAGTTGCACAAAGTCATCAGGACCACTTTCTCTTCTAAAGTCATAAAAATCCAGTGGGAAGACGATGTCTGACCAAGCTCTAAGTATTCCACAGAATCTACCTCAGTCGCCTTCATGGCTGTTGGAATAAATTATTCTCAGCTACCCATTCTGCCTAGGAAACTTGCCATGCTAGGGGTAGACATCCCCTAACTCCCTGATTGGTTTGAAGTCTGTCAGCTACCCTCAACCTGGCTTAGCCCATCTTCTGAGACGGTGTACCAGATGTGGCTATGAATTTATGACTTCTAGGAGCCACAGGTGAGAGTTGGGTGGCAGGTGGGACACCAAAGGTGGATGAACAGTCCTGAAAAGAAAGAGGCTTGGCAGGCCTTCACACCAGAGGTACTAGTCCTCCTGGAATAGCCCATATACCCCACTTCTGGGGAAGTACTTTTCTCCCTAATATGAAAACATGTGAAAAAGCCCCAAGAATTGGGACTGTTCTCTCTGCAGAATTCCCATTTTGTTGCTCCGTCTCTCATTAGTTATTCCCCTCTGCAAATCCATTTCTCATCCAGATTGGGCTCTGGTTCTCTTTGGTTGGTGCACGATATCCCCTGTGCCTAAAACTTTATATGCCTTGACACATTTTGTCTGTTTCTAAAATCTTCTCAGCCCTGAAGAATCTTCCATATCCCTTTTCCTTGACTGCCCACAGGTGAAAAGAAAACAAGTTCATCAGATTTTCCCAGAACATTTTTTACCTCATTTTGCTCTTGTCAGATTTAGTTTTGTATCCTACTTATTTGTTGCATGCAATACATTGCCCTGAAATTACGATTTTTTTTAAGTTCCTTGAGGGAATAGATAAAAATGTTTTGTTTTCCTTTTTTATTACAAAAATATTTGTTATATATTTTATTTTCACATCAATTACATTTTCTCTACCTCATTTCAGATAGCCACCTTTTAAACAAATAAATTTTTTAAAAGAGAGGAAAAAATTTAAGCAAAACTAGGCAACATATCAACATGTCTGTGTATGTTCATCCTTCGTTGCCAAAGAAGACTGTGCCATCAGAGAAATAATGACATGACTTGCACTTGACTTTGTTTTGAGTGAGGAAAGGCTGTGCAGGTTACCAGCTTCACTTTTCCTCCAGAGCCATCTGAATCCAGTGACCAGATATTCATCAAGATGATTGGAGATGACCCAGGATGAGGTCCAAGTTCACACAGTTAGTGAGTGTCAAGTGACAGTCTGAGATGAGATTTGAACTCAGGTCCTCCTGACTCATGCTCTACCCACTGCACTACCTAGCTACCCATCAATATATCTGACCTTACACACAGTTGTCCAAACCCACAATCTCCTACCTTTACAAAGAAGAAAATGGAGAAGTGCCCTTTCATATCTTAATTTTGGGACCATGCTTGGCCCTTATAATTTTATAGTACTTATTTTCAATTATTTTGTTGTTTTATGTTTACATTGTTGGAGTTGAGAAGACTGAATTGATTCTGTTTCATTTTCTTATTGATCCTATTAACAATTAAATGCCTTTGTCCTGCAACTGCTCAAGTCACAGTTCTTTGTCTTTGAGTTCAGAATTGAGGTGGCTTATAAAGGGTTCCAAAAATCCTGTTCCAAGACCAATCACTGATCTATTCTTACCCCTAGAATTTCATTGACTTTGGGGAATGCATGTGAACACAAGGGGGTTGGACTTAGTATCTTTATACCACCAAGCTATCTTCAAGGATATCTGGTTTGCCGTCCAAAACAGGTTTGGTCTGTTATCTCTAAACCTTACATCTGTACTCACTCAAATAATAAGCACTTCTTATTCTCTTGAGCGAAGAAGAGAGTCATAGCTAGTTCCCTGCTCTATAACTAATTATGTTGTCCTCAGTCCCATGATGTCATCTTTCCCTGCCTGCACATTATTAGGTCTGTAGATCCCAACTGGCCAGGGTTTCAGCAGCCCACCACTGAGCACACTCTCCTCTTGTCATGTGACCCACAGCAACCAACCATCATCAATCTGTCTTTAATTACCTTTGCTTGGTAACCTAACTGTGGGCCAAAAGAAGTTTAGTCTATTTTAGTTTTGGCCCCAACCTACTGACAAGTTGTGCAGATCTGTCATCTATCCTGTTGTGTCTTTGTTCTGTATTATGCAAAACCTCTGATAGGGGAGCTGTCCATCTGTTCAGGGTCTGCAGCATAAAAGGAGGCAATATACGACCAAAGTATTGGCAGGTAGCATACTACTTTTCATTAATGTTATCTTATTTGGAGAATTGCCTCAGTTTACCTCCCTGTTAAATTTCACCATGACATAGTTACTGTGTATACTATCTTCCTAATTCTATCATTTCCCTTCCATCAGATAATTTTAATCTTCCTATGATACTGTGAATCCATAATTTTTCTTAGAGAATTGTAATATTCTTTTGCATTCATATGTCCCAATTCACTTAGTCATTCACCACTCAAAAGTGTGAATCTTTATCTCTACTTTATCTCTACTTCCTTGCTACAACAAGAAGGGCTACTGTAAATATTTCTGTATATATGGAGCCTTTCTACTTTTGACCTTCTTGGGGTTTTTCTATCTATGGATCTAAGGATATGGATATTTTATTTACTCTCTTGCATAATTCCAAATTATTATTCTATCACTTATCACAGGCTAAGGCTCAGAACTGTTAGGGTCCTTTGATCATCTAGTGACTAGTTCAACTTTCACATTTTATAAATGAGGAAAATGTGACATAGATCTGTATATTCCTAGTGCCTACTATTTTATCTTGCATGTATCAGGTGCACAGTAATTTAAACTGTTTGTTGAACTACTTTCCAGGCTGGACAAGAATGGATGATCAGAAAGGAGGGGAGAAAGGTAATAATGGAACTGTTTCCTAAATACTATTTATTCCCAAATAATTCTCCTTTCCAGACACTGATTAGTGATCCCGATCTTCCTATTACATCCTCCAAATTGTGCAGCTAGAAATGAGGGTATTAGAAAGTCTCTCATGTCAGATTTCTGGTCAGTAATATAGGAGCAGACCCTTAGATAAAATTTTATCATCTACTTATTAGAAGATATAGAGTCTATAGAGAATTTCCACTAGTAATGTGAATAAGGATTGTCCTACTTGGCTAAGGAAAAAAAGAATGCTCCTTTTTTTTTTTTTTTTTTTTTTTTTTTTGCAACGTAGCCAAAAGAATAGCTCTGGGCTAACTTCCATTGTCTAGATTTAAGTTAATCAAATTGTAGCCTAATGGAATTTCCTCAAAGAAATCTCCAGAGTCTTTATTGCCCCAGGGTCTCTGTATCAGAAATAAGTGCGTGCTTTTATCCAGAGTAAACTTGAGAGCTTGGCAAGTTTAGGAGTGAGGTTACATTTTACATCTTGAGTGGCATTCCTCTTGATTTTTACTCATAAATTTGAATGATTCAACATTTTAGGTAATTAAATCAAGGAACTGAAAATGTTGGTTTTATTTTTTTATTCCTATTTTATAGGATATGATCAAAGAACTTACACAACTGATAAGGAATTGAGAGGTTTTTTTTTTAATTCTAATTCTATTTTTCTTAAATTGAATCTGAATTGAAATTTATATAATAAGATATATAATTATTTAAGGGTTTTAATGTTGATATTCAATAGTCATCCATCATCTTCATCTTCATCATTAAATGTCTGTTCTTGACCACTTATTTTGGATGCTGGGCAAGGAGAAATGCAAAGAGGCTTAAGAAAGATTTTTTTTTACATATATAAATCTAAGATCTAGAGATAGTGCTCTTTAAAAAAATAAATTTTATTGATGCCTTTGTTTTTATATTTCACTCATTTTTGGGTGTCTTCTGCTTATCACCAAATGAGCCCTTCTTCAACAAAGAAAAAATTGAGCAAAATAAACCTTTTTGAATGTATATATAGCAAAAAAATAACGAAAATTAAAAGAAGATTTAAAAAGAAAGTATATATAGAATTCCACATACTGGTGCCACATATCTCTAGAAAGAGAAAGAAGGGTAGCCTCTGTTTTTGAATAGCTTCCATTCCAGTTATGAAAATGAAAAATTAACAAAAATGGGAAAAAACAATTCAAGAAAAATTCTGAAGTTACAAAAAGGGGAAAAAATGGTCCTTGCCTTCAAAGAACTTAATTCTATTGCTGAATAACAAAGCAAGGTAGTTCAGGTTAAATCCTGAATAAAGGAGGGTAAGAAGAGATTGTTGGGTGGTGGAGTGAAGACCTGTCCTGACTTCAGGAAGACAAGTTCAAATCCAGTCTCAGATACTAGTTCTATGAACTTGGACAAGGTACTTCACCCTTTTTACTTCAGTTTCCTCATCTGTAAAATGAGCTGGAGAAGGAAATGGAAAACCTCTCCAGTATCTTTGCCAAGAAAATCCCAAATGGGGTCATGAAGAGTCAGACCTGACTGAAAACAAGAATATAGAAGATATGGGAAGATAATAAGAGGTCTCTGAGTATCTAAGAAAAGTTCTTATCTTTCCTACTGATCCAACTTAAAAGTCTAATAAGGAGAAAAACTATCTTTTCCCCAACACAGATGTATTTTTTTAAAGGGAAATCAATTCTTCACAATTATGTCTGAGTGGTGAGCTGGTGTGTGGATAGAGATCTTTATTTTTAGACAGGAAATCATAGGTGCAAATATTTACTTATCTTTTGATCTGGTCACCTGCAAGAGCAAGTACCTAGCATGCACAGGAGGGCCTGCTACACGGGTTCTAAAAGGAAAGCAACTTTTGAAGGGTCAACAATTACTTTAATCAAACACATATATCATTCACTTAGTTCAGGGGAAAAGTCAACACCCTGAACTTCAGAGAAAATACAGAGAAATAAAGACCAACAGGCAGGGCTTCCAACTGTCTGACCAGGAGCTCCTTAGCAACTACTCAGAGTCTTGTCTGCCCAAACAAACACTGTCAGTGAATGAGCCCTAAAGTAAAACTTCACCTCTGAGTATTTATAAACTTTTCAGAGCCAGAGGGCAAGACCTTCTGACTCAGTGTCTCAATAGAAATTCACAAAAAGCATTGAGGCCTATTAATTGGGTGGGGAAGATCTTTAAGTCTCCCCCCACACATCATTAACCTTACATTAACATTACATCATCTAAATTAAGACAATGAAAATCGAATAAAAGTTACACCCAGCCCTCCCATTGCTCTTTTTTTTTCTTTTGTAGAAGATGTACTTGGTGAGGGCAGGATCTCTTCTTCTACCTGCCACCAGGGAAGATAAAAAATTTCAGGGACACTTAGATTATGTTGATACTGAAAGAAGACAACATACTTATACATTCCTCTAAAGGAAAATCAAATCAGGGTACTGTAGAACAACATTTTATGCCTATTTCAGAAATATTTGATGTGACTGATTGATTTTATTTATTAGTAGTATAAATGGCATATTTTGTAAAATAAATATATGGGAAATATACCTCTGTTTTTACAAATATAACTTAATTGCTCAGACTAATGGAGAATTTTATGCATGAATTATCTCAGATCATGGATAAAATATGTAAATTATGCATAAAATTTTAAAAAAACCTAGATGATTATCCTATGCTCTAATTACTGAATGCCATACTTTGAGAGAATATACTTCAACATTTCTGAGTATTTGTACTTAAATACTGAAATTGGTATCCTTGAATTATTCTTTACATAATCTGGTATATTTTCAAATGTCAACAGCTATTTACTAGTTCTATCAACTTGGACCTGTCACTGAGTTTTTCTCATCTGTAAAATGCTGGTGATCACTCCTACCTTAAGGGACCTTATGAAGACCAAATGAGATAATGTATGTAAAGCATTTCATAATCTTAAAGTATCATTTTAGTTGTTATTAATAGATATTATTATTAACAGTTTCCTTAACCCAGACATTAGATATAGAGGGATGGGAAAGATTGATTTAAATATGTAGATAACAGATATTTACACACACTAGGTAATGGATATATACTGTACACGTAGAAACATACAAAGAAATGTAACATATACATTCTCTCTACACACACACACACACACACACACACACACACACACACACACACACACACACTTTGGCTGCTCTGAAGGAGCCTACATCCTTTTATGTAGGAAATAACATGTACTTTAAATAAAAACTTTAAAATGTTAAGAAAAAAATGAAACAAAAAAACTAAATTTTACTATTTGAGAATCAAAGACTGTTCTGTAATCTTGCACTTTATTTGGAAAAATGTGAGTAGTTTAGATATACATGTATTGAATTGTGTGTGTTCGTCCTTTGTTGATGAAGAAGACCATGCCAGCAGAGAAATAATGACATGACTTGCACTTGATTTGTTTTGAGTGAGGGAGGGCTGTGCCGGTCAATAGCCTCACTTCTCCTCCAGAGCCATCTGAATCCAATGATCAGATATTCATCAGGATGACTGGAGATGGCCCAGGATGAGGCAATTGGGGTTAAGTGACTTACCTAAGGTCACACAGCTAGTGAGTGTCGAGTGTCTGAGATGAGATTTGAACTCAGATTCTCCTGACTCCTGCACTGGCGCTCTATCCACTGCACCACCTATCTGCCCCATGTATTGAACTAAGTAAGAAGGCAAGGAATGTTGTAAATTCATTAATCTGACCATGTGGATTTTTGAGAGATAAACAAAGCTTTGAAGTATTTCTGTACTACTGGCTAAGTTCTAAAGGTTGGCCCCGATACAAAACAAGTTGTTGGTGCTGTGGTTTAAACTGGTTTCTTTGATATTAAGCATGAGAGACAAGATGACAAGTTCCACAAGGACAAGTAATTAAAATTTTATTTCACATATTTTTCAGTCAGCTCTGTATGTATAGAGTATCCTTTAGTGGATGGTAAGCTTTCTGATGGTAGGGTAATTTTTTAGTATACTGCCACAGAATTGAATTTCATTTTGTGCACACAGTGGGCTCCTTCTACATGCTGTTGACAGACTAATAAAATGGTATTTCTTTCTGGTATTCTATTCCGCCTCAGTGGTTACAAACTAATTCAAGAAAATAAAAATAAACTCTTTCTAGAAATTTCCCTAGAAAAAGCAACTCTGGTGACCCTTAATACAATGTCAACAAGAACAACAATAACCAACATAGATTTTATGGAATTATTAAAAATAGTAATAGCAAGAAGAACCATAGCATTTGTATAGAACTTTAAGTTTGCAAAGAAATTTACAAATGTTATCTGATTTCATTCTCAAAACAATCCTGTGAGCTGGATGCTAAAGTTATTCTCATTTAAAAAGAAAAAAAGGTAAAGAAAGGAAAGAAGGAAGGAATGAAGTAAGGTAGCTTACTTTACATAGTTCCTATTATGTGCCAATCTATAAACTTGAGAATGAATTGGGTTTAAAGTTTGGTAAATGAATGAATGAAAGAAGGAAAAAAGGAAAGAAAGGAGAAGGAAGGAAAGAAGGAAGGAAGGAAGGAAGGAAGGAAGGAAGGAAGGAAGGAAGGAAGGAAGGAAGGTAGCTTACTTTACATAGTTCCTATTATGTGCCAATCTATAAACTTGAGAATGAAATGGGTTTAAAGTTTGGTAAATGAATGAATGAAAGAAAGAAAAAAGGAAAGAAAGGAAGAAGGAAGGAAAGAAGGAAGGAAGGAAGGAAGGAAGGAAGGAAGGAAGGAAGGAAGGAAGGAAGGAAGGAAGAAAAGAAAGAAGAAAGGAAGGAAGGAAGGAAGGAAAGAAGGAAGGAAGGAAAGAAGAAAGGAAGGAAGGAAGGAAGGAAGGAAGGAAGGAAGGAAGGAAGGAAGGAAGGAAGGAATCTAGCCAGTAAACCCCAACTTAACTGGCCAGTTTCCAGCCACCAATATTTACCTTCCTTTGGAGAGGAGGAGAGGGAAAAAGAGAGGGAGAGGGTGAGGTGAGTTACCCAACTAGCTGGGCCCCCATTCAGGCCAAGACTGTGTGAAGTACATTACAAACATTGTATTTCATGTTATCTTTGTAGAAAGTCTCTGCATCCAGATTTGAACTCAGGTCTAGTGAACTGCAGACCCTGTGCTCTATCCTCTGTGATAACCTTTTGTTATCATTACATTTCAGTTGTGTCTGACTCTTTGTGATCCCATCTAGGGTTTCCATGGCAAAGATACTGGCGTAGTTTGCCATTTCCTTTTCCAGCTCATTTTACAGATGAGAAAACAGTCAAACAGAGTTGAGACTTGCCCAGAGTCACACAGCTAGGAGGGGTCTGACACCAGATTTGAACTCAGGAAGATGAGTCTTCCTGACTTCAGGCCAGGCGCTCTATGTCTGCAAAATCTAGCTGCTCATTGTGCCACATAGCTGGATCTAATTATGTACAAATAATCTGATGTATGTGATGGGGGGAGGATTTTGAGTTCAGAAATGCAGGCTTATATGTTACCTTAACAATTAGGGATCGGCCTCTTTGTGTCTTAGTTCCCAAAAGAGACTCTAAGCATCATAGAAGTATCAATAAGTTGAACAAAGAATCACCACAATTGAGGACGGCAGCATGATCCAGTGGAAAGATAATTAGGTCTGTAGTGAAGGGATTAGCTTTCAAACTCCATCATTTTCACTGTGACAAGTGATACGGTTCTAGAAAAGTCATTTAAACCCTCTCAATTTTCTCACTTGTGTAAGAAGCTGGAATAGGTAATCTGTAAATGCCTTTGATCTCTACATCTATGATCCTAAAGTATTTTTGATAGTGGATCACCAGTTTTTTCTTTTCCTATAACAAGAAAGGGATTAAGTATCCATTTTTCTGCCCATCCCCAACCTTTCTACCTGGCAGCTTGTGGTGCAATTGATAGACCATTGAGCCTGGAGTCAGGAAAATCTTAGTTCAAACATGTTCTCAGTCCCTTAATAGCAGTGTGTCCCTTGGCAAGTTACTGAACCTGTTTGCTTCAGCTTCTCATCTGTAAAATGGGATAATAACACCTATGATTCAGCAGTTTTTTTTTTTATTTTTTTGAGGATTAGGTGTGATAATTTTAAAGAGCTCAGCACAATACCTAGCATATACTAAGTACAATATAAATGTGAGCTGCCATTATTAATTATTATTACTTCGCATGAAATAGTTATACACACAAGTATGTGCTTTTACGAAGAAGATGTCTCTTTAAAATCTAAATCTAATAGTTTCTTAATGATCTCCAGCAGATGGTTACTGCATTTTTTCTCTTACTAAGAAAAATGATTTTAAGACGATCTCCATAATGTGCATTTATCAGAGTTTTAAATGTTGTTAATAAGCAATTAAAATATCTGTGGTATTCAGAAGTTGAATCCATTTGCCAGGGATGCTTCTGTTTTAATGTGTCAGAGGGTACCTTTTATCTACTTCATTCTTATTCCAGGAACTGTGCCAAAACTCTTCTTCAAAAGACAAGGAGAGGCATAAATATTGTCTTGCAACATGTTAAGATGAATGACATTGGCTGTGGCTCACAGACAAGTTAAAAAGAAACAAAATAACATAATTTTGAACTATTCACAAATCATTGATTAAATCTGGAATTCCTTATTTTAATTATCATTTTATAAACACCAATTTTGTTAAAACACAAAAACAAATCAGTTGGCCAGTAACATGAATACTCATATTAATATTGTGTACTACATTTTCCCCAAAACATCATTTTAAAAAAGCAACCCAGACTCTAACTATATATTTCCCTTTTCCATGTGCTTTCCTTAAACCAATTCTGAAAAATTACTGCTATTGATGTGCATAATACAAATCTAAAGTTTCTCTTCTTTTTATCTTCTACTAGGTATATGAAAATGATCTCTTTATTGAGTATGTATTAAGTTCTGAAAAAAAATTAAAAATAGTACTATATAATTCTAACCAGGAGAACTATTTCTCAGCATGACCACTGTCAAGGAAAAAAATTAAATGTATTCTGAGTAACTAAATATAATGCTAAATATTCACTCATTTTAATTCTATCATGAAATAAAAAAAAATGCTACTGTAATGAACTACTATTATTTATTTATTTCTGATGTGATTTATTAACAATGCACTCATTGCCTGAAGGCCTTTGGGAGCATATATAAAAACAGGGGAAAATACATGAATTAAATTAAATATACCAACAGCTAAACTCCTCATTAAAAAGAACAGCAGGGCTCAGTCAATGCTGCACCAAAAAGATAAATGTTGCACTGTCTATGTATAATTCAGTTGTGATGGCTCACTCAATACCTGACCTCCATTGAGAGTGGCAGGAGAGTGAAATTAACATTTTCCCGCAAGTGTTATAGGATCTATTGTCTACACAAAGGGAAAGAGGCCACTGCCATTTGAGTTCCAGTCAAATGATGAAACCATAATGGTTTTTTGAAGGCTGTGCTAGTGGCCAGCTCACACAGTCTCTTCCTTGACTCATTCTTCTTTATTCCATTTCTCCTCACTCCTAAGTGCGCCCCTCCAAAAGAAAAGTTAAGAAAAAAACTTTTTCTAACTTACAAGCTATATTCTCCATATTCTGCAGCAGTTTTTAGGGTAAAAATTAGTAAAGTAGGAAGATTCTTACTGATTTTCCTTAAATGGCTCTATACGTTATCACCCGCCCATGTAATACTTCCTCCACTCTTCTAGAAATTTCTATCATAAGCACTTTTGTGTTTTAAAATCATTGTTAAAATGAATGTATCAGCTAACTAAAACTCTGAGATTTCACTTCATATGCAACAAATTGGCAAAGATTTTAAAAAATGAGAAAATTCTTTTTTGGAAGGGTCTAGGTAAAGTTATCAATTATTCCAACCATTTTGGAAAGTAATTTGGTAATATATATATATTTAAAGTTACCCCAAGCTACTGCTAAATCAATATCCAAAGAGATAAAAGACAGAAAAAGAATTCTCATGTAATAATACTTAGCATTTATAGAGAGCTTTAATTTTTGCAAACTCCTTTGCAAATATTTTATTCTAACAATACTCAAAAATAGTTGCTATTATTAACAATTTCATTGTATATTAGTAAAGTGAGGTGAACAGAAAAGGTGAAGCCATTTGCTCAGGATTACATAGTTAGCAACTGTCTGAGATTAGATTTGAATTCAGATATTTACAACACCAGGTCTAGCATTCTAACTGCCAATATGCATCTGAATACTCATTGCAGCACTTTTAGCTATAGCAAATATTTGAGACAAAGTATCTATGTCTACATATTTTTAAAAATATTAACTCATTTTGTTCTAATAACACTTTCAGTATATAAATGTTATTATGTCCATTTTATACTTGAGGAGACTGAGGCAGGGAGAAAAAGTTAAGTGACTTGCCCAAAATTACATAACTAGTGTTGGAGGTTGAATCTGAACCCGTCTTCTTGACTTCAGGTCTATCACTCTACCAATCAATCAATCGATCAATCAACAGTTATTATATTCACTCATGTGCCTGAGAATATTAATTATAGGACATTTAATTATGCAAGAATTTGAAAAAATAGATACACATAAATTGGGGAATGAATAAATTGTGGTATGTGAATATAATAGAATATTAATATATTCTGAGAAGTGAAGAATATGAAATATTCAGAGAAGAAATGGAAGACTTATCAACTGATATATAATGAAATTAACAGGGCCTGGGAAAAATATGCATAATGACTAATGCAATATAAATGAGAAGAACATAAAGTAAAACTGAACAGTGAAAAATTATATAGATCAAGCCAAATAAAGATATGTTGAGAAAACGCGCTCCCTTCCCTTCCTTTGGGGAGATTATTATTATGGATGGTGTATATAGGTTTTCAGGTATAGTGGATGATGTAATTTTTAGTTTTTTTCTGAGCTTAATTTTTTTCCTCTTTCTTTTTAAATCTGTTAGAAGTAATTCCTTGATATCTGGGGGATGAGGTAGGGGTATATTGGAAATAAATGTTTTATAGAAATGAAAGATGACAACAACAGCTTAAAAAAATTAAATGAACATGTTACCTGAAAGGAGAGAAGAAGACATAGGCTAGTTTCTTCATTGTCACATTAATTGACATTGCATTAATTAACTTCCACATTAGAAAGTTGACATTGAAGTGTGAAGGGAATGGGACACAGAAATAGAATAAGGATGAAGCAGCTAAAAGATGAGATGACAAGGGATCTCTTTTTGTGGAGGATTCTGTTGGATGAAAGAAAACCTAAGGAAGTCAGTATTGGAGACAACTGAAAGGGCCCTAAACAAGCATAGCGCTAAAAGAGGGCTCCTTGGAAGGCACAGAAATGACGAAGACAAGTTTACTCTTTATAATTTTAATAGCAGCTCAGACTCTCAGGTTTGGAAAGGACCTCAGAGGCTATCGGTCAGGCCCATCCTGAATGGAATCTATTCCATTGGACATATGGTAATCAATCCTTTGCTGAAATATCTGCAAGTAAAAGGAAACTTACTAACTATTGAGGCTGTCTATTCAGTTTTTGGAATTTGCTCTAGTTTTTAGGCATTCCCCCTTAAATCCAGGAAGTATGATAGTAAACGTTTAACATTAAATTCTGGGAAAGGTGGGGAAGGAGAGCAGGAATATATTCACAGAAGACTTCTAAGTTTAACCTAAAATATTAACATCTTTTCCCATCACATAAACAAATATAAAAACAGTAGATCAAGGTCTGATTTGTAGTACCTGAAAATTTCTGAGGTGCAAATGGTTAAGCTGAAAATATACTGGGAACTGGTTGAAGCTGGCTTCAGCACACTAGTTACATCAAAACCAAACATGCCTATTTGAAATATCTAGCCATCATTCCTAAATCTGTCATTTGAAGGATAGAAGAATGAACAAATTCTTTCTTCAACATGGCAATCCTTCAAATAGTTGAAAAAAACTCTCCTATCCCTTCTAATTTTCTCCAGGATAATCACCTTCAATTTACATGTTGACAGACATAAGAACTCTGATAAATGCAACAACCAGTGTTTTAGAGGAATGATGATGACATATGATGCCTGTCTCTTGACCAGCAAATGATGGACTCATTACATAGAATAAGACATATATACTTATCATATGTTCAATTTAGGATTGGTTTTCCTTGTCTATGCATGTATGTTAAAAGGCTACATCTTTGCCCCCGAATTGGAGGGGTCATAGAGAGAGGAAGAGAAAATAAACACGTTAATTTAAAAAATATATTAATTTAAAAAATATTTTATTCCAAGTTTTTTCAACTGAAATTATTCTATCTGATTTTGAGAACTTCCATTGTCTTGACTATTGTCTAGACATTCTCCAGCTAATTAATATCCTTTTCAGAATGTGTTGTCCAAAACTTAAAACAATGTCGGGATGATGTCAGCATCTTGTTAGTTTAACTAACTGTGATATAGTAAAAAATTCCTAATTCATCAAATAGTTAAAAGAAGGAGGTTGATTTTGTCCAAACATACTAAAGTTATGTAATAATGATATAGTGGCATTTATCTTCTATAAATGTAGCTTCCCTTCTATCTCAGTCTTCAAATAGAAACTTATCTGGGCATCCTCAGGGCAGAGGGTATGGTGGCAAGCCAGGTTTTTAGACATGAAGTTGGAAGGACTCCAACCCCAAGTAGAGAGAACATTTTATGTCCCCAGACAATCAGTAAGTCGCCACAGCTTGAGTCTTGACCCATTGATAACTGATAATTAAGTCCTGATTTTGTTGTCATAGAGAAGGGTTGGAGGGAACAATCTTAGTAAATATTGGTCCTATCACAGTATTGTAGTCTGTGGCCCCTGAATTGTGTATGGAGTTGTCCCAGGACACTAGTGGACACTCACAGAACTGTCCCAAGATATTTTACATTATCTATTCAATAAATGAAACTATTAGGTACCTCTTTTGTCCTAGAGCTGTCATGCCAAAAAAAAAAAATACTGGCACATTGAGTACTATAAACATAAAAAGTACTGGATCCTATACTCCAGCTATTTTCTGACCAGGAAGAGTACTATGGGACTTGATACTTCCCTACTAGTGGTGCCATACGTATAGTTTTCCCTTCTTGCTGAACATTTTCCTTTCTCCAAACATTAATATAAAATGTAGCAAGTGATAACCCTTTTTAAAGATAATGAAATTCAGATTTTAAGCTACTTTTGAAATTCAATTTGTGAATACCATAAAATTTGCCTTTAAATTCCCCAAATATTGCATATTACATTGCCCAATGTATTTCATATTCCAAGGACATTCCAGTGATTCAGATCTAGTGAGATCTGCTTCCTTTTTAAGGACAAATGTGGTTTTGTTCTAGGCTAGTATCCTTTTCCAGAAGACCACTAGAAGATTGGATGGAATTGAATATCCCATTTGATGCAAAAACTGCTTGGATCTAAGTTTCCAGAGACTCTCCTAAGTTGTCAAATTTCCTGAAGCAGCTTCACAAATATTTTTTTGTGGGTAGAGAGGCAATAGGAATTAATATCCCAGCTTCTTGCCCAGGACACTTGCACAAGTCCAAGCTCCAGGACAGAACTGCTTAATCATCCTTTAATGTACATGAGTTTCATGCTATTTACGAGCATAGTCTTAGGGTGCGAGATTGAGACGAAAATGGATACACCAAAAGTTTACTTTTAAAGTGTTCATAGAGAACACAGATCCTGGGATAGTATACCAAATTCCTAAGGATATGGTAGATGACAAAAAGTTTGCAATTTTCCCTTTGTTTTTTACCTCCTTTTTACTCTTAGCAAGGTACAATCTAACTAGCCCAGGGAAAGAAAGAAAATGATCTATCACTGCATTCAGCTCAAAGAAACAACCGGAAAAACTCTCTCAGTTGAATGGTTCATCATAAAGAAAGGAAAGTGGTCATTGTTTCTAAAAAAGGGCTACTTCTCTTGAGTAGCTAAGGAATGACTAATGACTTCCTTCCAAAGATCCCACTTTTAAAAGAATGAGTAAGTCTCAGAGGCCTCAGAGAGAGGAGTATTGCTTTCCTTCTGGTAGCTTAGCTAACAGTTGAGATGGAAAAATAAAAAATAAACTAGAAAATATTTCAAAGCCAACTCCTATAAATGTAAGAGTAGAACTGCCCATCTTTGCCCCTAAATCACCCAATACCTAAACCATTTTTATACCTTTCAATTTTTTTTTTATATCACCTGCAAATTCTCATCATCTGAAGCCTGCTAGCCCAGGGGAAGCTCCTGGGTGTTCTTACATCAGCATAATTGCATATCCCACACTTCCCAGAGGTAAAATACCCCTATAGCAGTGCCCAACTCTCAAAGATTAATCTCATATTTGGTGACACAATGAGGATTTTGCACACAGCCATTTTAGCCACTTGTTCTGGTTCTATTTTCTAGAATTGTCCTGCTCCACTAACTTTTTTTTTTCCTAAACAAATAATTACTTTCATTTTTTTCAGTCTCACAGAATACTAATGTAAGATTCAACAAATTACTCTAGTTCTCTAATCCCTATTATGAAAAATGTCATGGGTTAATATATTTACGCCCCACTGAGAATTAAAGGGGAAACAAAAGGCTTTGAGATTGTAATGAGGTCATGTATTAATGAAGGAAGGTCAGGAGAGATCACTGACAGTAGATAAAGCAACATTATTTTCTATGGTAGCCAAAATAGCCACAATTCAATGATGGGGAGTACTTTTATTTTGGATTTGAAAGGAAATAAACCAAGCCTCTCTAAGTAGATGCAGTCTGTAAACAAGATTTCCCACAGTAGGTTAGGAGGGAAAAAAGATAGCTCATAACTGTACCATCTCCAAGTTTAAGGAACCAATGAACAGATAGCAGTCTTGTGAGATGGTACAAAAATGTCCTCGTTTCATATATTTCAGTGAGACATCAGTGCTGCAGAGAATATAGTAGCTGGAGAAAATATCATAACAATAGACATAAATAAGGGAATCATTGTAAAGAAATGGGAATTCCAAACAGAGCTGAACCCCCAATAATTTATAATTATTTTTATTTTTCATTATCCACAGAAGAAGATGGAATAAGGGTGAAATATCCTAAGTTTCCTGTAAACTCAGCATGCAGTCCTTAATCTTATTGACAGATTCACTTGTGACAGACTCCAATTCTATTTCTAGCCATGAACAAGCAATCGAACTGAAATGCTGGGAATTTTAGAGGATGCCACCTATAAAAAATACATTTTGTGTTCTTTGGTTAAAGACTAGTATTAATGTTGATGAGGCTTGGTTATATGATATTAAAATAAATCCGAATCATTTTGCATTACAATGTTATATGACAAATTCAAAGTCTAATATCAGGCTAACAAGGAAAAGATGAATAGAAAATATGTATCTAAAAAGCCTTAAAATCATAGATTTAGGAGTAGAAGGAATCTTACAGGTGATCAAATACAACATATTCCTCAATTTACATTTGTATAAACTTGTCCAGTGAAGCCAAATGACTTGTCTAATGACACACAGATATTTAAATAACAATCTACATCCACTGACTCCAAATCTGATGTTTTTCCATGGTACATATTCCTTACTCTGATATGGATTATGGTAAAAATGTACAGAACCTGATTTCAAAATGAAATAATTTACATTCTTTAACCTCCTCTTACACTTCCCCCTGTGAAAATAAATACTGACCTAGTTTGCCTTACTCTTAAGAAAATGGACTACTATATATGACTGTATTGGGGGGGTGGGTATTTGGGGAAACCTGCTATTTCTTCTTCTTCTTGTTTAAAACAGAAACCCACCTCTGATCCTGTGATAGCAAACTATAATCCACTTTTAGTGGGAGAGATAAAGTAGATGACCTCTAATCATCTCTAAGCCTTTTCATATTACTAAGAACATCAAGGTCATCTTTCATAAGCTACCTTGTCAACTCTCTCCTATATCTCAAAGACTTTCCAAACCTTCACTCATGCATTCTCCCTTTGCTGCAGTCTCAGGTGAGATGGCTCATCAATTGTTAACTCTATCATTACTTCAAGCTGTTTTCTTGGATCTCAATTTTCATTCACTGCCAAATGTCTGGAGAGATTATTCTACCTTTGCAGCCTCCATTTCTTCACCACTGATTCACTCCATAGCCCTCTGGATTCCAAACATATCACTCAACTGAAACTGTTCTCTCAAAGGAGACTGATGAATGAATGAGCACTTATTAAGCACTATGGGCTAAGCACTGTCCTGTGCTTACACTTAGAATTCGGAAAGAAAGAGGAGAGAATCTGGGTGTTAGTTTCACTATGTTTAAAATGAAGGAGCTGAAATGGATGCCTCCCTGTTATCATCTTTTAGCTACAAATCTATAATGCTATGATTCTTAGCCTGGCATGTGAGGTTTACCTCAAAATCTGGATCTAATTTACTTCTTCATTCTACACTATTCTCCCTTAAAAAAACCCAATGCTTTCTAGTCAAACTTGCTACTACTGTATGGCATGTATTCACACTAGATTTCTTCCATACTTGAAAACACTTTCTTTACCTTTGCGTCTGTCCAATTAACCGGCAAGCTTTTATTCAAATACAATGCACGTATTTGGAACATATGTTTCGGATGATATTACAGGTGCTAGGAATATAGAGACAAAACAGAAACAGTCCATGACATCCAGGAAATTGCTCATAACAGGGGGAGAAATTACACTGATAAGTAGATCCAAAGAAAATGCAAAATCATGGAAGTGAGGAGTAAAAGGTACAAGCCTTTGGGAACATCAGGAAATGCCCCATGAGACTATCATTGGAGCTGAACTTAGAAGGCACCTAGAGTTTTAATGGTTAGAGATTAGGAGGAAAGACATGGTAAGCACACATGACAGTCTGGGCAAAGATACTGAAAGAGATGATAGAATGTCAGGTATTAACTAGCGTTTGTTGAAACTTGTCTCTTTGTATAAGTTTGCATTTTCTCCATGAAGCCTTTCCTGATTCTCCCCCTTTCCCTTCTATTCAAAATTTCTCTTGCTCCTCAAGTTATTTTAGGAGATTTTGTCTAGAATTGTTCTTTGGATCAATTATATTCTCCACTGGATTGTATTTACCTCTTTACATGTAGAATTCCTTATGTGTCATGGAAACAATAAATGGTAAGGTCCTCCCTTCAGAGTAGGTATTGTCTAATTTTCCATCTTTGTTATCCTAGCATATGGTACCTTGCACATAATGAACATGAAATAAATATTTGCTGAATGTTTTTAAGTTAAATAGAACGTTGAAATTATATTTTCACTGTATTTTTCAAGGCACTTTTATTTAAACTTCTTGGATTAGAAAATTAAAAAAAACAATAGCCATATTTAACCACTCAAATACAAAGATTATATACTGACTCCTATGGGACAGAATTGCTTTGCTGTTAGCAATATCAGACATCTCAGCCTTGGCATATTTGTATATATAGAAATTTGGTGATATGCTTCAGATTAAGTGATCATCTATGTACAGCGATTCTCTCCTCCAAAAGTCAAACTTCATAACTAAGCTTTGCTCATTACCAATTTCAATTTGTTGACACCATTTCTTGTTAAATAGCATTATTATAAGATAAAACGGCAACCTGAAAATACTGCAATGGTCCCTCCCTGAGACTTTCCATGTTTATGTATAATTAAGTCCTGCCCTATTAAGGAACAATAATCAGAAATACATATATTTATTAAGCCCTTGTGAGAACTTAAGCTTCTATAAGTTTTTGATATTCACCTGATATAATTAAGTTGTAGATGGTTCATTAACACATAATTCACAAAGTTTAAGATGGATTTTATTTTTAGTCAGGAGTTGCCATATTTGACAGCTTTGTGAGATAATATTCAATCCAATTTTTATCTTAAAAATTCCTTTGTGTTATTCTGAACTTGACACACATGGAAAAATATCAATATTTCCCTCTTCAAAAAAGTACAGAAAGAGACAATGATATGTCTCTAAATCTCCATTACTTATAGCCTGTTTTTGTAAAGTTTATTTAGAATTTAACAAGGTTGTTTCAACACTGCCTTGCTTATCTGTCCCTTTCAGAACTTCCTTATGCTTTTATCTCTGGTAAATGATTCATCGAAAATCTTTTTTTTCCCACTTTATTAGCATCACTATCACCATGCTCATCTTCCTACTGAACTTCTCCACCACAAAAACATCCTCTCTTGTAAACAAATAAATTTAGTTACGCAAAATGAATCTATACATTAACCAGGTCTCTAATTGTATATCTTATTCTGCATCTATAGTCAGTCATGTCTTTGTCAAGAAATGAGAAACATGCCTCATCATCAGGTTTCTGGAGTTATAACTAATCACTGAATTGATGCAACTTATTGAATTTTTTTTAATTGCTAAGGTATATTTATTTTTAATTACATTAATTCTTTCTATTCTGTGCCTTTCCAGATAACTTAAATCTGGGAAGAAGTTTGAAAATATTTACTTCTATTAAATTCATATCCAGAGTCATTAGAGTTTAAGGTTTCACAAGGACATCATAAGTGTCATATTTATTATGCTTCCCAAAACATGATTAGTGCTAATGGGCCTTCTTAGAGTTAGGTATGGGATATGTGTCATCTTATTTAATTCTGTTTTTCACCTCTGGAGACATGTAGTTCCTAGAAGAAACCCACTAAATCCATGATATATTTTATGTTTTCTACTATCAGTGAGAAAGGAATTTATTTACTTTTGATAAGTAATTATGATACTATAGTAAAAGCATATCCAGGTGTAAATGATAGAAATATATAAGTATCATGTATCATATATAAATGTACAAATGACATGATGTTTACAAATGTAAATTCACAGACTTTACAAACAAGATAGCAATCACGTCAATCCGTTCTCTCAACTTATTCAAAACATTCTACATGCTCAACTTGTGATTTTGCCTATGGCTAGCCTTGAACTGAGGAAGCATGGGCTCATAGAATTAGGGTTGAAAGGAGTCTTAAATCAACCAGATGATCTAACCCCCTCATTTTGGGAGGAGATTAGACAATGGAAGCCCAGGGGAAAGTGACTTGTCTATAGTCACGCAAATAAGAGATTTCTGAACCTTGTTGAAAATCCAGTAATCTTTCTACTATAACATACTATCTCGTTACTCAGTCATTTAATTTTTTTCTTTTTCCTTTCCTGAAATCATACTTTATAAAATGATTCCAATAAATCATATTCTTCTTAACACTGGAGAGGTCACATTGATTTTAGATAGAGTAAGTTAGAGAAGGAGCCAGAAACAAATGAGGAGAAAGATGATAATAAAAGGTTTGGGATAAAACAATTCAATTTAACAGTGTTTGTTGTTCTCCTTAGTTGATGAAGCATCTATTTTGGGAGGGGAGCTGTGTCCGCTATCTGATCAGTTTTGATTAACCCCATTGGCCTGAATGAATGAATGGCTCCTTCAAAATCCCTTGACACTGATAAGATTGGGTCCATCTGTCTCAAGTTTATTTGAAGAAATTTCCTTAAGGAGGTTTGTCCATACACAGTTAAAAGGAAACATGAAAAATACATGGACTGGTTTTGTGGTAGATTTTGCTCTGATCTTTCACATATGAGGTTAAAAGAGTAGTAAAAATAAGGACCATCACTCATTCCTGTTGAAAACAAGGCTAATCACAGATCAATGTCTGGAAAATAGAAAATGCTGCCTGGTTAATTTCTATAGCGGCAGCATGTTCTAAAGAACATTAAACTCCCCAACCCTTTTGCTGTAGCCCCGTTTTATAGGTAGATTATTCTTTGGAAAATCTAGTTAGCCAAGAAATGCATCTGGATTATATAATTCTCTATATCTGCACTTTCCCTCAGGTTGTTAATGACAAATACATTATAGTTATTTATTACAAATAGATTAGAGGTGTCAGTAAGATTCAATTGGTAGCAGTCTGATCCTTTAAAACTTATTAGGAATTGGGTTTCTTCCCAACGCTGACATTGCAGCTAGTACATTACCAAAGGCTATATTTGTCAGAGAGACTTTTCTTTATGTTGAATACTTGAGAGGAAAAAAAAGTGCCATCTGCTTGTGCTTTGAAGTTATTCAAATTGTTTAACATCTCAGGTTATAACATGAAAATGCAGAAATAACTTTGGTGCTCTTACTATCTAGGTAATTTTAGCCCCTAAATAATTAGCCGCATTACACCTACTTATAGAGGTAACCATGAGAACAGAATGACCTACAGTAGGCGTGTTCTCCACAGCCCATGTACACTTCATTGCTCTGTAACTGCTTTCGGCTAAAGACAGTAAAAGTACTTAATACCTTAAATTCCAGTATAATAAAAATATAAACAGACATGCACTTACAATACAAAAATAAACATCTAGATGGTTCCCCTATGCCAAGTGCTCTTGGACCAGTAATTCCTATTTATAGTCCTTCAACACATTCATTCTAGTTGTGAGATCATGAACCCCGTCTAAAATATAGAATGACTGGAATGATGACGTTATAAAGCAAATATATGAGCAGGTGACTGCAACCGTGTTCTATGTCAGATAAAGCTACTTAAATGATAACTGGCACTTTTTAATGAAGGTACTAGTTGTAACTATTGTTAAAAAAAGGTTATGTAAAAACTTTCTGTGTGTTTAATGACAAAACAGACAAATACGGAAGACAGTAAATAAACTCCAAGTTTTTCATAGGAAATTCAATTTATGCTATCTAACCCATTATTAAAAGTCAAGTTAAATACCACCCCTTGCTGTTTCTCAAACAGGAAACTAACTCCTGACTCCCACCATTTTCTTTGGCTTTTCCTCATACCTGGAATGCTCTGTCTCCTCATCTTTGTCTCCAGGATTTCCTGGCTTCCTACAATTCCCAGCTAAAATTGCGTCTTCTATAAGAAGCTTTTCCTGGTCTGCCTTCATTCTAGTACCTTCTCCCTTTTGATTATTTCCTATTTATCTCGCAGACAGCTTGTTTACATATAGTTGTGCACACATTGTTTATATGTGTTGTTTACATGTTATATATGTCCATATGAACATGTATGTATGATGTCTCCAGCATTTGATTGTGGGCTCCTTCAGAGCAAGGACTGCTTTTCCCCTTTCTTTGCATCTTCTGTGCTTAGCGAAGTAACTGGTACATAAAAACATTCTGACTGACATCCTGACATCATCTGTGAAGGTTTCTTTCATCTCCTTCCATTCACCTCAGGTAATGATTTCCTCTCAACTCACTCACACAGAATTTTGTTCACACCTCTCTTATGCAGCTATGATTTGCATTATTTTGCATCAGAATTTTTTGTGTTTGTGACTTAGAACCTTATTATGTTCCAAGAAGGCAAGAAGTGTTTCACAGCTGAAGTCTGTATCTCCCCCAACCCCCTCGACTTAGTTCTTAGAAGCACTTAATAAACATTGTTGAATGATGTTTAATTATTCAAATATTGTTGAGTTTGCTTCAAAAGTACTGTTTAAATAAACCAGGTAAAGAAGAATATACTCATAAAACATCTGTCCTTTTTAAAGAATAGTGAACTGCAGGGGAACATAGGGAATTTAATAAAGGGATATTGTTACGAGTGTTCAAACTGTTAGAAAAATAGGCAAAATAAAATAAAAGCTGAACATTTGTCATGTGAACACCTCACAGCAAGAAATCTGCATGAAGTGCATAACTACAGTACAGTAGGGTTTGATTCATAAAAAACGGATGCATACAATTCTATCATGTTTTTTGAAACATTCCTGGGAATTAATTAGAAGGATAATTTTATTTGATGCTACGGAATACATGCCAAGTGCTGCATAAATAAAGAGGCTAAAACTGGAATGGTTTGGTTGCCTCATTTAGAACATTTTATTTGCTTATGTATATGCTTTAATCCAATCATTTCAACAAGGCAATTCTGCTGCTATGCTCCTGTTTTTAATCTCATCACACAGGACAGATAACCTATATCACTAAAGAGAATAACACTATACATGTTGAATCAAAGCATGTTGACATATTCTCTACTTTTTAAAGGTTAGGTTACAATAGAAACAGATTTGAGTCTGTGGCTCAAATGTCCTCTCCATGGGTGATTTTAATGATATTTGTGTAACTGATAAAATAGCTTTTTAGGTAGTTTTTATGTATGATTGGAGGTACTCAATGGCAAAAACAAATGTAGAATGATTAGACATCCTGTGTTCATGTGCTTCTTTCCTCTAGCTGGAGTTTTTTGATTTAGTTTTGCTACTTTTGTTAGGAGATGCCTGGTCCGAGGGCAGAAATAGGATCACTGGGTAGAACTTGTACCTTGGTAGATCCTGGGCTATACAGAATGATTAGAGGCAGCTGGGTAGTGCAGTGGATAGAACTCTGGATCACTAAGACCTGAGTTCAAATACCATCTCAGAAACTTCCTACCTATGTGACCCTATGGCTGGTCACATGACCCATGATGATTCCTTTCCTTCAAGCCTCAGTATAAATGTCATCTCCTGTATGCAATCTTCTCTAATCACTTGTCAGAGTTAAACACTTTCTGAACTTCCAAGGCATCTGTCTTGGAAATCTTAGTAAACCAATCAATCAAAGAGATTTCTTAGGTGCTTACTGAGTGCCACACTGTGTTTGAACACTGGATATATAAAGACAAAAAGGTCCCTGCCTTCAAACAGCTTACTATAGAGATACAACATATGAATAATTAGGTACATACAAGTTATAGAATATATGAAACAATAACCTTTGAGGGAAGGATCTAGCAACTGACACCCTGATATTTCCCAGAAGGGAATGGATATTTTTGTCTCCATTACTATTAGATAAATGGGCAAGGAAGGTGAATGTTAAAAAAAAATGTTTTGACACAAATTAGACTGCCCACCTATGTTAGACATTTGCAGCTCCTTATATTAAAGCTATGATTCTAAGACAGTTGACATCAGGATGGATTTAAATCTGCAATAATTTTTAACTTAGGATGAAATCTATAGACAACCTGATTTGGGGATATAAACTTAAGTGACAACTGAAAAAATAAGCCAGTAATCACAGCATCAAAAGCAGATTAAAAAAAAACAACAACACTATTTTCCCCCTGTAGTTGGAATCCTTTCTAACATGGATTTAGTAAGGATAAGAGATCATATTTTGATTTCAGAAACTTCGACTTTGATATATAGTGATAAGGTATACTGTTTTCAATGACCTTGGAAGGATGAAAGAACTTCTTAATAAGAAGGAAAAGGTTGAAATTATAGTAATTGATCCAGAGACTGACTTCTAACCGTGAACCTATTACATAAATGGTAATTAGAAGCAATGAATTAATTCAGCACATGACTGAAACATTAGAGAACAAAGCTAACTCTGGAAACCTAAGAACTTTAGTGAACTCAGAGATGAACAACTGTGATACTGCTTTGATTTTCATATCTTGATTTATATAACTGCAGAATACTTATTTCTCTAGAGAATGTAATAGCTAAGTGTAACGTTTGCCTGAAATATTCGCTGTGCCATTTTCCACATCAAACTCATCAAGAATATTACTAGTGACTAAGAGAAGCAATTTATTAATGATGCTAATTTGTTGGCATAATAAATAATTATTTATAGGGAGCATTTCTTTGGTTATGTTAAGTAGGTCATCATTTTATTAGAAAAAAGCATTTATTGAGAGTCTAGTTACACATGGTTTTAGAGGATGCATATATATGTATATACATATATATGTGTGTGTATACATAGATCCGTACATAGTTATAGCGAGAGAGATGTATACATGCATATATATATGGAGAGAGAGAGAGAGAGAGAGAGAGAGAGAGAGAGAGAGAGAGAGATGGAGTTAGGTCCCTTATTTGTCTTTATAACCTGGTGAAATAAAAACAAGAATCAATTTAATACAATAAATTTTAAAATATAATTTCTTTAAACATTTTCCAATGACATGTAAAAATTTAATAATCATTTTTTTTTTAGTTTGAGTCCCAAAGTTTCTGCCGTCTTCCATCCTTCTTGAGAAGGCAAGCAATTTTGTATCAGTTATACACATGAAGGCAAGCAAAACACTTCCACATTAGCCATTTTGGAAAACAGAAAAAGCATGTAGATGAGAAATAAACAAGAAAAATAAAGTTTTAAAAAATTGTGCTTTAATCTGCATATAGAGTTCATTAGTTCTCTCTCTAGAGGTGGATATCATTTTTCATCATGGGTCACTTGGGATTGTCTTAGATCAGGGGTGGGGAACCTGCAACCGTGAGGCCCTCCAGTCTGCAGGTACCCCACCTTTGTCTTGAATCCATCACACACAGTAACTAAGTCTTTCACAGTTGATCATCCTCACAGTATTGTTGCTACTGTGTACAATGATCCTAGTTCTTCCGACTTCTCTTTGAATGAGCTCATATAAATATTCTCTGATTCTTTTCTGAAAGCATCCTGCTCATCACTTTTTGTAGCAAAATAATATTCCATCACAATAATACACTACAACTTGTTCAACCATTCCCTATTGATGAGCATTACCTCAATTTCCTATTTCCTTAATTTTCAATTCTTTGCCAGCATAAAAAACTGCTATAAATATTTGTACATATAAATCCTTTCTTCTTTTCTCTCTTTGGGATACAGACATAGTAACAGTATTGCTGGATCAGAGAAGATGTGTAGTTTTATAGATCTTTGGGCATAGATGTAATTCTTTCTCCAGAATGATTAGATGAGGTCACAACAACACCAATAAGGCTGTAATTTCCCAATTTTTCTACATTCCCTCTAATGTTTGTCATTTTCCTTTTCTGTCATGTTAGCCAATCTGATAGTTGTGAAATGTGTAAATATGCATTTCCCTAATCAATTGTGATTTAGAGTATTTTTTAATGTGACTTTATAACTTTGATTTCTTTTTGTTCATATTCATTTATCAACTTGGGACTGGCTCTTATTTTTATAAATTTCATTTAGTTCCATATATATATATATATTTGGGAAATGAGGCCTTCACCAGGAAAATTTGTAAATTTTTTCCCAGTTTCCTCTTTTCCTTCTAGTTTTGGTTGCATTGATTTTGCTTGTACAAAAGCATTTTAATTTCATCCAGTCAACATGATCTATTTTATTTCCTATGATTCTCTCTATCTCTAGTTTGGTCATCAATTTGCCATTATCCCTAGATCTGATAGGTACATTTTTCCATACTTCCCTAATTTACTTATGATATCACCGTTTATATCTAAAGTCATTTTTACCTTCTATTGTATGCGATGTTAAATGTTGGTCTGTGCCTAGTTTTTCTAAATTGTTTTTAGTTTTCCTAGCAATTTTTTTTCATGAAATTTGAATTCATGTCCCAGAAGTTTGCATTGTGGTTTATTGAACTTTAGATTACTATGGTCATTTACTACAAGGTATTATGCACTTAATCTATCAAACTGATCCACCATTGTATTTCTTAGCCAGTACCATGCTGGTTTGATGATTACCACCTCATAATATAATTTGAAATCTGAAACTGCTAGGCCACATTTATTCATATTTTTTTCATTGATTCCCTTGATATTCTGGACCTTTTGTTAGCCTAGATGACTTTCACTGTTATTTTCCTAGCTCCATTTACTCCTGTACTTTTCAAATATTTTTTTGCTTACATGTGCACATTTCTGTGTGTGATATTCATTATTAAAACTAGCTCACCTCAAACTACAGAGCAAAGGTAGGGAGAAAATGGATGTGGTCAGGGAAACATGGATCACCCCAGACAGGGGGCTCTGGTGGTAGAATCTGGGGTGGAGTGGAATCAGGGGAAGCCTGGCTCACACAGTCACATAGAAACTCACACTCACATGTCCCCCTTATACCCTGATCCATTCCCACAGAGACATACGATCACAGAGCTTACTCTCTCATCCATAGAAACCAAGTCACTTCCTCTCACTCAGTCAAGAAGCATTTATTTAGCAGTTACTAAGTGCTTGGTGCCCTCTAATCTCTGAGGTTACCACAAGAAAATAAAAAATAGTCCTTACCCTTAGTTAGCCTACATTCTCTTGAGGAAGCCCCTGGGTACACAAATCTGTTTAATACTGATAAACAGATAATTTTGTTTGGTTTTGTTATGGTCAATTATGCTGATAGTTTTCCTAATATGCAACCAGCCCTGCATTCTAGTCTAAATGCTACCTTTTCATAGAGTATGATCTAGGTGATTTATTGCTTTAATCTCCTTGCTAGTATTTTATTTAAAAATTTTGCTTTGATATTCAGTAAGGAAAATGGTCTATAGCATTCTCTGTTTTTGCTCTCCCTGGTTTAGGTAACCAAAAACATATTTGTGTCATAAAAGGAATTTGGTAAGACTCCTTTCCCTATTTTTTTCAAATAGTTTGCATAGTATTGGGATTAATGGTTCCTTAAATGTTTGATAGATTCTCCATTTGGTCTGAGGTATTTTTTTATTAGGGAGTTTGTGGATGGCTGCATTTTTCTAAATAGGACTACTTACAAATTTGATTTCCTCTTTTATTAATCTGAACAGTTTATATATTTTTTGTAAATATTCATCCATTTCACTGAGATTGTCAGGCATATAATTGGCAAAATGTGTCCTACTAATTACTTTAATTTCCTTTTCATTAGTAGTAAATTTACCCCTACTTAATACTAGCTATTTGGCTTTACTCTTCCTTTTTAAAAAACCGAAGTAATCAATGATTTGTTTATTTTATTGTTTGTCCACCATAAAAGCATATCTTACTTTTATTTATTAGCTCTTATTTTTTACTTTTAAATTTTGATCTCTCCCTTACTGTTCAAGATTTCTATTTTGGCATTTAATTGGAGATTTTAATTTGTTCTTTTTCTAGTTTTTTACTTGCATGCCTGATTCATTGATCTGCTCTTTCTTTCTTTTGTTGATGTACACATTTATTCTTTTAGCTACTAATTCTTTAGGATTAGATTTGGTTTCCAATTAATTTTTAATATATGCTTCCATGGACCTTTATTAAATGTAATTATGGTCTGAAAAGGGTGAATCTAAAATTTCTGCTTTTCTCCAATTTTTGTGAGGATTTTATGGCCTAGTACATAGTTCATTTTTGTCCAGGTGTCATGTACCTTGAGCTAAAATTCTATTCATTTCCTTAATGTCTTATTTATTTTATGGTTAGACTTATCTCTCTCTGAGAGGAGGAAGCTGAGATTATCCATTATTATAATTTTACTCTCTATTACTTTGGGTAATTCATTTAACATTTCCTTTAAGAATCTGGATACAATACATTTTGCTCTGTATACATTTTGGTCTTTATATTTAGCTGCATTTTAGCAAAATATAGTATTTTTGCTTTTCCTTTTTTTGAGATTATAATTACTACCCCTGACTTTTTTACTTCAGCTGAAGTATAATAGATTCTACTCTAGCCATTTATTTTCACTCTCTCTATGTGGCTTTCTATTTCAAATGTATTTCTTGTAAACAGCATTTTGCCAGATTCTGATTTCTAATCCAGTCTGCTATTTGCTTCTATTTTATGGGTGAATGCATTCCATTCACATTCATGGTTGGAATAATTAACTATGTATTTCCCTTCATTCTATTTTCTTTCATTTATTCTCTCTCTTTTTATTCTATCCCTAGGTTAAAGTATGTTTTGCTTTTGACCACTGCCCTCTTTTATCTGTCCTTCCTTTTATCGAACCCCATTCCTCTCCCCTTTCAGGTAACAAAGATTTCTATTACCAACTGAGTGTGTGTGCATGTGTAAGTGTGTGTACACACACATATAATTAAACCAATTTAGATGTGAGTGAGGTTCAAGTGTTGCCCACTCCCCCGCACCATTTTCTCCTCCACTAGAAAAGCTTTTTTTTGGGGGGGTACCTCTTTGATATGACATAGTTTTCCCCATGCTTCTTCTTCCTTCCCCTTTTCCCTGAGGTATTTCTCTTTCTCACCTATTCATTTTTTTAACTTCATTATAAAATAGCTGAATGACTCCCACAGAGTTTCTGTGTAGAATCCTTCTAACTGCCCTAATAATGATAAAGTTCTTAAAAGTTACATGTGTCTTCTTCCCATACTGATAAATAGTTTAATTTTGTAGAATTCCAAATGATTTCTCTTAGAAATATATTTATTGAATGAAGAAGCAACATGGTATAATGGTTAGAAGGCAGGGGCATAGAGGAGAGGGGGTTCTGTATCTGGAAACAGATATTCAAATCCCATATATGACACCTGATAATGGTGAGACCCTGGACAAATCACGTTGAGCCTTTGACAACGTTCTAAGATTTGCTTCCTTAAGTAGAGGTGGCTGCAGCAAAAGTGGCTTTTCATCAGTGACTTCACACATATGAAATCACAAACCCTTTGCTGTTTGTGTGTTCACTGAGCATTTGGGTACAAGACATTCACAGTATTAGATGTTAGGGGATACAAAGGACTCCAGTCCTCATCTTCCTCTTCTCCATTATGTCTCTGTCTCTCAGACTCTGTTTGTCTCTGTGTCTTTCTGTCTGTCTCTCTCTCATGTCTAACTAGTGCACACTGTCCAATAATAATCTCTCTTCAATCCATTCTTGTATCTAGAAATACACCTCTTGTCTTTTTCCAGACCTCCATTCCTTTATCACTAACTCATTCCCTTCCCCTCATGACCCCTTTTAAAAAAAATTCCCCATGTGCATTGATGCTGCCAGTATCCCTTTAGGCACTCAGGTTTGAAAGTTTAGAGTTAACCTTTACGAGTTACTCTCTCTCACCCCTGCTCACCCATGTCCAATCAGTTGTCAAGTCTTATTGACTAAACATCCACATCTTTGGCGCATCTGTTTCTCTCCTCTCACATGACCACTGAGCACCTCTTGTCTAGGTTGCTGCCTTCACTTCCTCCTTAGTTTCTCCATATCCACCCTGTCCCAACTTTTCTACCTTTCCTCCATACAGCTGCCAAAGTGAGAGTCCCAAAACAAACATCCAATCATGTTGCTCCTCTAATAGTAATATTTATATAGTAACATTTGCATAGCACTTACTGTGCGCCATACGCCATGCTAGGTGCTTTACCATTACAATCTTTTAGTACAGTAATAATTAACAATAATTGTAATAACAGCAATGACATTGACAAACTTTTAAGGAGCACTTACTACATGCTGGGCACTGTGCCAGCACTTTATAATTATTACCTCCTTTGATCCTTACAAAAACCCTGCGGAGGGGGGGATAGGTCCTATTATAATCTCTTTTTTACAGGTGAGAAAACTAAGGCAAAGGTCAAATGACTTGCCCAGAGTCACATAGATAGCTTGTGTCTGAGATCCAATTTGAACTCAGGTCTTCCTGAGTTCAGTGTTCTATCCACTGTACCACCTAACTAGGGGTCTGAATCCCCTACTCAGGAAGTGACTTTTAAGAACATCTCACCAGATGCCCTTGTACTACATGTAAGGAAATGAGGTTTTCAATAACTTGATCAAGGTTGGACAAGGAGTAAGGAGAAATCAAGATCTGATATAAACTCTGGTGATTAAAAGTTCAATGTTTTTTGCATTGTGCCTTGTTTTATCTCTCAATATAACCTAATAAAACAGAGGTATATAATCTTTATATAATGATTTTAAGAAATCATAATATCTTTATTATATGAAGAAGCAAAGGTATTTTTTAATTTGGTAGAGCTAAAACTTGAACTCAGGTCTCCAGGCTCGGTTCATATATTCTTTCCCTCTGCACTTGGCAACTATCTCTTTTATTAACTTTTTGAAAGGCCTAGGTGTGTTCACATAATGGATACTTAGTAGATGCTGAATGATAATTCATCTCAGAATCATTTCAGTAATTGCCTTTAGTTGTCTTCCTTTCCAAGCTTTCCTTTCTCTGAATACCAGTGATAGTGAGCCTTTCAAAACTGATGCTCATCTATAGCCAGCCATGGAGACAGCTAAGCAGCACAATGAAAGAATGGCAAACCTGAAGTAAAGAAGACCTGAGTAAGATGGCAGAGTAGAAAGACTCACGTATGCTAGCTCCGAACCCACAGGCCATATATTTCCTGCAAGAAGAACTCCCCACAAATTCTGGAGCACTGCAAGGCACGCGGAAACACAGTGGAAAAGATTTCCGTTCCAGAGAGCCCTGGAGAGCCGTCCCCAGGGATCCGTCGCCCTACAGACAGCGGAGTCCACCCCTTACCTGCCCTGGCCGCGTTGCCCCAGAGGAGCAGATCTGAGCAGGCTACGGGACGGAACCTCCAGGCGGCCAGGAAAGTCCCTCCACCCACAGACCCTACAGGTCAGTGAGAGAGACATCTGGGCTGGTCGAGAGGGGAGCGGGGTGTCTCCGTGGCTCGGGCCCCCTTGGGAGGCACCGGCAGAGGCAGCAGCAGAGGCAGCGGTGGCCCAGAACTCCCTAGCAGCAAGCAGAAGTTCAGGGCCATTACCGAAAGTCTCTGCATAAACCCCCTGAGGGAACTGAGCCTGGGAGATGGCCCTGGCCCACCCGCTCCATTACTGAAGGTCTCTGCATAAAGCCCCTGAGGGAACTGAGCCTGGGATGTGGCCCTGCCCCCACCTGAGCACCAGAACTTAAGCTCACATTGAATAGCAGCTGCACCCATCACGGAAAGCCCTGAGGCTGGGGAGCAGCATTTGAATCTCAGATCCCAAGCACTAGCTGGGTGGATCTAGGTGGGGGTGGAGAGGAATCTCAGAAGTCAAGTAACTGGCTGGAAAAATGCCCAGAAAAGGGAAGAAAAATAAGACTATAGAAAGCTACTTTGATGGGGTACAGATGTTCCCACCTTTCAATTCTGATGACGAGGAACTATTCTTACTATGAGGGAAAGACGTGGAGGTCGGGGCCTCTGTATCCCAGACATCCCAGGTGGATGTCTGGTGTGCTCAGGCCATAGAAGAGCTCAAAAAGGATTTTGAAAATCAAGTTAGATAGGTGGAGGAAAAACTGGGAAGAGAAATGAGAGAGATGCAAGAAAAGCATGAAAAACAGGTCAACACCCTGCTAAAGGAGACCAAAAAAAATGCTGAAGAAAATAACACCTTGAAAAATAGGCTCACTTAATTGGCAAAAGAGGTTCAAAAAGCCAGTGAGGAGAAGAATGCTTTCAAAAGCAGAATTAGCCAAATGGAAAAAGAGGTTCAAAAGCTCACTGAAGATAATAGTTCTCTCAAAATTAGAATGGAACAGATGGAGGCTAATGACTTTCTGAGAAATGAAGAAATCACCAAACAAAGCCAAAAGAATGAAAAAATGGAAGAGAATGTGAAATATCTCATTGGAAAAACAACTGACCTGGAAAATAGATCCAGAAGAGACAATTTAAAAATTATGGGACTACCTGAAAGTCATGATCAAAAAAAGAGCCTAGACATCATCTTCCATGAAATTATCGAGGAAAACTGCTAAGTATTGAAAGAATCCATCGATCACCGCCTGAAAGAGATCCCAAAAGAGAAACTCTTAGGAACATTGTGGCCAAATTCCAGAGTTTCAAGGTCAAGGAGAAAATATTGCAAGCAGCTAGAAAGAAACAATTCCAGTATTGTAGAAATAAAATCAGGATAACACAAGATCTAGCAGCTTCTACACTAAGGGGTCAAAGGGCATGGAATAGGATATTCCAGAAGTCAAAGGAACTAGGACTCAAACCAAGAATCACCTACCCAGCAAAACTGAGTATAATACTTCAGGGGAAAATATGGTCTTTCAATGAAACAGAGGACTTTCAAGCATTCTTGATGAAAAGACCAGAGCTGAAAAGAAAATTTGACTTTCAAACACAAGAATGAGAAGCAGCATGAAAAAGTGAACAGCAAAGAGAAGTCATAAGGGACTTACCAAAGGGGAACTGTTTACATTCCTACATGGAAAGACAATAATTGTAACTCTTAAAACTTTGCAGTATCTGGGTAGTTGGTGGGACCACACACACACATACACACACACACACGTACACGTGTGCACGCACACACACATACACACATGCACGCACATACAGAGACAGAGAGCACAGAGTGAATTGAATAGGATGGGACCATATCTTAAAAGAAATTAAGGTAAATGATGAGAGAGAAATGTAGTGGGAGGAAAGAGGGTGAAATGGAATGGGGTAAATTATATCTCATTCAAGAGGCAAGCAGGAGACTTTTTAGTGGAGGGAAAAAGAGGAGAGCTGAGAAAAATAACCAAGAAGTTTACCCTCATCACATTCGACTAAAGGAAGGAATAAAATGCACACTCATTTTGGTATGAAAACTTATCTTACAGTACAGGAAAATGGGGGAGGAGGAGATAAGCAGAGTTGGGGGGATTATGGTAGGGAGGGCAATGGGAGGAGGGAGCAATTTGAAGTCAACACTCTTGGGGAGGGAGAGGATCAAAAGACAGAATAGAAAAAATGGGGAGCAGGATAGGATGGAGGGAAATAAAGTTAGTCTTACACAACACGACTATTATGGAAGTCATTTGTAAAACTACACAGATATGGCCTATATTGAATTGCCTGCCTTCCCAAAGGGAATGTGTGTGGGGGGAGGGATGGGGAGAATTTGGAACTCAAAGTTTTAGGAACAACTGTTGAGTAATGTTCTTGCTGCTAGGAAATAAGAAATACAGTTAATGGGGAATAGAAAGTCATCTGGCCCTACAGGACAAAAGAGAAGATGGGGACAAGAGAAGGGAGCGATGATAGAAGAGAGGGCAGATTGGTGATAGGGAAAATTAGAATGCTTGGTGTATTGGGGTGGGGGGAGGGGATAAATGGGGAGAAAATTTAGAACCCAAAATTTTGTGAAAATGAATGTAAAAAGTTAAATAAATAAATTTATATTAAAAAAAAAGATCTGAGAAACCTGAGTGGCGGGCAGAACCAGAGGAGCGGCACCCAGGGTGGGAGACAAGCTGAACTGAGTCAGTGAGAGCCGCGGAGCACCAGATATCAACGCAGCAGCTCCTGAGACCTTCAGCCCGAAGATCAAACTTCGGTAAGTCACTTACTTGAGTGCAAATCTGACCTTAGACATTTACTAGCTGAGGGATGCTGGACAAGGCACAAGCTATATGCTTTAAGGGGCAGAGGTGAGATGGCATTGTAGAAGAAGCAGGGACCTGATTAAGCTTTCCCCCAAACCCGTCAAAAAGCCTGCAAAAAATGACTCTAACCAAATTCTAGAGAAGCAGAAGGTGGAAAATGACAGGCTGAAGCAAATTCCTAGTCCAAGACAATTTGGAGGGTCAACAGGAAGGGTCTATTATGCCAAGCTGGAAGCAGAGTGCAGTTTGCCTGGGTTGCTCTGGGTGCAGACAGAGCTAAAGTAGGTCTTAGGGGAATGAATTTTTACTGGCTGCTGTGATTTCTAGATTTCTCAAAACACAAATGCCAAAGATAGCTTTGAGGATTAATGGGAAGCATCCCTCATCTGGCTAAGAGGGGAGCGTGGTCTGGCCCTAGCCCTAGCCTTAGTACCAGGGTAACAACAACCACAGTTGAAGCAGAGGCAGCTTCTGGAACCCTCCACTTAAAAAAGAGCTCAAAAGTCAAGCAGTTGTCTGGGAAAATGAGCAAACTGAGGAAAAAGAAACAGACTACAGATTCTTACTTTCTTGGGGCAAAGGTATTTTCTTATATCATTGCTGACAAAGAAGATAAAAACATACAACCAGAAAAACAAAGCCAAAGCTACTACATTCAAAGCCTGCAAGAAAAATATGAATTTGTCTCACGTCATGGAAGATCTTAAAAACATTTTTGAAAATCAAATAAGAGAGGTAGAGGAAAAATTGGGAAGAGAAATGAGAATGATGCAAGAAAATCATGAAAAAATGAATCAACAGCTTGGTAAAGGAGACAAAAAATGCTGAAGAAAATAACAGCTTTAAAATTAAACTAACATAAGTGGCAAAAGAGGTACAAAAAAAACAATGAGGAGAAGAATATCTTAAAAAGCAGAATGGGTCAAATGTAAATAGAGGTCCAAAAGCTCACTGAAGAAAATAATTCCTTAAAAATTAAAATGGAGCAAATGGAAACTCATGACTTTATGAGAAATCAAGAAATTATAAAGCAGAACAAAAAGAATGAAAAAAAATAGAAGAAAACATGAAATATCTCATTGGAAAAACAACTGACCGGGGAAATAGATCCAGAAGAGATAATTTAAAAATTATTGGACTCCTAAAAGCCATGATCAAAAAAAGAACTCAGACATCATCTTTCAGGAAATTATCAAGGAAAACTGCCCTGCTACTCTAGAACAGAGGGTAAAATAGAAATGGAAAGAAGACATCTATCGCCTCCTGAAAGAGATTCCCAAAAGAAAACTCCAGGAATATTGTAGCCAAATTCGAAAGCTCTCAGGTCAAGGAGAAAATATTGCAAGAAGCCAGAAAGGAATAATTCAAGTATTGTGGAACACAATTAGGATAACACAAGATTTAGTGGCTTCTACACTAAGGAATTTAAGGGCTTGAAACATGATTTTTCAGCGGTCAAAGGAGGTAGGATTAAAACAAGAATCATCTACACAGTAAAATTGAGTATAATACTTCAGGGGGAAAAAATAGAATTTCAATACAATAGAGGACTTCCAAGCATTCTTGTTGAAAAAACCAGAGTTGAATAGAAAATTTGACTTTCCAATACAAGATCAAGAGAAGCATGAAAAGGTAAACAGGAAAGAGAAATCATAAAGGATGTGTTACAGTTGAACTGTTTACATTCCTACATGGAAAGATGATATTTGTAACTCATAAGAACTTTTTCAGTATTAGGGTTGGAGGAAATATATGTGTGTGTGTATGTGTATGTGTAGATATGTGTGCATAAATATACATATATATGTGTGCACATATATTTATGAGTATATATATATATATATAGATAGAGAGAGAGAGAGAGAGAGATAGTCAGACAGACAGAGAAAGAGAGATAGAGAGACAGAGAGACAGAGACAGAGTGAGAGGGCACAGGGTGGACTAAATATGAAGGGATGACATCTAAAAAATAAAATTAAGGTGGAGCCAAGATGGAGGAGTGAGAGCAGCGACTCACCTAAGCTCTCGGACAAACTCCTCCAGGTACCTCTGAAAGGAGAATCTGACCAAATTTTGGAGGTGCGGAATCGAGTGGGAGACAGACGGTGACGGATTCGGAGCTCAGGTTGGACTGGAAGGTCCACGGGAATGATCTGTTCCGTGGCGCAGCGTAACCAGCGCAGCGTGGCCAGTGCAGCGGGGCAGAAGAGATCTGAGAAACCTGAGTGGCGGGCAGAACCAGAGGAGCGGCACCCGGGGTGGGAGACAAGCTGAACTGAGTCAGTGAGAGCCGCGGAGCACCAGATATCAACGCAGCAGCTCCTGAGACCTTCAGCCCGAAGATCAAACTTCGGTAAGTCACTTACTTGAACTTCCGGGAGCCAGGATGGCGGAGTGATCAGTAAATGCTCTCTCCTTCCCCCTTGATGACCGCGAAAGAACCATAAAATATCTCCCCAGAAAAATCCCAGATCAGTAGAATTAGAAGAAGGAGACCAATAGTCTCATAACACCTGAGATGAGGAAAATAGCTAAGGGGGATTCCTCATACGGTGGCAGAGGCAAACCTGAAGGACAGAGGACTCAGGGCAGAGAAAATTTGCACTAGGACCCAGGCAAGCCTTAGCACCAGGAGAGGAGACCCAGGAGGGTTGGGAACACGCATTAGCATCTAGGCGTGCCTCAGCTGTCCAGGGGAATCAGAAAGACAATAGGGCAGCTGGAATTATCAGCCCTTGAGCTTGCCTTTGCCTCAGTTCAACTGAGGAGATCTCTTGGGACCAGACCACCCCTCTCCCACACTTAACAAGCTAAACCCAGGGCTGATCAGGGAAACACCAAACAAAAACCTGCTTTTAGCTTTTTCACACATCAGCTCAGCAAAAAGTTCTCTAGCTTCTGACTGAAAGAACCAGAAGCCACAACACTCAATCAAAATCATGAACAGGAAAAAGAAGAGGGCCGAAAGAACCATAGAATCTTTCTATGGGGATAAGGACCAAAACACAAACCCCAAAGAGGTCACAGCTGAGACTGTACTTCCATCTGAGACTTCAGAAGGGACTATGAACTACTCACAAGTACAAGCAGCTCTCCTGGAACAGCTGAAGAAGGAAATAGAAGATAAACTGGCCAATGATTTTAAAATTATTAAGAAAGAATTCACTGATGAGAACATCTCCTTGAAAAGGAAAATTGAACAAATGGAAAAAGAATTTCAAAAATTAACTGGAGAAAATAAATTCCTGAAAGGCCAAATGGAAAAGGAAGTACAAAAATTAACTGGAGAAAATAGCTTCTTAAAAGGAAAAATTGGGCAGATGGAAAAAGAGATACAAAAGTTAACAGAAGAAAACAATTTGATGAAGATTAGAATTGGGCAAGTAGAAACTAACAACTCAATGAGACAGCAACAATCAGTCAAACAAAATCTAAAGAATGAAAAGATAAAAAATAAAATTAAGTGTTAAGAAGAATGTACTTGGAGAAAGAAAAAGGGAGAGGTAGAAGGTAGTAAATTATTTCACATAAAAGAGGCCAGAAAGAGCTTTTACTTCCAGGGAAAGAGAGGGAAGTTGAGGGGGAATAAGTGAACCTTACTTTCATTGAATTTGGCTTCGGGAGGGAAAAACATACACACTCACTTGGGTAAGCAAGTTTATCTTACCCTACAAGGTAAGATAAGCAGGGGGAGGGGGGAGTAGATAAGAGTGGGAAGATAATAGAAGAGACTGCAGATTGGTGGAAGTGGTAGTCTGAGGTATACACTTTTGCAAAGGGGCAGGTCAAAGGACAGAATAGAATAAATGGAGGGTGGGGCAGGATAGAGGGAAATATAGCTGGTCTTTCACAACATGACTGTTATGGAAGAGTTTTCCATGATTAGATATGTATAATCCATATTGAATTGCTTGACTTCTCAATGAGGGTGGGTGGGGAGGGTGGAAGGGAGAGAATGTGGAACCCAAAGCTCTCATTTTTAGAATGTTAAAAATTGTTTTTACATGCAGCTAGGAAACAAGATATATAGGCAATGGAGTATAAAAATCTATTTTAACCTGCAGGAAAATAGAAGGGAAGGGGATGGGGTGGAGGTAATAGAAAGCAGGGCAGATTGGAGGAAAGGGTAATCAGAATACATGCTGTCCTGGGATGGTAGGAGGGGATAGATGGAGAGAAAATTTGAGATTCAAAATTCTGTGCAAGTGAATGTTGAAAACTGAAAATAAATAAATTTAGTTAGAAAACAAAATAAAATAAGAAAAAACAAGACAAGCAACTTTGAAAGATTTAAGAACCTGATCCACATAATGACCTACCATAATTCAGGGGATGATGAAGAGGCATCTCATCTATCTCTTGATAGAGAAGTGATGTAATGAAATGAAGAATGAGACATATATTTTTGGTCATAGCCAACATGGGAATCTATTTTGTCTAACTATGCATATTTTTATAAAGGTTTTGGGTATTAATAAAAAAGAAAAGAAAAAATCTATATGCTTTAGTTTCTTCAATTGTAAAATGTAAAATAATCATAGCATCCACCTCATAGGCTTGTTGTAGGGATGAAATGAGAATATATAAAGTACTTCTCAAAATTTAAAGCACTAAATAAATGATTATTATTATTTTAAGAGCCCCACAAAATGCTTTAGTTTATTCCTCATTATTATTACAAACACAACCCAAAACAGAAATGTAATACAGCACAAAGTTTGGATCATATAATCCTAACTATGAAAATATTGCAAAACTATAACTCTTTTAATGTTGAATACTCTTAGAAAATAGGTTTTTAAAGTCAATATGCTTTTTTCCCCTAAATGCCTACTATGTTTAGCTTCCATTTAAGGTCCTGGGAATATAAAGGCAAAAAACTAAATGGCATCTGCCCTCTAGGAGATCACATTCTACTTTCAGTCTATAAATGCTACTCTTGCATTTCAAAAAGAAAATGTACATTTTGAACACTTTAATAAAAGTCAATGCACTAAATCATAATCTGTAGTAACCAATCTTTTTAGAGTTAAAAAAGGACCCTGGTAGCATAATTTACTAGAGTCAGAAGAAAAGGGAGGTTGCTTAAAGTTTGTCATTTCAGCTTGGGTGGAAGAGGTAGCTGGGATTATAGTGCCAATTATACGGTGAAGAAATAAGCATGTCAAATCCCTGAGGTGATTGGGAGGAAGGGTTTGGGGTTTAGTATAGAAGGAGGGCTCTCTCTGAAGGAGAAATCGTATTTTGAGTTAAGCAAGCAAGGGGAAAGGTGTAACAGAGAAACACTGAGTCATAGGCCAGGGCAGAATACATACTAGACAAATGTGCATCAGAGGTAAACAATGGTAGGTGAGAGGAAAAGGAGATGGAATTATTGAGGAAGATTGACTTTTGGTAGTCTACCTTGATGATTCTTTTAATCTCATCTACTTAGTCCTCTGATCTGATTCCTTGTGAAGATCTAAAGCAACCACACTGTATTCACCCTTTTGATTTTCTGGGTCAATGTTTTGAGTATATTAAATGAAGGTACTTTGCAGGTGTGTTAATTATTTTTCAAAGCAAAATATTTGAGATAGGTTTTGAGGACAAATTTTTTAATGTCTTTATGTTAATTTACTTGATTTTAAAATAATTTAAATCTGTTTAGGGTAATTTAAACTTTTATCACAAAGAAGTGAATTATTTGCTTCTCCAAATATAAAATGTGAAAGTAAAACAAACCATTTTTTTCATTTGATATCAAATGTCCAAACCTTTTAGCAACTATGCAAAACAGAAGACATGCTTGTAAAATTTAATTTATTATATAGTAATTCATGTAGTAGATTTTTTATACAGAAAATATCCTAATCATACAATAATTCATGTAGCAGATTTCTTTATACAGAAGATATCCTAATCATACAATTCAAGAAGAAAAACAATATTTTATGCATTTGTGTAGGAGATTGCAATGTAGGAGAGTGCATTTCTACATGGAATTTAAATCACAACAGAATAAATTTTTTTTTAAATAAAGGCTAATCACATTCTCATAGATAGAATTTATATGAATTATTATAATTTTTCTTTCTGTCCTGTGCTATATTTCCAAGACAATATCATTGTAGTCATTGAAACAAATGGCACCCATTTCCAAAAACACTTAAAGAATTAAATAAGATATTTTTGTCATGTGCCCACCACTGTAAGAGGTACATGAGGCTTATTTTACTTCCTCAGTGGCAAGATTCTAGTCTTTCTTTTCACTCATAATATGTGGCATAGTGCTAGAAGAATATTAGGTATACAATAAATGTTAGTGAATTAAAATTGAATTGGCAGAGATGCAAAAACTTGTGACTATCAGCCAAGTACTCAGTTGATGATTTCCCCCAAGTGTCTTACTATGGATCCTGACAGGAATGTCTTCTAATCTTCCTGCTGCTTCTCCATTACGATTTCCCTACTGCTGTCACTCCTGGCTGGGTTGGCTTCCCAAAACCTCTGGTAGCACTGGGAGTAAAACTAATGGAAACTCAGGCTTCTATTTGCTTTCCTTGACAATACATCAAAACAAGGAAAAGATCACAAAATCTTCTTCTCTGGTTAGAAAACATCTGAAAAATTATATTCACTTCATGGAGGAACAGCCAGCCAATAAATAACCATTTAATGCCTGTTATATGTCAGTCACTGTGCTAAGTACTAAAGATACAAAGAAAGACAAAAGATAGTTCCTGTCCCCAAGGAGCTTACAATATAATAGGAAGAGATAATATGCAAACATCTACATACAAATGAACTACGTAGAGGATAAATTCAAAAGACTCATCAGGAGATGGAATTAGAATTAAGGTAGATGGCAAAGGCATTATTATATAGGGGATACTATATTAGCTGGTACTTGAATGAAACCAGGAGACAGAAGAGGAAGGAGAACATTCCAAGCATGGGGAAAGATCAGGAATAATGTCCGGAGTCTGGAGATGAGTGTCTTGTTTGAGAAAAAAACAAAGAGACTGGTGTCACTGGATGTTAAAGTTAAGTTGGAGAGAGTAAAATGTAAGAAGATTGGAAACTTGGAAGGAGGAGACAGGATATGAAGGACTTTAAACAATAAGGAGTGAATTTTATATTTAATCCTTGAGATCATTAGGAGCCATAGAAATTTAAACTAGGCTACATCTGCATTCACAAACAAAACTTTGTGAAGGAGAACAGACTGGAGAGGGGAGAGACTTATAGCAGGTAGCCAACCTTCAGGCTAATGACATTTTTGTTTTTGTTCAGTCAATTTCAGTCATGACCAACTCTTCGTGACTGCATTTGGGGTTTTCTTAGCAAAGATGTTGGAGTGATTTACTATTTTCTTCTGTAGCTCATTTGACAGATGAGGAAACTGAGGCATATATATATAACCCACTTTTATGGGTTAAGTGACTTCCTAGAGTCACACAACTGGTAAGTATCTGAGGCCTGATTTGAACTCAGGAAGATGAGTCTTCAGGACACCATACCTGGCACTCTGCCTACTGTGCCACCTAGCTGCCTCAGGCTATTGGAATAGCCTAAATGTAGGGTGATAAGATCCTGCACTAGGGAGTTGTTCATATTAGCAGAGAATAGGTGGTGTTTTAAAGCTAAATTAGACAGGCCTTGAGAAGAGATTGGATTTGGCATATGAGAGAGGGTGGGGAGTTAAGGATGACACCTTAAGTATTGAGTGAACCTGGATGACTGGGAGATGATGGTATCCTTAACAGAAATAGGAAAGTCAGAAGGAAAGGAGGCTTCAGAGAGGAAAATAAGCTAAGTTTGTCCAGAGGAAAAAGACCGCAAGAACAATGATATCTTTGAATTGGCTGTTTTCTACTGCCTAGAGTGTTTTGCCTTCGCTGCCTTTTGAAATTCCTGGCTTCCTTCAACACTCAATTCAAAACCCATCTATTTTTTCAGGAGTTCTTTCCAAGTCTTTCCAGATGCTGGTGTTTTCTCTTCCAAGACTATCTTTCAGTTACTAGGTATGTACTTTGAATCTAATTTTGCAGATTCCACCAGAGAAATTAAGCTCCTACAGTATAAGCCATGCCCCTCCCAACCCCTTTCTTTTTATTCTCAGCATTTAGCACAATCCTTAGCACATAGTTAAGACTTACTATAGGTTTGCTCATTGATTAGATGATCACACCATTATCAGTTGGAAGAACTAGGACTGTTCAACTTGGGAAAAAAAAAGCATTTAGCAGGAACACAAAGACATGAAAGACTTTCACTTGGAAAGAGAATTAGGTTTATTTTATTTTGGCCCAGAAGGCAGAATTAGGAAGAATGAAAAGAAGTTTTAATTTTTTGAATAAGAAAAAATCTCTCAAAAGTGAAAATTCTCCAAAAGTGTCTTAAAAGCAATTGTCTTAAGTAAATAGTTGTCTATCAAAAGGCATATTCAAGGGGAGGTTAGATAGTTACTTCTCAGTGATGTCATAAAAGAGATTCCTAAAAAGGTCCTTCTTGCCTGACTAGCTTTGCGAGTCCATGACTTCATAATCTCAAATTTGTGGTTACATACGGCAATCATTTTCTCCACATTTATTCCCTTACTTTATTACTACAGAATCTAATTTTCTAAACCTTTCTTTACAACTTAATCTATAAAAAAGGGGATTTGGAACCAGTACCTAATTTATTTCAGGAAAACAGAAATAAATGCTACGTGGTTATAAATACAATTTTAATTTCCCTTAATTATGTACATGAAAGGCTGCATAAGATATTTTTCCATCTCATTCCTTTCCCTAAGATATGTCCCTTGTTAACCTTAAAGATTTGCCCAAATCAGAGGTGTGAGCAAAGCATAACCCTTCATATTTAATTGATGTCAATAAAAGATTGTATAGTATAGATTAAGTGTGCAAAGTCCACGAATAAACTACACAGTCGTTCTCAAACTGATTGTTCTCAGAACTCCTTCACATTTTTAAACACTACTGAAGACTTAGATTTTGTTTATAAGAATTATATCTATCAGTATTTGCTGTATTAAGACTTTAAGTATCTTAGTGTTAATATGAAAATAGTTTTAACCTTGTGGTCCTCCTGACAGAGTCTAGGGGATCACCAGGAGTTTCTGGACCAAATTTTGAGAACTATTGCACTGGAGTGATATTGGCAGAAATACATTCATATTTGCTTAGGATATCTGATCCGACCTGATGGGTAATACATAGAATATCCAGGAATTTTCAGGCACAAGAAATTTAGCAATCACAAAGTAGACAGTGTTTGAACTAAATGCCCTGTGAAGGAATCAATTGGAGAAGGGAGGGAGAAGCAGAGACTTGGGCCTCAAGTCTCTGTCTTGCTCTCCTCTTCTACTCTCAACCTCCTTTATCAAATGAAGATCTCATAAACTTTGGAAATCTACAGGAGTTCCCATCTTTGAATAAGCAAATGTCCTGTGATTTTCTCCATGTCAGTTGATGGCAGTGTCTACATCAAGAGAATAGGGGAGCCAGGGTATAGTTTCTCAGCTCTACAAAGTACAGTAGAAAAGCTAAACTTGGACTTAGCATGATATCTTGAATTCTCTAGCAAAGAGAATTCCAGAAACTGTGAATTCTGTTTGCCACATGAGTTTCTCACTTAGCTTGAACCAACTGTCCATAGGTTCTGTATGTAGATACTGATGGGACACTGTCACAGGTTCTGGGGGGATTTTTTTTTTAACTAATTACACCAACATAGCAAATGTCCTATTCCAAAAGAAAAACAATCTTGATATAAACCAATAATTGTGTCAGGAAGCATACTGGAAGGGAATCTTGAACTACAGTTAGGTTTGTGATTAGTGCAAATAATGAATCATATGTACTGGTCAAATAAATATATTCAAAATTGCACATTTCAAAGTTACAGTTATATAAAATATGGTAATTATTCTCAACAGTGGAAATATGCAGTGCAAATACAAATCATGTGAGCACTTCAGGGCAGTCATAACTAGCATCAATATGAATCTACCTTATAGCATTAGAAAAGAAACCCTCGCTAAGCAATCTACATCATAGGCATATGAAGATAAAATGAAATAATATTTATAAAGCACTTAGTACAGTCTTAGGTACATAGTAGGTGCTTAATAAATGCTTATTTCCTTCCCTTTCCCAATCCATCAAACCTACCCTTTGAACCCTCAGGGATATCATTTTGGCCATAGTCTAAGAATACTACCAATCAAGTAGCAGTTGGAACAGACATCTGGGAGCACATACTACATTTAACTTTTAAATTGAACAATCAAATTCTATACAACTGTTGGTAGGACTACAAACTCAGTCACTGGGAAATGTGCTTTGAATTGGTTTTCCCTGAGTAAGGACAGATTCAAGTCCATCTGTTTACCCTCTTGCTCTGTTCCCACTGTAACTAGTAGTATGAATTTCAAGAAATGAAGAGCAGTATCTTGGCCCATTTGGCCCATTAACCTATGATCTTGGCATCATTAGCACAGTATACCAGCCAGGAAACAAAAAAGCCAGCCAGATCTGAGATACTATTTATTTTACTACAACTAATAGAGACCTGGCAAGCAATGAACCAAAAATTTTACCCTCTCTGAGAGTTCTTTTTCAACTGGCTTGTCCTCTGTTGATAAAATTTTAATGAATACAAATTGCACAGCTCCAAAATGCAGTTCACGCTTGCTTTCTCATTTTTACACATATTGTATATTCAATTTTGTGCTCATTTAGGTTTCCCTTTGTCAGTTAAGGAATATTGACAAGTAAGTCTACTTATCATGTATTCATTCTACAAATAGCAAAATTAAATTCCCCAGAGATGTCTTTGAGGAATAGGCTTGATCTGACATATTTGCCATTAGCCAGGCTGAGCTGTAATGGTTTTCAACCTTAATAACCATATACATTCCTTATGGGTGACATGATAATGTTACTGAGCTACATCCTCATAAGGTGAAATTAGTGGATTTGTATCTCTGTGATTTAGAATGTTTCCCCAATCACATGCTTAAAAATCTGTCCTATTTCAGCTCTTCTGGATCTTAGTTAAGGACACTGCTTAGGTAGCTGCCTAAGCAGACGAGTGTAAGAAAAGTAAGTGTAGGTGGTAGTGAATTCCAGGTGTGGGTTTGTGCTTAGGGGAATGTGGGATATGGGTGTGGAGTACAATAGTCTCTCTTTACATCTCTGGCCTGTGATTTCACTAGTGTCTGGAACTCCAGGTACAGAGACCCCTTCTCTCAATTCATTGCTGTTTGTCCTTCATTGACATCAGGGAGGTGATGCCATGGCAGGCAAGTGAATTGGATTGAAGTGAGGGAAGGATGTGCAAAGTCAGCAGCCTCACTTTGTCCTCAGGAGCTATCTTTGTCCAGTGGTCAGATGTAGATCAGAAGACCTGGAGATGGCCCTGGATGCAGTAGGAGACCTTGGCCTTAGCTTTAATTGGTCTCAGTTTGACAGAGGCAATGCCTGTTTGGTGATTAAGGTTAGGTAAAAAAAAACAAACAAAAAAGAGGCTAAGAATGGCCTCTTTCATCTAGTCACAAAAAACAAAAAAATCAAGCAAGGAAGGGAAGACCTTAAGGATCTTTTTTGATTACTGAAACTTCCCAAGATATCTTAGAGTTTACTGGCTAGATTTCTTTCTTAAGGATCAGGCCATAAACTCAGATATCTCTGACTCTCATTGATTGGTCAGTAATTGTTGCTGTTGTTGCGTTTGTCCTTTGCTCTCTAAGAAGACCATGATATCCAGATAATAATATGGCTTGCCATTGACTTTGATTTGAATGAGGGAGGGCTGTGAGAGGTCACCAGTCTCACTTACTCCTCATGAGTCATCTGAGTCCCATGGCCTGATATTCATCAGGAAGACTGGAGACAGCCCAGGATGCAATGTGGGACCCTGGCCATTTTAGGCTAAGGTCTTCTCAGTTTCTCACTTTGAGTGAGATATACCTACTCAAGGGATGGACCCTTTTAATAAAAAAATTAAAAAAAAAATCAAACTGGGAGGGGAAGACTCTCAGGGTGCCCAGGTAAAAGAGAAAAAGTTACTATTTAGTATTTACATTCACTCAGGGCTAGGTGGGTGAGGACCTGTTTTCCAGTCTATGAGCTCCCGAGTGAATTGGGTTTAGGGCTTGGTATTTGAGCAAAAAATCTAGCCAGTAAACTCAAAGGAGAAAAGCAGCTTTTGGTCATGGAAGTATAATCTGATAGGGTCCCAAGGCAAGCCCTACTTGGTCACTTTTTGAGATTGGCTCAGAGAGAATGTAAATAGCAATTGCTTCTGTTTTGGTCTGAAATCCTGAGGGTCTTACCCTCCCAGATTGATTTTTTTTTTTTTAACTAGATAAAAGAGGCCTTTCTTACCTAGCCTAAATCACTGAATGGGCTCTGCCTCCTTCAAACCTCTCAATTTAAACCTGTAATTGAATAGTCTGTAGAGAGTTGCCTGGGGCACAGAGGAGTTAATTTACTTGTTCAGTGCCACACAGTCATTACTTATCAGAAATAAGACAAGAATCCAAATGTTCATGACTAAGAATCTAGGGAGGGGTGCCATAGCATAGAAATGTATTGACTCTCTAGGACACTATTTTTAGATATGACAGTGGCCTTTACATGAAGCATAAAGAATGATGACTGTATTTTTTTTATTCAGGCAGCTAGGTGCACAGTGTGTAGAGTGCCTGGAGTCAGGAGGACCTAAGTTCAAATCAGGTCTCAGACACTAACTGTGTGACTCTAGGCAAGTCTCTTAAACCTGTTTGCCTCAATTTCCTCATAGGTAAAATGAGCTGGAAAAGGAAAGGGCAAATCACTCTACTATCTCTGCCAAGAAAACTCCAAATGGGGTCAGGAAAAGCTGACATGACAGAAAGGACAGAACAACAAAATTTTCCATTTGTACATCCTAAAGTATTGTCTATACTTTAATGACCTTATGTTTATCACTTAATACCTCTGGTCTGTTTCCTCATCTGAAAATGAGGTGATTTGTCATGGAGCTTCCATATTGTTACTTCCAGTTCTACATCAATAATCCTCCTAATCTTTTGTCCACTGCTCTGGAAAATTTATATATGTACTTTCTGTGATTATCTGGAATTTAGAAGCAGTAGAAAGCGTCCCTTACCTTTGATATGCCTTTACCATCTGTTTATGTATCTATCTATATACACATCTATTCTAAACAGGATTTTTAGGACCATGACCAACATCAATCTATTTACCCCTGTTTCTTCTTATTCAAATTGATATGTTTATTTTTAAATAAGTAACTCCTTAATGAAAACCACTAAAGGTTAAGTAAAACATTATTTTTCCTTTCAAACAATCTTTCTGTTTATTGTAATGTTACATTCTGTTCAGTTCACAAGGATGTACTTTGAGTTTTCATTTATTTTCTTTTAAAAACAATCAGCTTTTTCTCCAGTTTTTTTATTCTTTTTTCTATTTTTTTTGCAAGCATAAATGATTAGACAAAATACTGTCAAATCATGCTATTTCTTCAAAACCCATTGCACTATTCAGAAGGCAAAGAATTTTTGTGTTTGACAGAACAAGTATTTTTTAACCATTTACTATATACAAGGCATTATGCTTGATGTTGGGCATACTAAGATGAGAAGACAGAATTCCTGATCTCAAGGAGATTATCATCTAGAGGTTTTTTGCCTATGAGCACTTTTTATTGATAAAATAGATGCTAAAAAAAATAAAATGTATCGGGGGGGAATCTTCTGATTTTTTTTTTTACATATTACAGGAAAAAATTTAATGTCCCTTATACCATCAAGACTACTTGATCTAACAAACACAATTGGAACTCTTTTATTCTGTTCTTTCCTTTTTCTTTTATTTTCTGTTATAAAGATTGTTATAGTATGCCAATTCAGTGATATTCCTTTCTTTGTATACATACACTGTAGAATGACTAATGTGAATAATTTACCCCTCTACAATTGAAAGCTTTTTTCTTCCATTAACTTTAGAGCCCCCTGGTAATTTTAATGCTTAAACATGTTTAATAGACATAAACCTAAGTTCTTCCTGCTCTAGAATTACATCATGCTATTTAGATCTCAATCTGAAGAGAAAATTCACTCACTCTACTTGGTCAAAGACATTTTAACCATATAAGTAGTATGATAGTAGATGTGTGTGTGTGTGTGTGTGTGTGTGTATCTGAATTTTCCCATATGGAGGGAAATGATGCAACTTTTTCTAAACAGTTAGCAACTTGCTTATTTTGTAAGACTTCTACAAAAAAATATATATTTGTAATATTTCTTATATGAGGAGGGTAACAGCTTTAGATAAAACTTTAGCAGGTAACTCCAGAAAGGTCTCCTCAACTTAACATTTTAAAAACAATGAAATGTCTCCCCTCAAAAAATGAGATTAACTATTCATTGCTGCTAAATTTATTTTTTTCTATCACATGTCTGATCATGTTACTGTTTTACTTCAAAAATCTTTACTGTCCTCCTACAGTTATAAGGATAAATACAACATCCTTCACCTAGAATGCAAAGCTCTCCAGAGCTTGTCTCAAATTTCATGTCGTTTTCTTCCCTTTCATGTATTCTCCTATCCAGTCAAGCTGACTTTACCAGCTGTTCTCCAAACATGATTTTTCATCTCCTACCCCCATGCCTTTGTACAACTGCTTGTTTCTTTAAGTCTCGAATGTATTCCCTCTTCACTTTCACTTTGTAGAACCCCTAGTTTCCTTCAAAGCACAGTTCAGGTGTCCCCTGCCTATCCATCTGAATTCCCTACCTCTTAAAATTGCTTTTCTTATTAGGAACATAGGATCACAACATTGGCCACTGAAAATGGAGAAATACTTTAGATGTGATATAGCCCAACCATTCCATTCTCTGGAGGGGCAATCTGAAACTCAGGAAAGCAAGGGATTTTGTTAAGATTATGAAGTGAGCCATAGTTGAGATTCAAACTCATTTTTTAACTTCTGAATCAAGGGTTGTTCCACCATCCAGTCAAATATAAGGGATTATTATAAAAAACCTCAGCACCTTGTACAGCACCTGGCAACCATTGGGAACTTAATGAATGAATGTTCATGGAAGTGTATTGCATCAGAGTGGCTGTCTGTAATCAAATGCTGGGGATTCCACAGAAAGAGCACTATTCATAATTTTTGAAGAAATTCAATTTTGGCTCCTGACTCAGAGGTGTTATACGTGAATGTCCTAATCTTAGTAATGGATACCTGTGAATTTCTGACCCTAAGCACTCTTCAGAATGGTTTGTAGTATTGTTATACCAGCATAGAGTAATTGGATTTGATGTAGCCACTTAAATAATTTTACAACTGACACTTCCATCAAGGTTACCTCATTGTGTCTTGACAGTCAGTTCTCAAGAGTCATCGCCCTTAAGAGAGAAAAGAGGATGACTATCAATCAGCATTCATGTAACATATCTATCTGTCTTGTTTGGTTAAAGTGCAGTCCTGGTGAACAAAGGAACATGGGCTAGATGACCTCAAGGTCTCACTCAGTCTATGATGAAAGGATTGTCAGAAATGTTTTTGTTAAAGTTGAATGACTTTGGGACAAGGTCTGTGAAGTTTGCATTATGACTGCATAATGTCATAAACCTCAGCTTGAACCAAGAGAAGAATCCTTATTTCTAATGAGTGACAGCATGTCAGAGTAGAAAGAACACTGAATCAAGCAGGCATCAAAAGATCAGGATTTTAGTCATTGTTTCATCATTTCCATGACATGTAACCTTGTCCAAGTTATTTGACTCCTCTAGTGATAATTCTCACTTATGTAGAATATTATAATTTCCTTACAACAATCTTGTGAGAGAAAATATTTGCAAAATGCTTAATACAGTACCTGGCATATAATAGGTACCTGATAATGTTTATTCCATCCATGCTTCTATCCATATTCCCACTTCATAAATCATGGCAGATAAATGTACTTAGGTGAGTCAAAGGGTCATTTATCCAACTGCATGGATGGCCTTAAGCAGGGGCTGTCTTCCTTTTCTATTTGTGTCATTATGCACATAGTAAACACTTAATAGATGCTTCATTCATTCATAATGCAACAATATTACATATATAATATGTATACATAAATATGCACACACATATACACAAAATTTTTTTTTCCAATTACATGTATAAAATTTGAAAGCTTTTTGAAAACAGTAAAGTGATGGTGTGGTGAAAGGGAACCAGGATCTCTGCTTTCACTGGGGTAGGGAAGACACTTCACCAAGGCAGACCAATTTACCAGTCACTTAATCAGCAAGCACTTGCTAATTAATTAATAACAAATAAAGTAATTAATGCATCATGTTCCAAAACTCTAATTAAACCTAGGAAAGCAAACACTGAAGTGAGAAGTCTTTCTTTCATGAAGTGTACATTCTAGTGGGAAATATGTGTTCACAAATAGATTTACAAAACATCTACTAAATGAATACATAGTTATTGTATGTGTGGGGAAGGATAGCCGTTGGGGGTAATTAGGACAAGTTTCTTGAAGATGATCCTTTAACTGAACCTTGAATGGAGAAAAGTCTATAAGACGCAGAAGTAAAGAGGGATAATTTTCCCAAGATAAGAGAAAGCTTCTGCAAAAGCATAGGATTGAGTTGGAATGTCAATAAATAGGTCAGTTTCCCTAGAATATAGTTCATCAAATTCTATGGAATTACCTACAGGCACTAAGATGTCAGTGATTTTCTCAGGGTCATACAACCAATATGTGCCAGAAGCAGGATTTGATCCCATCTCTTTCTGGTTGGTTCCAAGCCCAACCCTCTACCCCTTCTGACAAACTGCTTCTGAAATATTATATTTTATCTATGTGAACTGGTCAGGCAATCTAATGAACATTGGTGGGAATTAGCCCCTTCTGTTGGGGCTGCATACACAGTACGCACAACTACTGGTTCTTGGTTGGACCCTGTGTGTGACTGGAATTGAAAAGTGATTGAGAAGGTAATCGTTGACTTTAAAAGGAGAGACCAAATTCTCTACCCCTCTGTCTTCCTCTTTGGAGTCTGTCATTGCAAACTCTGCCATGCAACATACTGGTTGCCCCTTTTACTTCCAGCAAGGGCAAGGAGAAGATTTCTGTCCTTTCCTCCTTTTCATTTACCAAGGGAGACACAACTGAAAGGAGGCTGCTGGAAGAAACTAGGCAAGAAATGATGAGGGATAGTGTCTGTGTGTGAGAGAGAAGGTCAAATGAAAGAGAAATTGTGGATGAAGAAACATCAAGATTATAGGAAGACCTTATAAAAGCATGCACTACACACATTATATAGACAAAGTATACTATGGATACATACAGAAAATGGAGACAGTATATCCAGTGACTAGAACCTCAGAATCAGGATGCGCAAGATTAAATCCTGCCTCTGAGTCATACTGGAGGTATGACCTTGGGCATGTTACTTATATTCTCAAAGTCCCAGGCAACTCTGCAAGATTATAAATTGTAAAAAAAAAAAAAATGGGGAGCCAAGATGGCGGAGTAGAAGGATGCATGTTTACGAGCAACGAAACCAAAAGCCCACAGAATTAATGTAAAAAGAGTCCCCCATAACTTCTGGGTCAATACAAGGTGTGCAGAAGCAGAGTGGAAGAGATTTCCGCTCCAGGGAGCCCTGGAGACCCGTCCCCAGGGTCCGGCACGCCCCGGAAAGTGGAGCCCACCCCCAGCGCTGCTCTGGCCACGGCCCCAGAGAAGCTGATCCGAGCAGGCTTCAGAGACGGAAGCTCCGGCAGCCGGGAAAGTCCCTCCGCCCACAGAAGCTACAGGTCAGTGAGAAAGAAGGCCGGGCTGGAGGAGGGGGAAGCAGGGCGTCTCCGTGACTTGGGCCCCCCCTCGGGAGGAAGCAGCGGCGGCAGAGACGGGGGCAGGAAGTGGCAGAGGCAGAGGTGTGGGCGGCGGCTGAGGCGGCAGCGGCCCAGGACTCAGGAATCCCCCAACAGCAGGCAGGATCTTCATTACGGAAGATTCCCTGCATAAAACCTGACAGAGCTGAGCCTGGGAGACGACCCTGCCCCCACCCTGCTCTGTTACTGAAGGCTTCTGCTCAAAGCCCCCAAGGGAACTGAGATTGGGAGGCGGGCCCCCCACCCCGCCCCCACCCGCTCCATTGCTGAAAGTCTCTGCAGAAAGCCCCTGAGGGATCAGAGTCTGGGAGGGGGCCCTGCCCCCACCCCAGCACCTGAACTAAAGCTCACTGATTGACAGCCAGCAGGAGGAAAGCCCATTTAAATCTCAGAGGCCAAGCACTAGCTGGGCGGATCCAGGCGGGGGTGGAAAGGAATCTCAGAAGTCAAGTAACTGGCTGGGAAAATGCCTAGAAAAGGGAAGAAAAATAAGACTTTAGAGAGTTTTTTACAACAAATGCAAATGATCCCGACCTTCGGATCTGATGACGAGGACGTATCCTTGCCATCAGGGAAAGACGTGGAGAGCGGGGCCTCAGTACCCCAGACACCCCAGGGGGGTGGTGGGTGGGCTCAGGCCCTGGAACAGCTCAAAAAGGATTTTGAAAAGCAAGTTAGACAGGTGGAGGAAAAACTGGGAAGAGAAATGTCAGAGATGCAAGAAAAGTATGAAAAACGGGTCAATACCTTGGTAAAGGAGACCCAAAACAATGCTGAGGAAATTAACACCTTGAAAAATAGGCTCACTCAATTGGCAAAGGAGGTTCAAAAAGCCAATGAGGAGAAGAATGCTTTCAAAAGCAGAATGAGCCAAATGGAAAGAGAGTCTCAAAAGCTCACTGAATTTAATAGTTCTCTCAAAATTAGAATGGAACAGATGGAGTCTAATGACTTTATGAGAAACCAAGAAATCACCAAACAAAACCAAAAGAACGAAAAAATGGAAGAGAATGTGAAATATCTCATGGGAAAACAACTGACCTGGAAAATAGATCCAGGAGAGACAATTTAAAAATTATGAGACTACCTGAAACTCATGATCAAATAAAGAGGCTAGACATCATCTTCCATGAAATTATCAAGGAAAACTGCCCTGACATTCTAGAACCAGAGGGCAAAATAAGTATTGAAAGAATCCATCGATCACCACCTGAAAGAGATCCAAAAAGAGAAACTCCTAGGAACATTGTGGCCAAATTCCAGAACTCCCAGCTCAAGGAAAAAATCTTGCAAGCAGCTAGAAAGAAACAATTCCAGTACTGTGGAAATACAATCAGGATAACCCAAGATCTAGCAGCATCTACATTAAGGGATCGAAGGGCGTGGAATAGGATATTCCAGAAGGCAAAGGAACTAGGACTCAAACCAAGAATCACCCACCCAGCTAAACTGAGTATAATACTTCAAGGGAAAATATGGTATTTCAATGAAACAGAGGACTTTCAATCATTCTTAATGAAAAAACCAGAGCTGAAAAGAAAATTTGACTTTCAAACACAAGAATGAGAAGAAGCATGAAAAAGTAAACAGCAAAGAGAAGTCTTAAGGGACTTACCAGAAGTGAACTGTTTACATTCATACAGGGAAAGACAATATTTCTAACTCTTAAAACTTTTCAGTATCTGGGTAGTTGGTGGGACCACATATACACATGTACACGCATGCACACACATACACAAATGCACACACATACAGAGATAGAGAGCACAGATTGAACTGAATAGGATGGGACCATACCTTAAAAGAAACTGAGGTAAATGGTGAGAGAGAAATGTAGGGGGAGGAAAGAGAGGGAAAGGGAAGGGGGTAACTATATGTCATTTAAGAGGCAGGTAGGAGTTTTTCTTAGTGGAGGGAAAAAGAGGAGAGCTGAGAAAAAAAAAAAAAAAACAAGAAGTTTACCCTCATCACATTTGACTAAACGAAGGAGTGAAATGCACACTCATTTTGGTATGAAAACCTATCGTACAGTATAAGAAAGTGGGGGAGAAGGAGATATTGCAAGGGAGGGGATGATGGAGGGGAGGGCAAAGGGAGGAGGGAGTAATTGAAAGTCAACACTTGGGGAGGGACAGGATCAAGAGACAGAAGAGAAACAATGAGGGGCAGGTTAGGAGGGATGGTAATCCAGTTAGTCTTACACAACACGACTATCAGGGAGGTCATTTGCAAAACTACACAGATAGGGCCTATATTGAATTGCCTGCCATCCCAAAGGGAATGGGTGGGGAGGGAGGGATGGGGAGAATTTGGAACTCAAAGTTTTAGGAATAACTGTTTAATATTGTTGTTGTAACTAGGAAAGAAGACATACAGTTAATGAGGAATAGAAAGTCATCTGGCCCTACAGGAGAAAAGAGAAGATGGAGACAAGAGAAGGGAGGGATGACAGAAGACAGGGCAGATTGGATAGGGAAAATTAGATTGCTTGGGGTATTGGGGTGGGGGGAGGGGAGAAAAGGGGAGAAAATTGGGAACCCAAAAATTTGTGAAAATGAATGTAAAAAATTAAATAAATAAAAAAATGAAAAAATAATGTTATGGATTTGAATTAGTAGATGAAGATGACTTACGAAAAATTTCTTTCACTATGAAAATCATAGCTCCAGACCAAAAGAAGAATTATGCATATGTGTCAACAAGAAATTCATTAAAGGCTTAACGGCTTGTAATTTTATTATTCAACTGAAACTTTTCTCTCCCAAGTTAACTGCCAAATCTAATGTCTTTTTCTCAGTTCTTATTTTTCTTGACTGCTCTATAGCCTTTTATATTGGTGATCACCAACTTTCTAGGACTAGAGGTCCTGGAGTCAGGAGGATTTGAATTCAAATTCCGCCTCATTCGCTTACTGGTCATTTGACTGTGAACAAGTCACTTGATCTCTTTTTACCTCAGTTTCCTTATCTGTAAAATGGGGATAATAATAGCACCTATCTCCCAGAATTGTCGTGAAGCTCACATTAGATGACTGCAAAGTGTTTAGCACAATCCCTGGCACATAGTAAACACTACTACTATAACTAGAAGTCTTCTATGATTTTTATTATTCTCCTAGACACTCTTTTCACTCTAGGCTTTCATGATACTACCTTCTCCTGGGTTTCCTGTCAATCTAATCATTCCTTTTCAGCATCATTTGCTGGATTTTCATGTCATTATCCTCTGGTTCTCCCATTGGGCTCCCAGGCTTCTCTCCTCTCCTCCCCCTCCCCTCCCCTCCCCTCTCCTCTCCTCTCCTCTCCTCCCCTCTCCTCCCCTCCGCTCCCCTCTCCTCCCCTCCCCTCCCCTCCCCTCCCCTCCCCTCTCCTCCGCTCCCCTCTCCTCTCCTCTCCTCTCCTCTCCTCTCCTCTCCTCTCCTCCCCCCCCTCCCCTCCCCTCCCCTCCCCTCCCCTCCCCTCCCCTCCCCTCCCCTCCCCTCCCCTCCCCTCCCCTCCCCTTCCCTCCCCTCCCCTCCCCTCCCCTCCCCTCCCCTTCCCTCCCCTCCCCTCCCCTCCTCTCCTCTTCTCTCTCTCTCTCTAAATATATACAAACATATATACACATATATGTATATGTATTTTTTACTTGGTAATCCCATCAACTTCCATAGATTTAGTTATCATAGCTGTGGTGATGATTATCAAATGTACTTACCCAACTTTAGTCTCTACTGACCTCTAGTCTCTAAATTCCAACTACCTATAATTGCCCCATGGATATCCTAAACTCAATATGTCTAAAACTGAACTTATAAGATGTCCCCTGAAACACTGCCCTTTTCCTGGCGTCCCTATTACTATTAAAGCTATCACCATCCTCTCAGTCACTCAGGTTTTCAGCCTAGATGTTATCCCTGAGTCTTACCTCTCTCTCATCCAGTTCTTTTGTAGACAATCTGTTGCCAAGCCTAGCCCCATTTTACTTTCTCTTCAGTTTGCTCCTTTCTCCCTTCTGACACTGCCCCCACCCTGGGGCGGGCATTCATCGCTTCACACCTGGATTACTACAACTACAACAGGCTCCTGGCTGCTCTGTCTGCCACAAGTCTCTCCCCAAGCTAATTTGTCTTCTACTCAGCTGTCAAACTGTTCTTTCTGCAGCTCAAGCCTATGCCACCCATTCCATCACACAATAGACCCCAGTGGATTTCTGTCACTTTCCGGATGAAATATTAAATCCTTTGGTTATCCTTCATTATCTGCCCTCAACTTTCTAGTCCTTGATGTTTAGCCTCATTGTTCTTCTTGAATAGAATGTTCAGTCTGTTGGTTGTTCCCCATTCCTGGAACACTCTCCTTCATCTCCATCTCCTGACTTCTCTTACTTCCTTCAAGTCAACCTACAATCGTATGTTCTACAGGGAGCCTTTTACCACCCCATTTAATGCTTAGTGCCCTCCCTTTTTTGAGATTATCTCCAATTTATTCTATATATAACCTCCTTTTACATAGTTATTTGCATGTTCTCTCTCTCTCTCTCTCTCTCTCTCTCTCTCTCTCTCTCTCTCTCTCTCTCTCTCTCTCTCTCTCTCTCTCTCTCTCTCCCTTTATACAATGAACTCCTTGAGAGAAGTCGCTATCTTTTTTTTCCCCTTCTTTGAATCTTAGCGCAGTGCCTGGTTTATTAACTGACTGCCTGTGTTAAATGACAAGAATATAAAGAGGAGAAAAGAATCAGTCTTTACTCTTAAGGAACTTTTATATATACATATATATATATACACACACACACACATATACATACACACATATACATATATATGTATACAAGTATGTGTAATGTATTATGTGTGCATGCATATGTGTATGTTTTGTATATATATAATATATATGTGAGTTCACAATATTTAGTCAAAAATCACAAAATGTCACTTGTTCCTTCCTATAGATATCAGAGCCTAGATATCAGAGTCTACTGACAGAAAGTGTCATTTATGAAGAGGACTATATCATATAATTTTAAAAAAATTAAATCCTTATTTGTTCACAAAAAATATCTGTTTCTATGCTCCATCCATTCTCCCTTCCTCCTTGCCCCCACCCCCACCAAAATCCAGATCTACTTATCCTCCCTTTATCTCCAAAGGAGAAATGTAACTTCTCTGTACCTGTATCCCCAAATGCCCTACTAGAGTTTCTACCCTTATATTTAGGTAGTTCTTTTTCTTATATGAAACAAAGTATAATCTTAAAAGTTTAATGGGAATGGACAAATACTATTACACTCTTTCAACTTTGCAGTCCTGCATGAAGAATAATTTACACAGCGTTTTCAAAAGTTATTACAATCTTCACCAAAAGAACAAGGTGTCAAATTTTTATTATCTTCTATATGTTGAGAATTAGAATTATGTGGTCTGCAATCATGACCTTTATCCATATTCTGCATTTTGATGGATTAACTCTTTTCGTCCTTATTCTCCTCTTCCCTGTTTGTAGTTTTAATAGAAAGGACAGAGATGCTCAATGGAGAAATGTGTGGAATATTGGAAGGTTAAGCCAATGAAGAAGGACACTACATTTCACAGATGGTAAACAATACTCCAAGACCAATATTGCATTTTCATGTAAAGATTGGAATAGTATCAGATACTAGCACCCTTGTATTCCAACTCTGAAAAAAAGTGACAAATTTAACCGAATCTGCATAATTGCAATTCAGTAGACTTCTGTGGAAAGATCCTTGAAAGAAATATTTCTGATTATAAAACACATTTTCATTGTCCTGGTAGTCATATCTAAATCCTTTTGTATCTCATATCTTGTAAAAGGAAATCTGTTTCATCCTTTTTATCTTGCTAAGTTGATAGCGAATCACTGATTGCTCACAACTCTGTCCAGCTGTCTGCTGACAGAATGTGCTGATTGAGTTGGCAAAGCTTTGTAGTATATGACTTATAAATGCTTGGTGTTGTTTTTTTTTTTAATTAAATTAAATTTTAAATTAAATTAAATTAAATCGGACTTTATTTCACATTTTATACTGATCTCCATATATAACTCATGTTTACTTATGGACAAAGTAATTGATGAATGATAGGTTATAAATGGGCTGGAGAAAGTTAATGATAACTAATTACAGACAAAAACTCAGTGTATAATATACTATTAAAGAGAGCTAGAAAGGGGAGTGGTTCAGTCATATCATGAGAGTAAAGAAAAAAAAGATGAAAACAAGAATTAAATCAAACACACATCAAGAGACCTAGAGGAAGGCAATTGCTACACTAGTGCCCCCGTGGAAGATTTGTGGGAGATAAGAGACAAGAAAGATACTAGATGATGATATGTACACGGGTTTCAAACTGAACAACATCAGGTTACATAGATGTAGTCACAGATCTATCCAAGTACAACATCAGGTTACATAGATGTAGTCACAGATCTATCCAAGAAGTAATCTTACTATTTCATTCAAAATTGCTAAATTCCTTACTATGAAATAAGTTCAATTTCCCTCCCCACCTCCCCACACATTCCTCTTAATAAATTTTTTTTAAAGTTTTATTTGGATCTATGGTTAAAAGAAGGGTTTATGATCAAATAAGGGATAGAGAAAATCCCAGAATCTCAAAACACATATTTTTGATTAAATAAAATTATTTTTTTTGCACAAACAAGACACATACCACTAAAACTTAGAAAGAAAACAATTAAATGAGAGAAAACTCTTTGCAGCACATATCTCTGAAAAATTTCTTATTTCTAAGACATAGGTAAGGAAATGATTAAAATTTATAAGATAAAGATACATTCATGAAGTGGTCAAAGGATATGAACAGGATGTTTTCAGGGGAAGATATTCAAACCAACAATAATTATATGTGAAAATCACTAAAAAATTAGAGAAATACAAATTAAAGCACTTCTGAGATTTTACCTCGCACTTGTTGTTTTGGCAAAGACAACAAACATAAAAGAACAAGAAAGTTACTAATGTTGGGCAGGTTGTGAGAAAATAAGAAATGTCATGGACTTTGGTAGAGATCAAAACTGGTTTAGTTATTTTAGAAAGAATTTGAGACCATGTCCCAAGTTAAACTATGTGCAGACTTTGAATGGTGCTACTAGAAGGCATAATCCCTAAAGAGATAAAATAAAGAGGAAAAGCATCTATATATACAAATATGTTTAGAATGTAACCCCAGGCCCAAAGCCCACTGGTCTGGGACTCTGTCCTAATTAGTGGAGATTGATACCCCAACCTGAGTCAGGGGCAGAGTGGAGTTGGAGAGAGTGGGAGAACTTCAGTTGTTTGGTCTTTTTGGAGTTTTCTTCCAGCCAAAAGTCCCATATTAATGAGATTTGAGACTGAGGTTGCAACAGCAGCTCTTATCTTAGTAACGAACTCTACTCTCAATCACCAGAAATTAAGGGGGTACTCATTTATTAAAAATGGCTATGAATATACATACACATATGTATGTATGTATGTATACATATATATATAATATGATACTATCATACTCTAAGAAATGATGAAAGGAACAGTTCAAAGACATTTGAGAAGACTTACATGAATTTATATAGAGTGAAATGAGCAGAGCCAGAGCAATTTACACAATAACAATGACATTGTAATTAGAAATAACTTTGAAAGATTGAAATACTCTCATCATTTCAGGGACCAATCATGATTCCAAAGCACTTGTCATGAAATGTGTGATCAACCTCCTGATACAGACTCAAAATGCAGAATGACACCTAGGCTTTTGAATATGACTAGTTCAGGCTTTCCAGTGAGGAAAGGGATGAGGAAGGGGGAAAAATATTAGTCAAAATAAATAAGCTAAAAGAAAAATTACATATTAAAAAAGAGGGCCAAATACTATGAGTAAGGTTTGAAATAGATTGTCTTGAAGCTTCAACTTAGACACTATTGAAGTCTTACATAAATATATAGTAATTACTGTTTCAAATGGTTTATTCACATAATAGTTTATGATTTATGTAGGTATATTTCATCATACCTACACATAGACTCAGACATATATTACTCATTATTTTACTCATTATCTGTCTATCTCTGTCCCTCTCTCCCCACACAGTCTCCCCCAAACCTATACTTGCAAATCTTGTTTTATTTAAAAACAAAAGTATAAAAAGAAAATTGGCACAAACATCATGATGAATAAAAATGTGTAGTTCGAAAAGGAGGCAGAGGTCATATGATGATAGAGTGAGTTGGAAGGAACAACAGATGCCATTGAGTACAAGCCCTTAATTTTACAGATGAGGAAAATGAGGCACAAAGATTATAAATGATATACCCAGTCACATGACTGGTAAGTATCTGAGGCAAGATGGAAACCAAGTTTCCCTGATTCCAAGTCTTTTTTAAAAAAATTATTTATTTTTAGCTTCCAACAACATTTACTTCCATAAGTTTTCAATTTTCTCTGCCTCTTTCCCTTCCCCAAGACAGTATGCAATCTAATATAGGCTATACAAATATTTTCTTATTAAACACATTTTCACATTAGTCATGTTGTATAGAAGAATTAGAATTAATAGGAGGAACCATGAGAAAGAAAAAACAAAACAAAACAAAAAGAGAGTATGATCTGCAAAGGATGCATTTAATATTTCTGCCTTTCTACATTGGATTGTGAGGTTTTCATGCGCTAGTACATGGTCAGTTTGTGTGTAGGTGCCATTATCACTGAGAAAAAGGCATATTCCTTTCTATTCCCATTCAATTTTCTCCAGAGGTCTACCATATCTAACTTTGCTAAAATTCTATTTACCTCCTTGTTTATTCTGAATAAAACTAGATTTGTTTATTCTGTATAAAACTAGATTTATCTAGTTCAGAGAGGGGAAGGTTGAGGTCCCCCACTAGTATAGTTTTGCTCTCTATTCCTGTACCTCCCTTAACTACTCCTCCAAGAATTTGGATGCTATATCACTTGGTGTATATATGTTTAGTAATGATATTACTTCATTGTCTATGGTACCTTTTAGCAGGATATAGTTTCCTTCCTTATCCCTTTTAACTAGATGTATTTTTGCTTTTGCTTTGTCTGAGATTAGGATTGCTACCACTGCTTTTTTGCTTCAGCTGAAGCATAATAGATTCTGCTCCAAACTTTTACCTTTACTCTGTGTGTATCCCCCTATTTCAAATGTTTTTCTTATAAACAACATATTGTAGGATTATGGTTTTTAATCCATTCTTCTATCCCCTTCTGTTTTATGGGAGGGTTCATCCCATTTATATTCACAATTATAATTACTGTCTGTGTCTTTCTCTCCTTCCTATTTCCTATCCCACTCCAAGGTTATGCTTCTTTTTCTCCTTTCTCACTTTCCCTCCCCAAAAGAGCTTTGCATTTGACCACCTCCTTTCTCCGTTTTCCCTCCCTTTTATCAATCCTCTCCCTTTTCTTTTCCCTTTCCCCTCCTACTGCCTGTGGGGCAAGTTAGATTTCCATACCTGTGGATGTTATTCCCTCATTGAACCAAATCTGATGAGTGAAGTTCAAACAATACTCATTTCCTTCCCTTCTCCGACTCCAAGTCTTGGGCTCTATCTCCAAGAATGAGGAATAAATGATGGAAAATTCACAAATGGCTTTCAGGATAGAGGTTAGGTTGTCTACAGAGGATTCAAAGAAGGATGCTTGAGGAGTACATAGGCTAAGACATAGATGGGTTTCTAATAGCAGCAGTAAAGGCAGTGCAGACATTAAAGAGAAAAATCAAGCTAACAAACTATTCAAGTTTGCCAAAGGATCATCATTGTCACCACCCATCTGCCCTTCATCTTTAGTATTTCTCAGTATATTCTACTAATCCCTCAGCTTACAAGCTTGAAAAAATCTGTGAATTCTTTCTTTTCTTTGCTCTGCTCCCAAACCAGATTTCTAATTTTAAAACTTCAACAATTTTTTTCTCCTACTTTCCTCTCTATTCCCATTGCCACAACCCTATTCTAATACACCATTACCTTGTACTTGTATGGCTGGGGCAGTCAATTAAATGGCATAGCTAACTCCACTCTCCCTTTATGTATTTTATCCATCATATACAGGACAGTAACAATCATAGTTCTCATAAACACGTTTCCTAAAAATCAGTGCAGTTTTGAGCCTTAAGATGTTAAAACTGTAAAAAAACTTTTGAAAAACCATGTTTGTATGTATTTGTATTTCATTTCTCTCACCTCTTTGATCTAACATTACTTCTAATTGACTCTGACAAGATTAATTTTAAGATTGTGAGGTATTGCTATTTTCTCCCCATTATTTAACTGGCATTATTTCTGATTTCATTTTACATTGTGGGAAACCTACTCACTAAGCATTTACAACGTAATGGGACATTCTTCTGAATTGGAGTGATCACCTACAACTCTTGTCCTTTCCCTTAGGACTCTGTTAGCCTCTTCTCTGACCTTTGCTCCATCAAAACATCTCAACTAATTAAGAAGAAATTGCTAATTTATGCTAAAATTCTGATGACTGGTAAGTTTTATTGTGTCAGATTTTCCCAGGGTATTTATGATTTTTAAAGAGAATACTTCTCAAAGGGGTTTGATGGTCTGAAATGCTTAAAAGATCAACCTTGGTGTGGCTAGATAGTCTGTATCATTTGGAGAGACTATGTTCAAGTCACATCTTTGACATATTGAGGATGTGACACTAGAGAAGTCATTTAATTTCACATTGTTCTGGGCACATTCTAAGGCTATAAGCTGAAGAGAAGGTACCTGTTCATATTTTTAGAAGAAGTAAGTAGTATTCTGATTGGCAGATGGAATATCCTATGCCAGTGAAGCCATAAATTAGTTCAAAGAAAACAAAACGAACTTGAAGCCATAAGAATTGTCTCATTGGCTGTATTTTTGTATTAGTGGTAGTCCCATGGAAAACATAATTTTTGAGCATTGGACTTTTTCAAATCATACTACATAAGTGGTCTCTTACTACCAACCAATAATCTATTCTGGTTTCCAGAACTTGGCACTCACATATTTTCTGTACACATTAGGTGATCAGTGTATTTTGATGGACTTTTATGCATATTATTGTATGAAAGATTAATAAATACAAAGGTATTGGGATTCTGGTTGCATTTGACATTGAACAAGATAGAATTGGGGAGAAATGGAGTCAGTTTCTTTCCATGACCTCTCAAAGTGAGGAATCATGGTGGTGTGGTGGTTACTCTGAGAATCAAGGTTCATTAGTCACAGAATCATCAAGTTTAAAAACCTGGAAAAGGACTTCTTTTGAAGCAACTAGCATTGTGTTGTTCCTGGCAATAAGACTTCTTTCTGTAGCAATCTATTTTCAGGTTTTCATCGATGTTAAAACTGTGTCAACCCATTGAGTTTAACTATAAGTAGACATGTTCCTAATTTATGAAAAGCTGATACAGAGAATCAAAATCCAGTTAGAAAACAAATCAAAATATGGTATTTGCACCATGTAGGAATTCATTGAAATTGCTTTTTTTAAAAAAAAAAAATATTTATTTTATTCTGAACTTAAGGAATAAAACATTTTCACATCATAGAACAGAGAAAAAGATGATTGTACATGAAACTGCAAATCTATTATGCATAATTTGCTATTCCTTTTAAATATATAATAAAGCTATCATGTAATTTTATTTTTCTGCCCAGCTTTCCCAGAATACCAGCATGCAACTTTTCCGGGAATAATATACTGCAGACACAAAATATTTATTTTATTTTTTTTAACATTTAACATTTTTTTAACATTTTAATTTAATAAATAAATTTAAATAAAAAATAAATTTAATAATTTATTTTATTAACATTTATTCAATTCCTATTTAAGTGCAAACACTGATATTGTAAAGATAAGATTTTTTTAAAAGTCCCTGCCTACTACAAGCTTGCATTCTGCTATGTCTAAGTTCAGTTATATAAATGATAGGTAATGTCTTTAAAATAACACTTAAATATTTTATCTCTGCACTTGTCTAATGTGATTGTAAAAAAAAATAAACACTAGTCTGTGATGCCTATTTCTTAACATATGAATATCATACAAATATTAAGTTCTCATATAGCCATCACATGATTTAGCATCATTCATTAGTTTAGAAAAAACAGGGATGATGCTATTTTAATTATCAGCTGTGCATTTTACATTTGCCAAGAAAACCCTAGCAACCAGGGGAACCAAGAAAAATACTGATGTAGCACATCATTGATTTAGTTTGAAATATGTTATCTAAAATACAGTCACTATAACCTTCCTTTACTGGATTATTGTTGAAATCAGTTTTTATGTAAAACATTAAAACAACAACCTATGCATAAATCTATAGATTGAGATATTTCAGGGAAGGAGAAGGTCCATATCATCACCCAAATAAAAATCTTCAACTAAATCATAGGTATGTGGTACACATTTTGAATTCCTATGAGTACCTTGGTGTTTAACAATCAGTTTTCCAAGACCGCAGACACACTTTTCCATTTAATCTCTATTGTTAAACATTTTCCTCCATCACTTCCTTAAATCTAGACAATTAAAAAATAATAAATTAAAACCTAATTGGCCATATTTGCTGATTTTCTAGATGAAAAGGCTCAAACTGAAAATAATAACAGCTAATATTTATATAGTTCCTACTATATGACAGGCATTTTGCTAAGTACTTTACAAATATTATCTCATTTAACTTTCACAATTCTGGGAGGCAACAAACCACTCTTAAGAGACAGTATGAGGTGGTTCCATCACAACCCTGGCTCAAGATACTTTACATTTATGAAAGCCTAAAAATAACCAGCAGAAAAGAAAAGTTTTGATTTCTAGATGACCATAGAATTGTCTAATGAATTCTATATTAGTAACTGCATAGAGATGCCTAGGCACATTTGATCCCCACAACAATCCTGGCTGACTATTATTATTCTAATTTTACATTGAGATATTTGAGAAAGACAGAGATTAAGTGACTTGCCCTGGGCCACCTAGCTAGTAAACATCTGAGTTCACATTTGAATTCAGGTGTTCTACATCCCCCCATTCCGGATCTCTATCCACTGCACAATCAATATTCCTTAGAGGAAATATTGCAGGGTAGGGAGAAGGAAAAGCTTGGTTCAGGCATTATATTGAAAAATGAACCTAAAATTATGAAAATAAATGTTACTTTAACCATAGTTAACAAAATTTAAGTTATAATTTCCCTTCCTCCTTTCCATCTTGGTGAAAATTGCTCTGAAACTCCCCTCTCCTTATTGGTGATGCTCTAGTGTAGACCTCTATTTCAGAGAATTCTCTAGCTAAGCTTCATTTTGCTCCTGACCAGATTCATAATCTGGACTTCTATTCTTCCACAATAGCCATCTGACTTTCGCTGCCGCACCTTTCTTCCAATCCTTTTTCAAGTTCCCCTATCTCTGTAGGAATATGTCTCTAAAGGGTAAATACTGTCCTGTTTGATGTTTTTGACTAACCAAACAGCACAATGCCAGAAATAAAGTGCTTAATAAATACTCTGTCTTTGATGCTCTAATCTTTCTCTTTTGAATTGTTTCACACAATTAGAGAAAAACCTCCAAAGGTATTGATGGTGATGGGTGGGGACAAGGGAGATTAAATACCATCCTTAAGTGGGAAAGGAGTGTTTGAGTGAGTACTGTTTTATAAGTGGTTGATTGTTAGGGAAAGAAAGTAGAATCTTTTGCTGTTTTTGCTTTAGAATAATCAAGAAGTATAATGCCTGTGACTGAATCTTGCCTTTATCAACCCAGAGTCTTTACTAAGAGTAAAGTACAGAAACAAGAATTTCTTGAACTAGAAACAGGGTATGTATTTGTATTGCTAATATGATGAAAGATCTTCCCCACCCATTAATGAGCCTGCCCATTAAGAAAGATTTGTAAGAAGACCCACCCCTTTTGTTAATGAGGCACTGGTTTTCAAGAGCCCTCTGGCTCTAAAAAAGATATAAATATTCTGAGGGTGAGGTTTTGCTTTGAGGCTTATTGTACAGAAGCTTTGTGTGCCAGATGAGACTGTAGGAAAATGCTAAGAAGCCGGCCCTTCCCCCTTCCCCCAGCTTTGAAAATTCCTGACGTTGGTGCTTCCCTCTCAGGCAACTATGATCAGACAGTTGGATTTGTCAGTTAATTTGTGATCTGTATATTGTTTATGTCAGTTTGGAAGTGCTGTCTGTTGATTTCCTGAACTAAGTGAATGAGATACATGGTTGATTAAAATAGATTGTTAGCCTCTCAAAAGTTGGATTTCCTTTTAGAAAAGCAAGTCAAAAAACCTGTGATAGCAGGTCCTCCCTTTATGTCAGGTGCTTAATATTACATTGATTCATTGGTGATTATTTTCATGTTAGGACTTTTGCTTCCCTTGGAAGGAGAAAGCATGACAGAGTGGATGGAAAACTGACCTTGGAATTAGGAAAATCACAAAGTCCTGTCTCTGACACATATTCACTGATGAGGACAAGTCACACATTTCCTAATACTACAGTTGATTGTATGTCAGATAAGCAGTACAGACAATAAAAGTTTCTGAGTTTAGGGGAAATGAGATAGAGGTTTTGGCTTTGTTTGTTTGCTTTTTTTTTTGATTGGGAGATGAGGATTGCATTGTACCCTTATAGGACATAAGGGATCTAACAAAGTGAAATAGAATGGCGTTCAAGACTAAGGAAAAAGTAGAAGTAAGAGAAAGTTCATTTCTGATTTGCAGAAAGAATGATTGAGACTAGTTTGGTGGGAGGGGAGGATTTATTTAGAAAAGTAATGCAAAAATAAGTCTAGGAATTTAGACTATTATGTAGATATATCTGAGTACAAGAACTAACACAGAAGAAATGAAAATGAGATTACTGTGATAGTAGTATGGTGATGGATGGGAATGGAAAAAGTAGATGCAGGAAAATCATCTACTGGATTATTATAATTCTCCAAGTAGGCAATCATGAAGACTTGTATAAGGATAATGGGAATGAGATAAGAGAATAGGATCAATTTAATACCTCATAGACTGATAATCAGCAGAACTTGGTTGCTGTTAATATATGACATTTGAGAGAAAGAACTAAAAAAATAACTGTGACACTGCAAAGTGTATAATTATAAAGACATTTGAACCACTGACACAGAGTAGAATGTGATAGGGGTGTATTTGGTGGGGGAGAAGGGGGTAGGGTGGGGGAAGATGACTGCCTTTTGGTTTAGACATAGTGAATTTGTGATGACCAAAAGATAACTGAGTATGACTGTTCAGTGAACACTATTAAATTTTAAAAATAAAAAAAAACAGAAATCAGAAAAGAGGTTTTATCTTTAAAAAAATAATTGCTTTCATTGGAGGCAGCTGGGTAGTACAGTTAATACAGCACTGAATTTGGAATCAGGAAGACTTGAGTTCTGATGTTTAATAACTGCCTGGCCATAGGTAAGTCACTAAACCTTTGTGAGTCTCAGTTTCATCTTCTATAAAGTAAATATAAAAATAGCACCTCCTTTACCAGGTTGTTGTGAGGAATAAAAAGAAGATTTGAAAACATGTTGGAAACTTTGAAGCACTATATACTCATCATCATCATCATCACTACTGATAACTTCTCCCTAATGCTTAAAGAAATACTCTTCAGAAAACCATCATTTCCTCTGTTTATCAGGAACATTTTTCATTATAGTCTGATTCCAGTGCCCTTTTCTAGTGTGACATCGACCTTGAATTCTCAAAGACTGAATACGTCAACAAAACAAATTTTTAAAGTTTCAAATATGGGTCTGGTGATTTACTGTGAATCTGGTTTCAAAAGAAAGAGAGCAAGCATCATTATGAAAAAGTGGGCTACCAGAGGGAGATGAAAGATGATGAAATATTTCAGCTACAGTAAGTTATGAAGATTATCTTGTAAGGTAGGGAAGGGTTGTGATTCTCATCACTGGAAGGTCCATCCACATCAATGAAATGAAGCATCTTTTACATATTGAAATCTAATGAGCATGTCATCAGGTGAAAAATGTGCTTGGCCCACACTGATCACAAAATATAGAAGCTGAAACTAGTAGACATTACATAATTAAAATGAAGAGTAACTCCCTTCCTCCATTAAAGATGAGAAGATATTTTGCACATAAATAAGCTATTTTATCATCTGGCATCAGTATTGGTATGGCCCGATGCTCTGGAGAATTACATTCATCTTCAGGGCTGAAAGGTACTGAACTATTTCCTACATATACTAGAGCAGTGGAAATTTCAAAGGTTATAGTCTCTTAAAGGAAACTGACAACATTGGGTTTTAGTTATAGCTTTATAGATGGAAATGGTGGTTTTTGAAAGTAGTTTGGATATTTGGGAGAAATGTTTGTTTTCTCCTTTGTTCTGCCATCTTTGGTATTTTCCTCCCCTTTCTGTTCCCTATAGATAATGGATACTACTTAACAGAGTACGTCTTAGTTATGACCCTAGTTTATACCAGAGTATCCTTGAATTATAGATCCTGAACACTTTAATCACTTTAAGTGTTATTGAAAACTTAAGCGTACCAAACAGATGAATTGATTATTCCCGAATTACATGTTATATTAATTCTTCTTGCTCATTCAGTTGGCTCTGCTGATGAAAATTGCTATTTTAAATATGTGTGTATCTGAATTTCATATCTAAGTTGCATTTGATAAATGTCCCTCCTTAGAAGTTTATATTCAGATTGTAAAATCCTTCTATTTCTATTAGAATTTAATCTCCTAAATAGCAGTCAAATATATATGTAATAAAGAAAAAAATATTGTATTTCACCACATAGTTGCTGTAGATTTCCTGCCAATTTTGGCAAAAAAGCAGGGCATGACCATTATGTGAAGCTTTAAAAAAACTGGGCTGGTACTACTTCAAAAATATTTATTACTAAACGGTGTCACTGGCAGATGAACCGTACAGTTTAGCTAGCATGGGAAGATGAAAATCTTATTATATCATGTAACTTACTCATGGCTGTTTCATCTGCCCACCCACACCCCTTGTGCCTACATTTCAATTACAACTACAGGGTTCAGGGGCAATACTGTGAGTATTGCAGCACTCTAAACAAACCATGCAAGTCGGCTTTTGGAAATATACTGACAATGTGTATACGCTGAAAATTCTAGGCTGGTGGCTCTCAATGTGCAAAAGATAAATGCAAATCCATGTGCCACCAAAGAATATATTACTGTTCTGTTTACCTTTTAATCAGCTGATGAACAGAATTATGCCATGTAACAATTACACCATGAAAGGTTATAAAACAATTTTTTGGACTAAAAAAAACAGGATGGAATGAATATGCAGTGGCAACAATATATGTGGTGACATACGGTAGCTATGATTGAATTTGGAGTCAGAGGACTTAACTTCAAATCCCAGCTGTGCCATTTACAAGCTGTGTGACCTTGAGGAAGTCATTTCACCTATATGGGCCTCAGTTTGTTAATATAGAAAATGAGGATTTTGGACTAGATGACCTCTAATATCCTTTCTAACTTTGAATCATATTTTGCCATCCTTGCAGGCATATAGATCATGGATTCAGAGATGGAGCGGATCTTAAAGATCATCTGGTTCAAGATTTCCTGCTACATCAGCATCCTTTATCTTTCCCCCTTCCCAGAACTGATGTGAGATACAGGACTTTATATAAGTATACATATGTGTGCATATATATATATAGACACACACATATATACACATTCAATACATGTCTATATAGTTACACACATATAAGTTATAATATACTAACTTATAACAAGTTATATTTTATATATAACATACTATCATAACTTAAGTTGTATAGTATATAACTAGATAGATATAGATATAGAGAAGAAAGATGCATAGATGGATATTTGACAATGTATCATATAAAAGGTGTTACTCTAAGGATAAAGTCATAATGAATTTCCTGTCTCTGAAACCATTACTAGACCTTATGTGAAAGCTAATTATGGACTGATGGAGTAGCAAAATAGGATTTAAATACTTATCACTGGAGAGACCATTTTAACATTATCAAATTGTCTGGAATAGCCAAACAATTATGTCTGTGGTTCATGGAATCAGGGTCATGTGAATAATCTTAGAAGGAGACTTTATAATTTATCTGGCTCAACTCACTCATTTCATATACAAGGAAGCTTAGGCCCCGAGGGATTAAGCATTTGTGCAGGTTCACAATGCTTGTTAGCTAGTGCCAGAAATTCTATTAGTAGACTGTGTGTCTTCTGACTTGTCAATTCTCCTTTAATCTCATCACAGTGACTTTCCCATTTCCTATTATGTGACATGAAATAAGGAAAATAATTGTTTGGTAGGCCATTGTTTTGGGAGACGCGGAGTAGATCATCCAAGGGGAGGCATATATGTGTGGGTCTGTATGTGTGTATTTGTACTATATAGATATGGAGATTTTAAGCTCACACACATCCACATACACACACAGAAGAGAATGCAAGAGCAGTTCAATTATGCTATTGGCTCACATTTCAGATTTCAGTCTAGGAAACTAATACCAGGCTGTAGATTCCTGAAAGTGAGACATCACTGAAGAGGGCAGATGGTATAGTAAGGTCTTTGGACTAGTCTTGGGATCAATTACAAGAAGAAAAAGAGGAAGAAGAATAATGAATTCTAGATAGAGCTAGATATTTTCCATCAATAGATTCTTATCTAGCCCTAAATCTATCACATGTCCCAGGAATCTACTTTATTTTTCACAAGACTTCTTTTGTGAGATCAACCTATAGCTCCATGCTGGAAAACATAGATGTTGTAAAATAAACACACTGGCCTTTGATGCATTAAATGATTGTTTTCTAAGTCTGTGTGTACATGGACAGATAAAACACATGCCAAATAGCCCCTCTAGCTAGAAACCATTATTTTGGTAAGTGGGTGATATAATGTCATATTTCTCCTTAAGAACTCAACAGAGGATAAGTGACATTACAGCTACATAGGAGAAGAGTAGGATAATGTAAAAAAGAGAAAAATTCAGTATTTGAAGTGAAATCTTCCATATTCACAGATGCAAACAGTAATGATTTGTTGTTTTTGATTGCTTAATGATAGAAAGGCTGTAATTATTATAACACTTTAAAGATACTGTGGCCTCTAAGAGTATCTGCTATGGAAAAAGGAAAAGGAACTTAGAATGAGTAACTCACTAAAATGACATTTTGATAACATATTACTTAAATAAAATGATAACAGTGAACCTCGAGGCAGGACACAATCCCTCATAATTGGTAATGTCAGTACTCATGTCTTGTATGACCATCATATGTTAAACTATCAAAGAAAATAACTCATTGGTATATTCGCATCAAAAGTACATTTAGTTTCAAGATGCTACATTGTTATTATCTTTAAATATTTTGAAAAAACAAGACAACTCTCACTTCAAACCACTTCAAACAATTTTAAACAACTAAAGGTTTTTAAGTTTTAAAATAATTTAAAAAGTAATAATCATGATACTGAAAGGATATCTCTTTTAAAATTTAAGTAGCTTTCCACATGGGTAAGGATACAGTGCAGTAAAGAATTTATTATGTTTCATAGTATTAATTACAAAAAAAATTAAAATTTTGGAGAGACCTTCAACAAATCAATTATTTACTTTATTTCAGTTTCATTAAGTAATTCCCTCATGATGAATCCATTCACTTCAGGCTTAATCAAACACGAGTTACATTTAGTATCTTTTAGTATTTTCCTTTGCAATGCTGTGGAAGAAGGAGAATTGTAGAGACAGTGGAACTGAATTCAAATCCCAGTCATTCTAGCAGTAACAAATTACTGGGAATCAGTTTTCTTATCTGTAAAATGTAGAAATTTTACTAGATGGCCATTAGAGCCTAGTTCTAAATTTTATGACGTGAAAACATAATACAATTCCAATTACTCATATTAGCGGAGATGAATTTGTTCTTTCTCAAAAGTATCTTTCCCCAATTATCATCCAAGTTTCTAAGACTGTAAATTTCAGCAAATGTGCCAGTCTTCATTGGTAAAAGAAATATTTTCTGGACTTCTCTACATCTATGAAATAAGAGACTTATGAAATCATTATTTTCCTCATTTCTCCCACCCCTCCAAAAAAAGGAAAAACAAAGGAAAGGAACAGATGTATGTAGACAATTCAAAATGGCAGCCAATCAAATCCTCCCTTATATTTAACTTTGGGACATATAATTTGGGGTTATAAATTAAATATAGATGTTTCTGATTTCTTTCAAATAAAATAATAAAACAAATTTTCATAAAGAAATGTATAAGAAAGCTGGGAATTTTCCCCATCTTATTCCTTTCCTACTTCTAATTATGCTTAATATATACATTAATATATCTACATATCTAATTTGCACCTATATATTGTATATTAGAATACATGTATATATACATACATATATATTTCACTCTCAGATCTTCTATTGAACAGAGGAAGTGGTCATATGTTCAACCTATAAGTATACATAAGCAAAGTAAATTTAAGGAAGCAGAAGTGTCAATAAAAGATTCTGAGATTGAGCTTTGAAAGGTATCTCTGAGATTACTCTTTAGTCTAGACTCCAAGAAGATCACGGACTTTTCTAAACCTAGGTAGTAAGTAGCAGAGCCAGAATTTCAATCAAGATCCTATGACCCCAAATCACTCCTCTTTCTACCACACTCTTATTCCACTACTATTTCATACATCCAACTAGAAATCAACATGCTAAATTCCAAAATAGATGTTCAATTTAATCAGTGAGATTTGCTCCAAAAAGAGGAAGTGCAACCGATACACCATTAAAAAACACACTAACATTAAACTATTAACATCCTATAAGAAATACCATTAACATGGATGTATTATGGGATGAGTTACCACAGGATTAAGTGAGGCTATGTAGGCATAGTCACTTTAAAAAAAACGAAAAAAACAAAAACTAGGCAGTATAGAGTCACAAATATCAAGATGTTATCATTTTTAGGAAGTTATTACATAAACATAAACACTTACTGTTATTTTCTTGCAGCAAAATCTATATCCACAACAGCAGCTGGAAGTTATTGCCTGTAAAAAAGTCAGAAAAAACCCCATGAATATGTTAATTTAAAATACAATGCACTTTGAATTGTAACAGCTAATAAGCTCCCTATATATTAATAAATAAGAAATATAACGACCCTAACATCCTCATTTTAGTTTCTTTGCATGAATTAAGAACTACAAATGGCAAAAGAAAATTATGTCCACATGCACACCATAACTTGGAAAATACTGTTGAGAAAGCGTAAGAAAACTTTCAGTTACAGAATAACATTATTTTTCTTTTGAAGAGAGAACATTCGCTAGAGCATTAAAGAACATATAGAAAGCTCACCCTTTCCTTCAGCACAGTAATGAATAATCTGATAATCAGTTAGCCTTCAGTGAATTTAGAATGGTTTGAGTTTCATTTCAATCACTTTCTTAATTTATCTTGATTAAACAAATCTTTTTTAATCCATGAAAGTAATTTGGAAAATGACAGGAAAAAAATAGATTTGATTCATTTGGGGACACATCAGACAATCAAACAACTGTTCAATTAGAGAGATTCTGTCATAATTGCCAATTGCTTGGGGGTTCAATGAGGGGATCTTCACCAATTGTTTGTCCTTAAGTCTTATCTTTATGCACAATTTGAAATGGTGAATTATATTAATAATTACCTAGAAAAGAAAGGTCAAAAGAAAGCACTTGCAAGAAACAACATTGAGGCAAAGTCTCCTCCTCTTCCCCAAAGTAAGCCTTAATTATTACTTAAATTATATTTTATTTTAAATTTATGGAATAAAGCAATTATTTCTATAATATGACATAATGTAACATTTAAAAAGATTGCACAAGAAACTGCAAGTCTACTATGTACAACTTACTATTCCTTTGAAATAAACAACAAAGGTATGTAAATTTTTTCTCCCTGCCCCCATGGCCACCATTAGGCACAAATAAAACTTTATTAATTTTAGTCAAGGTAGTTATTAGGTTATTACAGAAACAGCAGCAACACATTTAGATTGACTTAAATTTGGAGAAAATTTTTGTAATCACTGATAGTAATCATTAAAAAAGAAACAAAATCCAAAGTTTTGACAATCTTCCATCTTCTGAACCCCAACTAGAAAGAAATGTACTTTTGGAGAGCTCCCACCTCTGTGCCTATGCATAGATTGATCCCCTATGTTGTAAACATATTTAAAATGTTAAAACACTATTATTTTAAATATTGACTATTTTAAAACATGCAATTGTGACACAGATTAGCTCAATTTCAAATTCTCTCTCTCTTTGCCTGTCCCTGTCTCTCTTTCTCTCTCACCCACCATCTCTGTTTCTGTCTTTCTGTGTCTCTTTCTCATCCTCCTTCAGCCCCTCCCTCCTCCTCTTTCTCAGTTATGCAGTTTTACCTCTGGGCAGCAACTAAAATAAAGAACAAGTAATAATATGCATGCAGGTAAATATTTGGAATAAAAAATGCAACTGCCCTCCACATCTCATTTAGTATTCTGATTTCATCCATTTTCCTTCTAAGATCAAGCCAGGAAACGTGTTCCTCTCTCCTGTCTTTGTTAGTCCTTGTTGATTTGTTCTGCTGCAACTACAGGGAGTATGAAACTTAAGCGGTACTGTCTGGATAGTGTATAGGTGGTGGTACTTAGCAATAACCCAAATTGGGAATTTGTGAACATTGTTCTGGTTGGACGTCTCCTCTTCACCTCCTCAAGCAGCTATTTTCAAATTTCTGTGTGCCCTTCAACTATTCCTGGGGCCTAATGAGAACAAAATTCCCACACCCAGGTTGTTGAAGGATGTTACTCTTGGTATCAAGTCTTTGGATGTGGGATTGTACAACAGAACCTGCCTTGGGAGGGAAAGGTTTCTTCAGTACCATCTCCTTGCTTTTTGCGATTTTCTCTCTTCCTTCTTCACCTCAGATACTCCCCTTTGCAATCTACCCTGCCTAGAAATTTGTGTTTGTCCTGATGGGTGTTTGTGTCAGTATATACAAATTTTTTGGCATGGAAACTCCCTCTCTAAGGCAGATTGGCAGCATTTCTGTAATCCAGTCCCAAAGAGTGGCTTCTGACATGGAGGAGTTGAGACTTGTTTATGGTCAAAGAGCTAGTATATCCAAGAGGCAGAACTTGAACCCAGTTTTCCTGACTCCAAAGTCAGTTCTTGAAGGTACATACTATTTTATCCTCATTGTACAGATGAGGAAACGGAGTGATTAAGTAACTTGCTCAGTCTCCACACTTAAGAGGCAGGATTTAAAGTTAGGTCTTCCTGACAACCAGTCCAACACTCCATCAACTGCACAGTCTAGATGCCCATTTGGATGGAGTTATTTGGGTTCTTTTGGACTAACAATACTTTAAAATTGAAAATGTAAAACCAGATGGAAATTAAGCACTATTAATGTAACCATCCCCCTTTCATACAAGATTTTTTTCTGTCCCTCCCTAAAAACATAAACACATTTCATATTTTCATCTTTTTTCTGATCATTTGGGCTTACAATAAGAACACAGTTATACAGTCTAGGATAGAGTCTAAGACAATCTAGGGTGAGAAAGCAAAACTCAATATTCCCTCAACCACTTCAGGACATCTGGACATATCTTCAGAATATCATTAATCTTTACTTTGTTATTGCACAAAATATACATCCATTTTGTTTAATCCTGGATGATGAGTTGGTGTAATAGGAATTGAGTTCCTAGGTTAGAAAGTCAATATTTGCCATTTTTCTGACCTCTTAGAGTAATTAGTTGACCCATTGCCTATTCAGAAAGATGGCAATGAAATACATAATAAGCTTAGCCATTGACAGGAACTCTAGGGGTCATCCTTGGATAGCCCATTAGACTGTATTACCATTTTAACTCATTCTAATAACACTGCTATGCTTTTCAGCTTGTTGGGAATCTCAGGCCAGACCCAGTCAGTCAGCTTGCCAAGACATGCTGCTTTCCTGGTATGGTTTTCTAGTTCTTTGCTATTACTGCATAATTTGACAGTATGCTGCCAAGGAAACAGAATTCATTAAGAGCTTTCGGTTTTGTTCTGCCAATGAGCATTTTTGGCTACATGTAGGGCTGGCCTCTGAAGATTGATCCATAATGTTTGTCTTCTAAAGCCTTGTCACCTCGTAACATGACTGATGCTACAAAATAATTCATAATGAGCCAGGTTTTCTCAGTGTGAGCCACTTTCTGGGAGTGTTAGGCACCATTAACTTCACCATCATCAAGCTTGGGTGCTTAATATAAAATGAATCAAGGTAGATACATTATTCAGTCTGATAATCTGATATTCTACTGTGATTTTTTTTTAAGGATTCTGGCCATTTTGGGGGTACCATTTTTTCTAAGTATAGATTATTGCGGTTAAGAATGGGGTAGGAATGATTGAGGGAAATACAAATTGCATTTCTGTAATTTCTTGTCCTTCCTGGTCCCTTGGAATATTAGTGCCTCCTCAATGACATTCTTTCCAATTTTTTGGAGATATATTTGCACACAGTTGTTTATCCTCATTAGATTGTAAGCTTTCTGAGGGCAGGAACAATGTTTGCCTTTCTTCTTCTGTCTAGAACTAGTATAATATCTGTCATGTAGTAAGCCTTTAATAAATGTCTGTTATCAACTATAAATTCAGGGAGGAAAATAGATCATTCTTGTTTGTTCTTCTGCTCTAATTCTAATATTAAAGAATTAAAGTTTGACTTCTGACTTATGGATTCAGATCTTTCTATAAATGGTTTACTTTTTAAATAAGATTTAAAAAAAACTTTCTTTTAGAGGTTGGTGAAAATTGTATCTTGTCATTTCTTTGGCGCATCATCATTGGTCAGTTAAATGTTGTTAATAGATGAAGTTAATTTATGTTCAGAGGTTTAATGCTGATTTCATTTTTCTTCCCTGACTACATTGTCAAGTGATATTCCCATTCAGTGTTCCTGAAAACATCTATGCTACGTCCCCAAAGGACCAAGTGACAAAGGTATGGATGGTTCACTACAAACTTGACATGATGCCTAGAAAAAGACATGGCACAACATACTCCCTAGTGACAGTGGGGGCAATAGCACCAACTTTGATTTACAGCAAAATGCAAAGGACTATGCATAAGACTTCCTATTTTTATACAAATATATGTCTTATAAAGGAGCATTAAAGAAATATTAATTGTATACAATCTTTTTATTATTTATAAAATGTTATTTCTGATTCAAGCAATGAATGAAATGTTTTCCTAAAATGTGAATATTTAGTTCTAAATAATTGCCTTTTACAGTCACATGAAACAGAATTTTACCACAGTCTAAAACTGGTCAAGCTTGTAGATCTATAAATCTCCTGTTATCTTTAGTTTGAGCATTTTATCATATGTTATACATAATAATCTTTTACTATTTTTTGAAAGGTGCTTATGTGAATCAAATAACATTTGATAAATATTTGAAAGCGTTTTCAAATTCTAAATGAAGGGCATTTTGGTGTGTGTGTGTGTGTGTGTGTGTGTGTGTGTGTGTATAGGGGTTTGCTCTGGACCTGTAGTGTCATCTCTTCTGGAGATTTCTCTTGTGAATACTCCCTCAACTAATGACAATCAGCAACTGTTCTGTAAACTGAAAGTCAGATATTCATTGACAGATTCTTCATATGTAATGAAGCCTTCTTAATTCCAAGGCTTTATCTATTTGCTGGACAACTCTACCTCTCCAGGCATTTGGTACTTATATACATCCTCAAGGTAGACTTTGTATGGAATACCTACTTGGGGGCATACTTTTATTGTACTCTTTCCTGTTTTCCTTTTGCCCTTCCCCTTTTGCTTCCCCCCTTAATTTCCTTTCTCTTTTTTCTTTCTTTCTCTTTTCCAAATTTAAATGAACTATAGAAGGTGAAGGAGAAAGGAGAACTTATACAACAAAAATATATCTGCTAGCAGTGGTCAAGGTTGGTAGACCAAAGGTTGCTAGTGCAATTTAAGTTCAGTATAGTGTGTATGTGTGTCTAAGTAATCTAACACAATTGGCCAGCTGAGGTCTTTGTTGACCCAGATGCCCTTGGACCTCAGATGGGACACTCTGCTTTTTTTCCATATTACACATTTAATCAAAACTGGGTATGTATATATGTGCATGAGTGTGTGTGTGTGTGTATAAACATATATATATATACATATATATAATTTGTATTTATATTAACAAAATAGGTAGATAGATATATGGCAGACATTTATGTACATAAATTACTCATCTATATTGTTAAAAGAAAATTATGATTTTGTGACACAGAAGCTACACCCAATTTTAATTCAAATCCATATATTTTATATAACACATACAGAACAAATTATATTTGTAAACCCTTGAATTCTTCCAAGTTAAAACCATACATAACTATTTTTTTCTAAATCTTTCATCTAGTAAGAATTTTCTTCTGTTTTTTAATTTAATCCAACAAGTCTTTTTATGTGCTTACTATATGCAAGTACCTATGTTAGACACTAGGGAAAGATGGGGGCATAAAGGCTTCTTGTAGGAAGTAGCACTTGAAAGGAGATTTGAGGAATTTTAAAGAAGTAAACATGAGAAAGGAGTGGAATCTAGACATTCAGGGAACTGAGAGATGAAAACCTGAATTGCAGGAATAGAAAACAGAACAGTCAACCTAAACTAAAAAAAAAAGGGAGTGGTAGTAGCCAGATCATGAATGCCCTTTATATGGCAAGCTGAGTTATTTGTGTTTTTATAGAGGCAATAGGAAACCACTATAATTTTTTTGAGAGGGACATGGAGTGTCTAGATCTGTTCTATTTATATTATTTGCAGCTGTGTGGAAACTTTATTGGAAAGATGAGAGACCGGAAGCAAAGAAACCAATTATGAGGCTATCGGAATCATCCATGAGAGAGCATTAAATAGTGCTGTGGTCATATGAATGGACAGAATGGGTCAGTTTATCTGTTAATTTGCTTTTATATATTTTGATCCATTCTCCTTGAGCCTCAGTTCTCCATGTCATGTTGTTTTCTATGACATGTACAATAGTCAAAATCCAATGTGCTTCTCCAAAAAGAAGTAGTATACACACATATACGCACATATATTATAAATATTCTAATGTCTATTGTTACTGTTAAAAATTGTCCACATATAAATCAAGAAAGTAAAATGTCTTGCAGTTCTAAACTTAAATTGAAAAAACATAGTGATAATGAAATCATAAGCATTAAAGGTATGACGTGGGAAGAAATTTATAAAAAATGGACTTTATAATTGAGTTTGATGCATAAAGAAGTATGCTTTTACTTGACAAAAGAACAAAACAAAACAGGCAGGTGAAATCCAACTGATGGTTCATAACAATTGCTGAAAATGTTTTCTTGGATAGGGGTTTTCATATCATATTCATTTGACAACTACTTGGCCCTATGTATTCTGCTAGTTCTAGAGAAGAGACAAATATAAATATGACATAAATACTGCTTGTAATATAGTAGTGATGATTAGAATTCTGGATTAGAACTTGTGCTAAGCTTTGATTAATATGGATACTCAATCCACTGAAACAGATTGCAGTCTCTCTACATTACTCAGTGGTCAATGTGATGATACATCTCTGACTTCACTAGGCTGATCACTGGAAAAGATAAATATAAGCCACCACTGAGTCCACACTGTAAATCTTTCCAGTTCAGTAGGACCGCTAATGTCCAAAAAAGAACACATTATCTTTCTCAAAACCTTTGCCTTTAACTAAGTTCTTTAGGCATCATGATTACTCAAGTCATTCAGGTTTGCAACTTAAGAATCATCTTGAATTCTTCCTTCACAAAAGACCAAGATAATATAACTCCATAACTATCTCCCATTCTTTGTATTAATATTATTATTATTTGATTTGTCTTCAGTGTTCTACAATCACTTCCATATAACTTAAATTTATTTTCCCCTCCCACCCCTTCCTTTCTCCCTCCCTCCTTCCTCTCTCCCCAAGGAGGCATACACACACATAATTCATTATTAAATACTTTTTCACCTTAGTCATGTTGCATAGAAGAACTAACATGAATGGGAGTGATCTCCCATTCTTGTCCCCTTCTCTCTATTAACACAGTTACTGCCCCAGCTTAGACTTTCATCATCACTCTCCTTGATTTCAGTAATAGCCCTTTAGTTGGTCTCAGTGTTCTCTCTCTCCTCTCTCTAACCTGCCTTCCACAGAGCTTCAAACTGTTATTTCTACAGCAAATGCTACTCTCTTGCTTAAGGATCTTTAGGGATTAAATACAAATTTCTCTATTTGGTTTTTAAAATCTTTCACTTTTTGGGTCCAAACTAGAACTATAGGCTATTGTACACTATTCTCTGTCACACACTCTTCCTTTTAATCAAATTGCATTGCTTCCTATTACATTTTATTCCATTTCCAGCCTGTTTCTGTGCCTTGACCCAGGATATCCCAATGATTAAAATGGACTGTTTCATTTTTACTTCTTCAAACCACTCGCTTCTTTAAAGCTTACCTCAAGTGCTATGTTTGACAGGAAACCATTCTCGATCCCTTTAGCTACTAGTATCTTCTCTCTAGAAATTAATTCACTTATAGTTTATGTTTAATTTTCCTACGTACACCATTACTACCACCATCAAAACCACCACCACCAAGACCATTATCATCACTCACATTTATGTGCCATTTCAAGGCTTCCAAAGTTCTGGCACATGTTAAATTAATTATTTTACTACATGGTTTAAATATATTACTATTATTAGTAGTATTATTCATTTAACTTCTCTTAAGGTAGGTGCTATTATTTTTCCCATTTACAGAATGGGAATTTGAAACACAGAGATGTTAAGTGAATTGGTGAGGATCACACAGCTAGTAAATGTAAGTCTTTCTCACTCTAAGGCCTGTGCTCTCTCCATTGCACTGCAAAATTTTCCAAGTCAGTACAATCTTGGACTTAGAATCAGGAAGAATTGAGCTTGAATCTTTCATTAGACGGTCACTAAACGTATGACTCTAGACAAGTCACTTAACTTCTCTTGGCGTCAGTTCCCCATATTTAAAGTTAGAAGATTATCCTAGATCAATGGCAACAAATTCAAACAGAAATAGATTCCTCTTGCCACACTGTGTTCAGGTTCTTCGTTCTCGAGGAGGACCATGATGTCAAGATGATGACATGACTTGCAGTTCACTTGGATTTGAGTGAGGGAGGGCTGTGCAAGGTCACCAGTCTCACTTTCTTCTCCTAAACCATCTGGGTCCAGTGGTCTGATATTCTTCAGGACATCTGGAGATGGTCCAGGATGCAATGTGAGACCCTGATCCTTTCAGGCTAAGATCTTATAGCATTTTCACTTTGAGACACACCCATTCATTGAACAAGCTTTCTTATATTGACTTAGAAAACCACAACTTAGCATTGTCTTTATCTCATTTATTTTAATTTGCTTGTTAAACATTTCCCAAGTACATTTTTATCTGGTTTGGACATCACTGGGCAATAATGGAGATCTCAAGTTTGCCACCTCAAGACCTGATGACCTCTAAGGTTACTTCAGGCTTTCATACTATGATTTCATAATATTTTGTTGAATCTCCTAATGGAATACATGCCTCTTGAGGGAAGGGAAAGTTTTCTTTTTGTCTTTTTGTACCTAGTACTTTATATAGTGCCTGGCATGTAGTAGACACTTAAGAAATGCTCATTGAAATAAATGAACATATTTGCACTGCAATGGGTTTTCCTTTGAATCCTCAAGGCAACTTCCTCACCATGATGAAAATGCCAAAGGAGATGAATAGGCATGTACCCAAAGAGAAGAAAGAATATGATAACTTCATTACTGTAGGACTGGTACAAAATCAGATGAGGAAAGCAACACTTTCAGTTATGTGGATCAAGGAAGGTTGAGTGGAGGGCGTGGCATTCTTGAAGTGAGAATGGAATCTTTACAAGAGAAGTTTAGGGACAGGAGGGAAAACCATTCTATTTATTGGGAAGAATAAGAAAAAGGACCTAAAGTGGGGGAAGGTAGGATGTATTCGGAACAAAAAATGAAGTCTACTTTGGTCTCTCCCTGCCCTCAAGACCCATTTTCTATTCATAAAAAAGAACAAGACAGAATTTTACCTCCTTGGGGGTATCATCATTATCATCATCATTATTATTTGCTAGCTTCTATATAGCATTTAGTATGTTCCAGTTGAGGAAACTGAGGCAAGTAAAAATTAAGTGACTTGCTTAATTAAGGTCAAACAACTAGCAAGTATCTAAGGTCAGTTTTGAACTCAAGGTTTCTTGACTGCAGATGCAGAACACTGTCCAATGTGCCATCATCATCAGGGGACAATATGGCATTGTAGAGAGAGCACTGAGGATAAGCAAATATTTTGTATAAAGGCAAAAGGAAGAAGAACATATATGCAAACAGGTTAATACCGACATTCCTCTTCATTTTCCTTTTGGTTTTATTCTGACTCTTGCAACACAAAACAATGAGGGTAGCTAGGTGAGTGACTGAAAAGGAATTTTGTCTGTTCTATTACATAATAGGATATGTCACAATAAAAATTGCCTCTGTAACAAATAAACAAATGAAACAGGTCACATTCTATAATTAATTCTACATTATTCATTAATTACTATTTAGTGATAAATAATATGCTTGAATTTTTGTTAACTTTGGGACAGATCTATCACTGCAAGAAAGAAAATTGTATTTACCAATGCAGATCAGCAACTTTTCTGCAATTTAGTCTTCCAGCGTGCCTAGGGCACTGGGGGGCTAAGTGACCTGCCCAGGACACACAGACAGTATGTGTCAAAGGCAGGGCTTCATGAATCCTATGCCATATCTTGATCCACTACACCATGCTGTCTATGTTTTAGTTATTTCCTTAAATATTCTTAATGAGCTGACATGGAAACATAAGCACTTTGTGTAACACGCTTTCTAGGAAAAACTGTGTTCTAAATTCCAAACAATCAACTTATAATTAAATTTTTGGAAGACATCATCAAGTAAGGGGAGGGTGGTAGTACCTGGCAAGTAAATATTGGAAAATGTCATATAATTTCTTTAAGGACACTCAAGAAAAATGAATTTAGAGCTTTTCACCTATTTGCATTTATTAAATATGACTAAAAGTTGTTGAGAATAATCTATGTAGAAATATCTTTGCAATTTCAGAGGAGAAGTCCTGCTGAGAAGAAATCATCTTCAGCTTTGAGGACCTTGGATGCAGACCTGAATGAGTTATTGAACCATAAGCCAAACTATCTTGTAATTTTCATATTAAAGTCATATGGGTCCAAGCCAAACCTAGGCAAACAACAGAGACACCAAGAAAGTACTACTGTAACTCTTCTTCCTGAAAGAATTCCATTTCTAATTCTGGATGACGTCCCCAGATGGTGGTTAATTTCCCACCTCTAAAATAAAATGAACACAGAGCAAATTAGCATATATTCCAGGGCACCTGCAATTTTGCCACATAAGTTTTGGATGGTAATTTTTTATTTATTGTAATTAACTGAAAAACTAGCATTCTTTTTTTGCAAATATTTTGGTGAAAATGGAAAATTTAGAGAAATATCCTTGCTTGAATTTTTAATTTTAGTTTTTATTTTGAACTTAATTTCCAAAAAACAGAACACATCCGTATGCATGAAACAACAAAACAAAGAGCATTGTACGTGAAACTACAAATCTCTATTTCAAAATGTTTGGAAATTTAAGGTACATGATAAATAATACAACACAGATTGTTAACTTTTTTTGTATTGTGAACCCCTGTGGCAGCCTGGAAAAGCATATGAGCCCCCTTCTCAAAATAATGTTTGATGAACAAAATAAAAAAACACATACTCACAAAGGAAATTACTTTTGCAAAGGAATTATATTGAAATACGATTATCAAGTTATTTTCCTAAAATCAAGGTCATGGAAGACAAGTTCTCCAGGCGTGGGGAACCTGTAGTCGTGAGGCCACATGTGGCCTCCTAGGTCTTTGGGTGCAGCCTTTTGACTGAGTTCATGTTTTATTAAATATTTTCTTAATTAAACAAAAAATAAATTAAATTGACTGAGTCCAAGTTTTACAGAATAAATTCTTTTATTAAGGAGATTTGTTCTGTGAAGTTTACACCCAGTCTAAGGGCCTTACTTGAGGATCTAGAGAGACACACATGGCCTTGAGGCCACAGGTTCTCCACCCCTATACACATGACTTTCAAAACTGTCTGTACTTCCTATTTTCCCTGCATTTTTAAAAAGATGTTTTAATAGTCCTCTTCTTTGTTTTCATGTGGCATCACTATTGCTAACACCTTCTTCTCATCATCTCCTAACCTCTCCAACTTAAAAAGAAAAAGAAATCCAAATAAGAGAAAGAGGAGAAAAATTTTTATATTTAGTCAGTATCATCAAATAAAATAAGTGCAGTCTTTGGATATATACAAAAATGTATGGAAGATCCACATTTGTGATTAAAATTATATTTTGTCACTAACTAAAGTTATTCTTGCTGTAATTGATTTTCCCCATCCCCTCCCTCCTTTTAAACATCTGTAATCCTAAAATAAAATCTAGAATCTAGTTCAATCAGGAAAAAATATAATTACTATTTTTATATTATTATTTTTCTAACTTTTGGACTGCCTTATGGTTTTCCGCTATTCATATATATCAGGTAAAAAACTTCAATGATTTATGGAAGATGCAACAAAGTAAATGGAGAAAAATGATTGCAACTGTTCATTTTCAAGCCCAAATGCAAATTGTAATTTATAAGGAAGCAATCAGAATTTTTAGGTATATTTTCATAATGTTAATGAAGCTATTATTTGTCTAATTAAATAGGTATAGTGATCAGATAAAAGTCTTCAAACAGATATCCATATTACACCAGTCATATTAAATTTCAAATGTTAAAATTATTTTTAATTTAGAAAAAAAACCCTTACTTTTTTTAAGCTTTCTGTAACCTAAAACACTGGATAGATCACAATACTTATGATATAGTGTGAATTAGAACTTTTCAAAAGTAAAAGGTAAAATTGAAAATTAAAACACTAATGGGATTTAAAATTATAGCAGAATTACATAGTTACGTGAATGTTCTGTTTTCTAGGTAAAATCCCAAGAAGTCTGTACAACTTAAATGAAATTTATACAAATGTTTCTGTGTTTTATTAACTGAGATAATTTAAGTGGATCCAAGAATACAATTTTGTTTGCCATTGCAGTTGGCAAATTCTACTTGGTTACCAGTCATGTACAGTTAAACAGTCAGGAAAAATTTCCCAGCAATAGATGTATAAAAATTGAACATAGTAAGTTCATTATCTCCCCAAATAGAGTATGGATGCCTATTTTGGTAGGGGTTGGGGGAGGGACTTTTAGAAGATATACCTTTTCAGTTATGTATTAGACTATGATATTTTTGAGATGTATTTTACCTCAGTTACCATGACACTCTCAGCAAGTCTTGGAATTAGAGCTAATTGTTTAAAGCAAGATGACAATCATGAAGCTATCATATGCAGAATTATCAATACCTCATTGACAACAAATCCTTACATCATGGTAGAAAAATCCATAAGTGCAATCAAAATGATATATTAAATATTATGTGTATATGAATATGGATACACACACATACACTGCACACACACATATGTATATATGCACAAGTTGGATAATAGATATACCTTTTAAATGCTTGATAGTCCAATGAAAAGTGTGCCTAAGATGAAGCAGTTCTAAATTTCTAGGCAGCTTAACTCAAACACCAACAAAATAATTCTGATTGCAAGGAAGATGGCAAATGATAGGATTTTTGTATTAAACACCAATCTATACCAATAAAAATGGTTACAATAAGATATAGCACCACGAAAGTCATCTAATTTCTCCATAAGTAAAATGACACATTTCATAGACTTGAAACACTTTCACTTGACAAGATGTTTACAAGTATATATAGGATCTTTGTCAATCCAGATAATTAAGATAATTAATTTACTGTTTTTTGGTTTCCTTCCACAAAAGACCAACTTGGTAGCTAAAAACATGGTAAGATAAGTCAAACATACTGTTGTTGAGTAATAAGGTTGGTCATAACAATTAATTTTAGTAGTGAATAATCTATGTTGCCATGGAGTTGGCCAGTGAGTCATGAGCATTTATTTATCACTGAAGATGTTCCAGGAATTAGCTTAAATGTTGGGGATATAAAAAAAGAGCCCAAGACCCCAAGGACTTTACTAATTCTAATGGGAGAGGTAGCATGCAAATAACTAGGCATGCATAAGATAAATACAGAGCAGATGTTGAATATCAATGATATATAATGAAGTATGGTAACATCTCTACACAAGATTAACAAAATCATTAATTGCAATTCCCTAGGAATCAGAAGTGACCTTTATTTTTTACCATACAAACTCCAAATTTTTTAGTCTAATATTCAAGATTTCCTATGATCTAACACTTCCACATGCTTCTCCAAACTTCTCTTGTCATATCCTATATGAGTTTCATGTTTTCTATTCCCTTTTCACACAGTTTTCTCATCTGTAAAACGAGGGTGCGGAATTACAAGAGGTCCCTTCCAGCTATAAATCTATGCCATACTAGACTTTTATCTTTTATCAAGGAAGTTATACTAGAGCTAGACTATATTTTGCTTCACAATAGGAATGACATGATTTAATTTAAGTTAAAATCATCTCGTAGTTAATGGCATATGGGACAATGTAATAAGCTGATCTAGGAAGTGCCACTACAACTGAGATGCCAAAGAATGTAGGCTAAAGAAATGTGAGAAAATAAATCTTTTTTTTCTCCAGAAACAGCAATAGAAACAATTCAAGCCAATCCAATTCAATAAAATTTTATTACCCATAGATAGATAGGTACCATATCATGGATTATCTCCATTTTTGAAGAAAATTAACCACGTTGAAATAGATAATCTCTGCTATATTACTCTTCATTCTCTGTTTTAAAAAATATCAGTTGTATTATCTGTCCTTCAAAGATGTTTCATTACTTCAAACCAATTGATCTCTAGTATTTACTTCCAAGTATTAATGGGGCATTTTAGTGTTGAACATCAAAATTTTGCTAGATAAGATAGAAACAAAGGAGAGTTAGTTAACATAGAAAACTTACTTGGGGAATATTGTGACTTTAAAGAAAAAGTCGCAAAAAATCTTAGCACTTACTTTCTCCCATATCTATCTAGTTAGCTATCAAAATAGATATAGATATGTATATCTCTATATAGCTATGAATGTAATCACATATATACATATTATGCTATATATATGTCATATATAGAAATATACACACGTGTGTACAGATAGATAATACTTCATTGGTTAAGGGTATTTCTTCATTATAACTTTCTATATATATATATCATGATATATCATTTATGTGTGTATATGTCACTATAAATTCGGCATGTAGATTGATATGCAAGATTTTAGTGAATAAATGCTCCCTACCAATGATAATTATTTCCATTCTGAAATTTATTACTTAGAGTATTGTCTGGGGCATTGAGAAGTTAATTGACTTGGGTTCCACAACCAGGATATGTCAGAAGCATAACTTAATTCTGAGTTTTCATGATGCCAAGTACAATTTCTCTCCACTCTACCATATTGACCTTACATCTGTATCTAATCCCTCATTTTTCACACACACACACATGCACACACACACACACACTACATTTGAATAATCATAAAAATAGAGAAAGGCAGAAGGAAATATGCAACATCATTCTGATGATATTCACATGGGGGCAATAATATTTAATGACAAAAATGTATTTTACAGAGTAATACTACCACAAAATCTTTTTTCCCTATTATTTCTGTTATTGGACTTAATTAAATATTTTTGCACTTGACTCTAATAAATTTGGTTTCTCATTCAGACTTGGATGTGTGAATGTCTTTGCTCAAGAAATATGGTAGGAAATTTTCTTTTTCTGATTTTTAACTAAAATTCCCAGAAAACTTGGCTTCTAAGCCTGGCTGTGCTAACTTATTCCCTGTGTAACCTTACACAGGAAAATTACTTTTCCCTTTTCAACTCTCAGTTTTATCATCCATAAAATAAAGGAGTTGGAATGGATGACCTGTGAACCCCCACTCTAGTGCTTGGTAGTAGAGAAAGGAAGGGAAAAAGATTCATTAAGTCTCTGATTCCTCTACTATTTATTAATGATCAGTCTGGTAATTACTTTTGGCATTGTATATTTATACAAGTGTATTGCTTTCAGGAATCCATATGTCATAAATATGAAGTATGCTATTAACACTCTCCTTTAGGAGGAAAGACACAGTACAAAAACAATATTTGTAAAGTAATTTCTATGTTTCCATTAAAATAAGAGGATAGGCAACATAGATGAAATCAGAGAATTACAGTTAGGAGCAAGCTCAAGCCATCTGGTCCAACTCATACCTTAACAAGAATCCTCTCTATAGTATACCCAAAAGACATTATTTGAAGACCTCTGGTGAGGTCTTCCTCCCACATTCTACTTTTGGGAGATATAACTTTGGGGAAGATTTTTTTGTAATGAATATTAACCTACTTCTCCTCACATTCTACCTAGTTCTTCTTCCTGGTGTCAGGCAGAAAAAGACTAATTCCTCTTCTACATAATAAAAATTCAATTATCTGAAGGTAGTTATCATGTCCCCCAGTAAGTGTTTTCTTCTCCAGGCTAAACATTCCTACATCTTTTAACCTATCCTTTACAGGTTATCTTATGTGTTCTTTGGGGATTATCTCTTACAAAGCATATTTTTTAAAAAATTCCTGTTTTGTCTTCCTTTCTTGCTTTCCTAAAGTCATTTTGACTTTAATCAATACTGGCACTAGTCTTAACAGGGCCATGGCACATTTGTGTTCATCCTTTGTTATATGCTCTTGAATCTACCTTCCATATATGTCTTTCAAAATTTTAAGTTGCTTTTTCCCTGTATGTTCACCTTGGTCTCTTTAGAGCATTTTCACTTTCCTTCTCACTGGAACTGTTTCTTTGTGTCTTCAGAATTCCATTCTTGAAAGTGACTCATTTCTCCTGGGATATCTATACCAATGTAGAATTTTTTAGGTCATAGGATCCTACCTATTCTATTTCTTAACAACACTGTGTAATCAGTTCTCATAAAGTCTAAGGTGTATGTCAGGTTTTCCTCTCCACTATCACTAATCCTAAAACAGAGTATATATGAACTTTGATATTTAAAATGTCTAATAAAATGATAATACTACCTAAATTAATTTATAGATTCAATATCATAGCAATCAAACTACTTAAGTACCACTTTATACAAATATTTAAAATAATAAAATGCATTTGAAGGAATAAAAAGTTAATAATCATAAGAGAAATGAAAAAATAGGAAGGAAGATAGTTGAACAGAATCAATCTCAATTTCTACTACACAACATTAGCCATCTGAATAATTTTGTGCCATCAAGTAGATTTGCATTTTAAAATCATAAAATATAGTTATATTACAAAATATTAAAAAATGGTTAAAAGAAAAGTTGCATAATATAAAGGAGCAACTAAACATAGAATCATAGTGTTCAACAAAATCAGGACATCAACTACTGGGGGTAGGGAGTCATTATTTGACAGAAATCTGCTGGGAACATTGAAAAGCAGTTTTACTTAGATCAACATTTCCCAGCACATACAACTGTAATCTCAAAAATGTATATATAGCCTAGACATGAAAGGTCACATAACAAATTAGAGGAGAATGAAGGGGGAAAATGTCATTTATAAGTATGGATAGAAAGAAAATTGTTGATAAAAAATTGCAACAGAGATGATAATAAGACATATAATGAGCAATTTCAAGTAAACCAGTAAAAACAAGTAAAAAAATCAGAACTAGAAGCAAAACAGTTAACTGGAGGAAATTTTAAGCAAATTTATCTGATAAAACTCTAATATTGCAGACATAAAGGGGATTTATACAAATATATTAGAATAAAAGTCTCCCCTGACAGATAAATACAAAAGTTGTAAAAAGGCAGTTCTCAAATAGAAAATAAAAGCAAACTCTCAAAAAGCATATGGAAATAAGCTCCAAATCATTAATAATAAGAAAAATCATATCCATCAAATTCAAAACTTAACAAAAAATTTAAAAGTGACTATTATTGAAGGACAGGCATGTTGAAAGATTCTTGTTAGAGCTGTGAACTGGTTCATGTATTCCAGAGAGCAGTTTGGAACAATAACTTCAGAGTCACATACCCTAAAGAGACTTAAGACAAAGGGAAAGAACTTAGATGTATAAAAGTATTTGTAGTATCGTTTTTTTTGGCTGTAACAAAGATCTAGAAACAAAGTGAGGATACATGATTTGAGTGATTTTTGTACAAGTTATTGAATTCATAAATGTCCTAAGAAATACCCTAACTTAACTGATGAATAAAGAACCAGAAGAGGCACTTATATAATAACCACAGCATTCTTATGTGCAAAATTATGTGTTTAGGGATTGGAGACAGAAAGCTAAATACATGTGTATTTACATACATTACTGTGTGTGTGTTTCTCTGTGTGTATGTGTATCATATCTCCTATTCTTAGAGTATCATAAGAAGAAATAAATATGCACATATAAGTATACCGTGAAGGAGAGTGTCATGGAGGCAAAGTGTTCAAAGAAAAAATGAAGAGTGAGAATGTCTTCAACTGGATGATCTGGAAAGGCTGCACAGAGAAGTCTTCTGAAAAGAATTTTGATTGTATAAGATGAAGGAATATATTCTTATCTGGAAGATGGTCAGCTCTAATGTATACAAGTAATGACAAATAAAGTTCTAAAGATAGCTAGAAGAAAAGCGTAACTGGAATTCATCAAAAAAGACAAACAAATTAAATGGAAGTCAGGTTGCTGAGGACCTTAACTGCTAGGAGTTTGCTTTTTATCCTTCACACCAAACTGTGGGCCATGGACAATATCCAGCTCACCAGGTGTTTTCATATGGAGTAGAAGCTAAGCCATCCTTGACTCACTGTGCAAGTGGAAGCCTGCTGCTCTAGATAATAAGGAGCTCTTGATACTGAAGCAGGGACTTTATGTGTTGAAATGGCCAGAACATTTTCTTAAAAAAAAACACATGAATGTATTTATTGTAAATGCATTTATACTCTCTTCTCTCTCTTTCTCACTATTCCTTTGTTAACGAACAACAAATAGAAAAACCTCTTTAAGAACATGCATGATTGGACAAAACAAAATGTTGTCCATGATCGAAAATGTCTGCCTGTCTCTGAATTTTAAATTCATCATCTCTCCAGTGTGAGTTGAATGACATTTTTCATCTTCAGTATCCAGGACTTGTGGCTTGTCATTGAATTGATCAAATTTCGAACATCTTTACAAGTTGTCTTTGTTTTCTACAATGCTATTGTCATTATAAAGTGTTATATTACTAATTACTTTCCTCCTCATTAGTTCATAGAAGTCATTCCAATTTCCTCTGAAATTGGCCATTTTGTCATATTTTTGGTCCATTAATATTCTACTACCTTCATATATCATAATTTATTTAGCCATTCCTCAATAGACAGGCCCTTAGTTTCCAATTTTCGACTACTATGAAAAGAACTGTGCATGCGTGTGTGTGTGTGCGTGTGCGTGCGTGCGTGTGTGTGTGTGTGTGTGTGTGTGTGTGTGTGTGTACATTTTCTCTCCGATCTCTTTTGGGTACGGACCTAGTAGTAGTTTAGCTAAGCTAAAAGGTATTCACAGTTTAATAACTTCCTGGTTATAGTTCCATATTGATTTTCAGTTATGACTGGATTAACGCAAAACTCCACCAACAATGCACTAGTGTATTTGTTTATCCACAGTAGTTGCCAATTTTTCTCTTTTGCCATCTTTGACATTCTGATATCTGTATGGTAAAAACTTAAAGATGTTTCAATTTATATTTCTCTAAATATGAAGGATTTGGAGGCTTTCATACAATAGTTGATAGTTTGGATTTTTCCATTTGAAACTGGCCTGTTCATATCCTTTTCCTATTTATTTGTGGGGGAATGGTTCTTAGATTATTAGTGCTATTTTATTTGAATTTGTTCCTCTTATGTCTTGGACCTGAGACTTTTATCAGATAAACTTGATGTGAATATTTTCCTACTTAGATTTTTTTCCCTCCTAATTTTAACTGTTAGACTTGTTTGTGAAAAATATTTTGGATTTTATATAATCAAAATTGCCCATTTAATCTTATGTGAGCCTCTCACTTTTCAGTTATGAATGCTTCCCTTATCCATAGATAAGAAATATGATCAACGCCTTGCTCCTCCAATTTGTTTATAATTTGACTCCTTATATCTAGTACACCTGTATCTTCTATGGAAGACTATTTTTCTTCTCCATGAAAGTCAAATTGGTAAGGAGGAAGACTGGAGGCAGTGAGGTTGCTTAAAAGCTAATATCATGGTCTCCGAAAGTGATGATGGTCAGAGCCAGTCCAGTGGCAGTGGCAGTGGCATTGGAGAGGAGAGGTTATAGAGTGGACAAAAACGGTAGGACTGGACAAATGATTTGGTGTTGAAGGTCTTATTCTTATTCTTATCCTTATTCTACAACGTATTAAGCCTGACTGAACTAGAGGATGATGGTGACACCAACATATATAGGAACATTGGGAGGTCATTCACCAAGTCAGTCAACAAGGATTTAGTAAGCAACTACTATATGCACCACAGAGTAGATACTTAAAAATGCTTAATAAAAAAAAATTGTTTTGGGAAGTTTGGATTCAGGTGAAGGGCTACACTTGAGGATGCAGAGGTTCACATGGGGTCTCAAGGTGGCAGGATCCCCAACTGTGGCTTAGACTGATGGATTGGGGATTTAGAAGAAAGTCAAAAATAGTGGATCAAGTTTATTGGAAAAGACAATGAGTTGTGTTTGGGGCATATTAAATTTAAGGACTAACTAAACATCCAAATGGGAAGATGCAGTAGGTAGTTAAAAATCAGGTCTGGAATTCAGAGGATGGATTACTGGTGTGTGTGTGTGTGTGTGTGTGTGAGAGAGAGAGAGAGAGAGAGAGAGAGAGAGAGAGAGAGAGAGAGAGAGAGAGTAAAGACAGAGACAGAGAGCAAGAGAGGGGAGAAGAGAGAGAGACAGAGGGAAGGAGAGAGAGAGATAGGGACAGAGACAGAGAGACAGACAGAGAGGAAGACAAGGGGAACAGACAGAGACAGAGAGAGAGACAGATAGAGACAGAGGGAAGAAGAGAAACAGACAGACAAAGAGGAAGAGAGGGAAGAGACAGACAGAGACAAAAGAAGAGATAGAGACAGAGAGAGAGAGGGAGAGAGAGAGAAAGAGAGAGAGGGAGAGAGAGAGAGAGGGAGAGAGAGGAGAGGGAGAGAGAGAGAGAGGGAGAGGGAGAGAGAGAGAGAAGAGAGAGAGAGGAGAGAGAGAGAGAGAGGGAGAGAGAGAGAGAAAGAGAGAGAGAGAGACAGTAAAGACAGAGACAGAGAAAGAGACAGATAGACAGAGACAGAGGGAAGAAGAGAGACAGACAGACAAAGAGGAAGAGAGGTAAGAGACAGAGACAAAAGAAGAGATAGAGACAGAGAGACAGAGACAGAGATAAAGAGAGGGAGAGAGAGAGAGAGAGGAGAGAGAGAGAGAGAGAGAGAGAGAGAGAGAGAGAGAGAGAGAGAGAGAGATGTTGATTTTATACTCATGTGCACAAGATAAAAACACAACCAAAGAACCATTACGAATGAAGACATTTCTGGGAGTTAGAGAATACTGCAAAATTCTGCCATCCCATTGAAGCATTCTAATGATTTCCTTCATGGAAATCTTGTTGTAAGGAACCACAAGGAAAAGAGTAGAAGTGCAGTTCAGAAATGGTATCCCAGACAAAGGAAGTGACAAAGACTTGATGCCTTGGTACTATTTGGAGTCTCCTGGAAGAAGAGATATGATTAAGTCTCCAAGGAGCTAATTAATTGTCTCGCACATGGAAGAATTATTGGCTTTTGCTGATCTCAGTAAATCCTTTGTGTTGTACACAGATGTCAGCCTGGATGGCCTGGAGGCACCTTGCATCAGGACAATGATGGCTGCCAGAAACCTACTGCACTGGCTAACTGGAGACTTGCTGTCAGTTAGACCTTTTATCTGGTTCACATATTGGAGTTTTGAATTCTGAAATGACATTCACTCAAAAGTTTTGATATGGGCATCAGAGTTTCCAGTATGGTCAAACAATAACAAATTGTTCCATATTCAAATGATCACCAGAATGGAGGCTACGAGCAGGAGGCTGAGAGTTTTCTGAGCAACGGAGATGTAAGGGTAAGGTATACACTGGGAAAAAGAAATATCAGTTCAGATGGCCATAGACCTTGGCATCAGAAGCCATGGTGATTTCTGCAGAAATTAGAAATGTGCTCTGTGATTTAATCCTGCTCCAGCCACCAGCTGTGTGATCTTAGTTCCGTCATCTGCAAAACAGGGATAAGAGTGCTATGAGAAATTACAAATATGGTGAACAGATAGAAACATGGGAAGATTTGGATGAACTAACAATGAATTAAGCCAAACCAAGAAAACAATACACACAAAACCCACAACAATGTACACGGAAGTAACAACCCTAAAATCATCAAAAGTCAATGTTGTGAAATTACAAAGCACGAGCATGACCCTAAAGGAAAATGAGAAAAGATTCACCCATCCCATTCCTTTGCAGAGGTGCAAAATCCATGGATTAGAATCCATGGTATGGAATATTTTATATACTTTAATTTTTTTCCAGTGCACTGATTGATTTGGTTGCTTTGCTTTCCTTTTCTTTCTCTTTTTCTTTCTTTTCTTTTTCCTTAATAAATACCAGATGAGAGGGCTCTTTGGGAGGCAGTAGGGGAAAGGAGGTTTGGAGGAGTATTTTTAAGTAGTATAAAAACAAAACAAACAAAAACGATGTCAGTATAGCTTCTTTTTAAATGGAGATAATAATAAGCCCTTCTTCACTAAGTCATGATGATCAGATGAGATAATCTATGTAAAAGTGTGTTAGAAAGCTTAAATGGCTCCATAAATTGTACTTATTAATCAATTACTCACCATTTATTAATCACATCAAGCACTTATTAATCAGTTACTATTTGCCAGCCAATCTGTTAAGTGCTAAAGATGCAAAGAAAGGCAGAAATAGTCTCTACTTCAAGGAGTTCCCATTCTAATGGGGGAGACAATGGAGCTATGGATGAATAAAAGTCTCTCCAGGACCTAGACTTTCCCCTATCATCAGTGGAAGAAAAGCCCTGAGCTAATTCACAATAACCAGGTTGAATAGGAAAAACTAGCAGTGTACTCACATAAAATAATGATATAAAAATTCTGATATTGGCTGGAAAAGTAAGAAATTTGATGTTCAAAGAACTGGGCCTTGGTTCCTGGAAGTCAGACTATAGAAAATAGAATTCATTAAGAAAGTGTTACTTAATCAATAAACTTATTAAACATTTCCCCTGAGGCATTTGATTCATTTTTTTCAGTAGCATCTGACTCTTAGTGACCTCATTGGTGGTTTTCTTGGCAAATACATTAGAGTGGTTTGCCATCTCCAGCTCATTTTACAGATTAGGAAACCAAGGCAAACAGGGGTAAGTGACTTGCCCAGGATCATACAACTAGTAAGTATCTGAGGACAGATTTGAACTCAGGAAGAGGAGTCTTTCTGATTCTAGGCTTAGCACTCTATCCGCCATACCATCTAGCTGCCTTTGTACTACAAAGGGCATTAGGTTAAGTGTAAGGAATATAGAGAAAAACATAAACAAATAAATAAGGCCCAGCCTCAAGCTGCTTATATTCTACGGAGAAGCATTATATAAAGTAACAAGAGACCTCACGGAAGGTATATGAAGGTGTTTGTAATTTCTATTCCTCTGGAGGTCTCAGGAAGACAGACACCATTTATGGTGCCCATCCACTAGGGGCAGAAAACAATGTCAACAGCCTATTGCCTAAAGGATCAGAACTCTGCCAGACGAGCAGTGTCTTACCAACCAATTGACAGGACGAAAATGTGAAAAGATGAACCACAGAACACTTGGCAACACAAGAGGCCATTCTGGAAGAAGAAGGAACTGTACTGTCTGAGAAACAAATAGCTATAAGTAATAAAGATGTTTGCCAGTGATCCAGGGAAAGAAAAGTAAGATCATAGATTTAGAGATAGAAGGGGCTGTATAGGTCATCTCATACAATTGCCTCATATTACAGGTGGAAGTGGGGCTCAGACAGACAAAAAGTGACTTGCCCAAGGTCCAGCAGAAAGTATGGCAATTCACAGAGCTGGGATTTGAACTGAGATTGTTTCATTTTCAAATCCAGTGTCCTTCTAATATACCATGCAGGAATCAGAACAAGAGACATATTGGTGACTAGCTCAGCCTTGCTGAGAGGTCAGGAGTCAGTTGTTGGTTGACCTGACAAGAGATGTCTTTGATCTTCCAAAGTATCCAGAATGGAAATTTTCCAGAGTTCTCAAATCAAATTGTTACAGCACACTTATCATAAATATATAAAACATTTTGTAAATTTGAAAATGTAGTATAAATGCAGCCAGAGGGCCGAGTGGATAGAGTCAGGCTTGGAGTCAGGGAGACCTGAGGTCAACTTTTGCCTCAGACACTAACTCTATGATATTGGGCAGTGAAATTAAACCTCTATTTGCCTCAATTTCCTCAGAAATAAAATGAGGATAAAAATAGCACCTACCTGCCAGGTTGTTGTGAGATTAAATAAGGTTTTATAAAGTACCTGGCATTTATAATGATGATGATTCACATAAAATGACCTAAAATTCTTCTTTGTCAACTTAGAAGAAGGTAGGAAGGTATGAAGAAGGTATGAATCTCTTCTTGACCCTATAATGTTAAACAATTTTAGTGAAATGAATAAAGAAATAAATGATATTTCTATCAAATTTGGAAACAAAACAAAGCTGAGGAGTGACTGAGGGAGAGGATGAGTTGACAGATGTAGGATCAAGAGAAAGATCCTGACAGGCCAGAACATTAGGTCAAAATTACTAAGACAGAATTCAGCAGAGTTAATTATACAACCTTATACTTAGGTTAAAAATAATTCGTTTAAGTATAAGATCAAGGACAGATGGTCAGAGAGTTAATATATGTAGGGATTTTAGTGCATTGCAAGATGAATATGTCAACAGAATGAAAACCCAAAAAGAATAATTTAATGTGGAGCTGTATTGAAAGACCATAGTATTCAGTACAGGATAAGTGATATTTCTCCTAAACCCAGCCATGACCGGATTATATGTGAAATATTGTAATCGGTTTAGGACATCAAATTTTGGAAGATCAATGATAAATTGGAGAGTGTCCAGAGAGGGTCATGAGGATGGTAAAATGCCTTGAGATTTGAACTTGTGAAGGAACTGCAGATGTTTAAGCTTAAAAAAGAGCTGGAGTGTAACGTGACATGACAATTTTCTTCAAGTACTTAAAAGAGTTGTCATAGAGAAGAGCGATTGTACTTACTTTGCTTAGACACAGAAGGCAGAGTAGGTAACAATAAGTAAGCATAGAAAACAAAACGAGAAATTTATGCTTAATGTAAAAAAAAAAATAGCAATGATTGTTATGGCTCAGTTTGACTCTTAGTGACCCCAGTAGAGGTTTTCTTGGCAAAGATACTGGATTGGTTTCCTTTTTTTTTCCCAGCTCATTTTATAGATGAGTTAAGTGACTTGCCTAGGGTCACACAGCTACTAAGTATCTGAGGGTAGATTTGTATTTAGGAAAATGAATCTTCTTGATTTCAGACCCAGCTCTCTACACACTAGAGACACCTAGATGACTAGACTCTCATGGGTCACCTCTCAAGGAAGTTGGTTTCCTGACGTTTAATATTCTTCACACAAAGATTATGTTATGAATGGGGGAGGGAGGAATTTTTATCTGTCTGTCTTAGGTTGTATTAGGCGACCTGGAAGTTCATTTATAGTTCAAAGGTTCAATTATTTGAAGCTTATATCATTGTACAGATACCCATAGCTATTGAGATAATGAAACACTGAACAGAAATTCCAAGTACTGAGAAACGTTGTTTATCCAAATACGCAATACTGCCTTGAAACATACCCTATACAAGATTTATACAAAAGGGTTGAAATTTTGAAGCTCATTGTATAAAATCAAACAGTGTAACTTTATAGAGATTATATATATATAATATATATATGTGTGTGTATATATACACATATATACATGCATATATATGGATACAAGCATATATATATTTATACATATACACACATATGCAGACATCTATAAACTATATATGTATATACACACATATTGTAACTTAATATAGATGTATGTGTGTATATATAATATATAGACATATTAATGTATATTCATGCATATACCCATACACATGCATACCCATATACAGATACATATGCACATATCTTTCTATATCTATACATATCTATCTATCTATCCATCTACCTATAATTCTTTTGGCTGGGGAAAGAAATGTAGCCAGTGCTAGCATATTCTTATTTCTTCATAGTCTACATTATCAGTTGATCCCGTCCCCTTTCATCACTTACATAGCATCTAATTTAGTTGAAGTCTATTTTCCTTCTCCAATCAATGCTCCACACAGTTGCCATATTGATGTCCCTAAAACAGATATATGACCATGCCACCCCCCACTACTCTAAATGTTGACTAGTTCTCTAGAATAAAACACAAAATTCATAGGCTGAAATTTAAAGCTCTCCAAACTATGACCTCCATTTGCTTTTCTAATATCATCAGTCCATTTCATGCAATCTAAGTTCACATCCAACTCCCCAGCAGGAACTCTATACAAAATTCCATATCTAGAATGTGCTTACCCCTCATTTCTATTAGTTTTCTTCAAAATATGTCTAAAATACTTTCCTTTCTGTAGACCTTCCCTGTTCTTCTTTACGTTGTTTTTGTTCTCTTTCAATTAAAATTATTTTGTATATATTTGGTTTATATTTATCTCTCTCTGTGTTGTGTCTATCTAGGAAAAAGTAAGCTCCCTGAGGGCAAGGAATTTTTTTTTTTGTCTTTTTATCTATAACACCCAGCACAGTGTCTTGAACATAGTAGGCACTTAACAAATGTGTATTGAATTGAAATATATGTATATGCATATGTAGATATATTCACATATTTTCAGATACATTCAATTTTGAAAAGGCAGTCATTTAATTTCAAATGAAAAAAAATCAACTTTACATATGTCCTTTTTAATCCAAAGATAACTACCTAATTTCAAGTAGTAAAGTTAAAAGTTTTCCCTTCTTTTTTGGATATTTTAAAAACCCAGTAATGATGCTTTTGTAAACAAAGCACTATAACAAATGGAGATTGGTTTATTGCCTTAGGATTATCTTTATCTACTACACAAACATGCTGCCAAATAGCAACTATACTAGAGTGGAAGCAAAATTAAATGCCTACAATTGCCATTAGCAATTGTGAAAAATTATTAATCTGTCTAGAGGAAACTAATGGACATGATTAGGAGAAGCTAAAAGTCTACATCTTATGGAAATCAATAGCCTCAATGTATTCCCATAAGAAAATGAATTGCAGAGTAGTGAGCTAAAGATTAAATATGCTTTAGTATACACTTTGCACTTGCCTATCAATTTCTGCCTCTGCCTTGATCTTGGCTTGGCTTATATTATACAATATTATATAATCATCTCTAATTCTTCTTTGAATGAAAGTATAGTTGTTTTGACTTTACACAAATGTAACAAAATTTTGTTTTTTAAAGTTATGATGTCTTAGTCTATAAATTAAATCAGTAAATATGGACAGGGCTTCAGGTCAAAACCTGACTCCTAGTCTCACCCATAGTAAACAGATCAGAGATGGAATGCCATGACAACTGCCCCAGATTTGTCCAGGCAGTGATGGACAAAAGCTGAAAGAAAGCATTGTCTCCTGCATCCAACTGGGATGATTCCTAGGCAAAAGCACATCCTACTGTGTAAGTAAGATACCCTACTCACACCATCTTTCTATCAAGATTTTGTTTAGGTAAGGCTAGGATGATTCCTTAAATGATGAGATTTTCCAGAAAACCTTGTACCGAATGATTAAAAAGTCACATTCCCCAAATGGGTACATGATTTAGGTATAAAGATTGATACCATGAATAAACTGGAGGAGCAAGGAATAGTGTATCTATCAGATTTATGGAGAAGGGAAGAATTTTTTACTAAAGAACTGATAGAAAGCATTATGAAATGCAAGATGGATAATTCTGATTACATTAAACTGAAAAGTTTTTGCACAACCAAACCCAATGCAACCAAAATTCGGAGGGATGTAGTAAATTGGGAAAAAACTTTTACGGCTAAGCTCAGGGATAAAGGCCTCATTTATAGAGAACTGACTCAAATGTATAACCATACCAGTCATTTCCCAATTGATAAGTGGTCAAAGGATATGAACAGGCAATTTTCAGGGGAAGAAATTAAAGATATCTATAATCATATGAAAAAGTGCTCTAAATCACTACTGATTAGAGAGATGCAAATCAAAACAACTCTGAGGTACCACATCACACCGATAAGATTGGCAAACATGACAGAACAAGAAAATGATAAATGCTGGAGAGGATGTGGGAGAGTTGGAACACTAATTCATTGTTGGTGGAGCTGTGAGCTCATCCAACCATTCTGGAGAACGGTTTGGAACTATGCCTAAAGGACTACAAAAATGTGCATACCCTTTGACCCAGCAATATTACTACTAGGACTGTATCCCCAAGAGATCATAAAAATGGGAAATGGTCCCATATGTACAAAAATATTTATAGCAGCACTCTTTGTGGTTGCCAAGAACTGGAAATCAAGGGGATGCCCATCAATTGGGGAATGGCTGAATAAATTATGGTATATGAATGTAATGGAGTACTATTGCGCCATAAGAAATGATGAACAAGAAGACTTCAGGGAAGCCTGGAAGGACTTATATGATCTGATGCTGAGTAAAAGGAGCAGAACCAGGAAAACTTTGTGCATAGCAACAACCACAGTGTGTGAGAGTTTTTTCTGGTAGACTTGGAACTTCGTAATAACACAAGAACTTACTAAAAAAAAAAATCCCCAATGGTGGTTTTCTAAGGCAAAATGCCTTCCACACTCAGAGAAAGAAATATGGAAGTCATTCGCAGAACGCAGCAGATCATGTTTGTGTGTATGTGTGTTTTAGTTTATTATGTTTTGATTTGTTATATGATTTCTTCCATTCATTTTAGTGTGGCTACATAGCATGACTATAGTGAAAACATACTCAATAGGAAAGTATATGTAGAATCTATACAGAATTGTATGCTGTCACAGAGAGGGAGGGGGGTGGGGGGAAAAGTGTGGGGGGATAAAATCTCAATTTTAAGGAAGTGATTGTAGAACATTAAAAAAATAATAAAGTAAAATAAAAGAATCTCAAGCAAAAAAAAAAAAACAACAAAACTCATATTCCTTGGGGAGTCTATCAGAACAACTTCCTGTAGAGACATTGAATAACGCTTGGTCTAGTTGCTTCCTTGACACTCTTTTGGCTTCTTCAATCAAAATCCTGTTTATTGAAGATGTCTCTGCTTGTTCTTCCTGCTCTTCCCTGGTTTTATTTTTTATTTTTTTTATTTTTCAGGACACTCAGCTTGCTAACCCAAGCTTCCTGTGACGTATTTTAAAACATCTTCGTTCTAACCTTTCCTGAAGCTCAGCTTGGATATCCTAATATAAATTGACAGTTTTTGGACCAAACCATCCCAGGTCCTCCTCTAATTAGTCAACAGTAATAAATGTGTCCAAGCACAACACTGCAGCCAGGTTCTCAAGTCCCTACCAGCTCCCTCTCAGGTATTACCTGACTAGCCTGCTTGGTCATGTTCAGTCAAAAGTGGAACATCTGAGGTATATGGAGTACTTTTTACCAATTTACCTTTCATTTTTAACAAATAAGACTGTATTTGTGTGTCTATGTCAGGTACATATTTAACTAAAAGATTTTTCACTCTGATGTAATGTAGCCTGCCCACATTTAACTGGTAGGGAATCAGAAGTATTGTAGGGACTTTAAAATAAACCAGGGTAGATTAGACTCGTTGGATTTAACAAATACATTGACTGCTTTAAATTCTACTAGGGAATTAAAGATCTAACCTGTATGAGAATTAGGACAGAGAAAAATATTTATATTTTATATAGTCATTAAGGTTAACATGAGCTAAATAATGGAAAATCCTAAATATGTAAGATGGCGGTGGGAGGAGGGCAGAGATTGAACACTTATAAATATATTATAACCCTCCTTTAAAAAGAAGTTGTTTATAAACTGGAATTTCATATAAGGTGGATTTACTTGGGACCCCATTCAAAATGCTCTAATTACATATTGTGAAGACAAGTTAATTATAAAATTTTACCCCTCTCATTTGATACATTAGTGGCTGTGTTATCTCACATGTGGATTTTTCTTCCATCAGTGCAGATTGCAAACCATTCAAAGTTTCTCAGTCTCTTTAGTTCTGGATCCTTTCCTTCCCTGGAGGTCCTACTGCACTGGTCCTCTTCAAGAATGAAGGACAAACAACTTAATGAACTAGATGTGTTCCAATGTATCTTTTAATATTCCTTGCAACGCTCATGGTTTCCATCTTTCTCTACCATCCCCATCTCTCCAGCACCCTTTCCTTTTTAAAGAAAAATTTTGCCAAATAGGATCACAAAATCATGGGAAAATGACTTGCCTCCCTCCCTTTCTGATCACATTTACAAGACACCATTTATGCCACCTCTTATGCAAAGGTTTTCCTTAGCAATATGCCATAGCTTACTTATACCAAATATGCATCTTTCCTTTGCCATTTGCAAATCTGCATTTTATAGCCCTTTGTTAATCACAATTTTTATAACTATTTTATCGATACTACTTGTTTACACCACAGTAATTTCCAGATATGCTCCTCATCCCATCACCATCACCCTCCCTTACTAAATACCAACTGGTTCACTTGCGCGCGCACACACACACACAGAGTTAAGCAAAGGCATCTATTTGTTGGAGACATCACATCTGGCATTGTCTGTAACAATACATACTCTAGTTTTCTCCCCTTCCAAAGAGAGGAGGGAGATGGGCTTCCTCAACCACTCTCCAAAGCCAAGATGAAATCTGTTATTTTGATTCTTTTGAGAGAATGGTATTTTATTTTTTATAGCTATACTGAATCATTAGAATACTACTTTTTTGTTTTGTTTTATTTTTAGTTGGGCCTAGTGATAGAGAGTAACCACCAATGTGGTTATCCTTGATCAAATTACAAAAAGGAAATATGCAGGGAGGGAGCTGTAACTAATGCTCTCTAAGGTCTCTTACACCTAAGAATATGGTGTGCCATGGCTATTCATGCATTGAGAAGGTATCTCTATCTAACTGTGTCGTCATAGGATCTTTTGCTCTATTTGCTTGTCAGGGAGATCTCTTCTTCACCTTGTAGAGAGACAGTGCCATGCAGTGGAAAGAATGTTAGATTCAGAAATAAAGGACCTGGGTTCAGTCCTAATTCATTATGTCCTAGTTATATGAGCATGAGTAAGTCACTTCTCTTTGAGACTTCCTTGGTTTTCTTTTCTTTACAAAGACTGGGTTGGACTAGATGACCTCTGGAATCACTGCCAGCTCTAGAGCTATGAATAATCCTATGATTTTAGTGCAAGATGTTAATGATCCGACCATACTATTCTGGTTGATGTAAAGCTTAAGAATGATAGAGAACAGGTTTGAGAGTCCCCAGCTCTAGGTACCTTCAATTGGTTTTATAGCAGCCATGACAAATCATTCTGTTTGCTAACATACAGAAGAATGTTCTTTACAGACTCATTACCGTACTGGTGTCTGCCTCGGCAATGTGAAGCAATCTGTGCTTAATGTGAGACAGCAACAACTGCCAGCACCTACCACTCAAAGAACTAAATCAGCATAAAAATTCCCTTGCGAACACCATGGAGAGAAACTAATGGTGTGTGTAGGGAAATATTTTGTTTCTTATGAGTGCTGGCAATGCTACTTTCAATGCAGTCGGTGCCTTTGATGGGCAACAAGCATGTGGGCTGACATGATGATAGCTGTCAATCAGTTCCTAAGAACTCAGTTGCAAACATTTGCAATTCTGATATGGTGAACTGTCCCCAGATTTGACCTCTAGCAAACTTCTGAAGGAATTCAGATAATAAGATCAACATGAGAAGAGCTGATGGTGTTAAATACAAGTGTTGCTTGGTCATTAATGGATGGTTTTTAAAGTCATTTACAGAGACAAGGATACATACAGTGCAGTAAATAGATTCAACTTTGGCATGAGGCAGGAGCTGCAAAAACATGCATTAGTTCACAAATAAAGAAAATTTCATTAATCTGGACTCTGTTAATTTGGAATTTGGTGGAGATAGGGGCTATAATGAAGTTTATTGTCGGATCTTTCCAGGGCCCCTTCACATAATGTCCCCTGACAAAATGCAAGCTCTATTCAGGCAGTTGTTCCTACTAAATGATATCCAGTCTCATACCTCCATGTCTTTGCACACACTGTCTCCTGTAGTGAGAATAAGAGCTAGATTTTAAATAGTGCTTTATTAAAGTCTCCGAAACATACTATTATGACAACCTTGTGAAATAGGTGATAGTACTGTCCCTATTTCAGAGATGCAGTACCTGAACCTAACTGTAGTCAAGTGGTTGTCCTGGGGTGACAGAGCTAATAGGTGTCTGAGACATGATTGGAACTCACATCTTCTTGACTCCATGTCCAGTGCTCCCCATCGCTTGGACTCCCTAGCTTCCTTCTGGGATCAAATCCAGTGCCACTTCTTACACAAGACCTTTATAAATCTCTCCAATTTTTCTACCTACCTCCCTACTTCCCTTGAATTACTCTACTTATATGTGTGCATGTTGTTTTCTCCCATAAGAGTGTAAGTTTCAAGAGGGCTTAGGTTATTTCATTTTTGTCTTTGTGTCTCTAGTACCTAGTACAGTTACTGGAACAGAGTGTTTCATAAATGCTTATAAATTTTGTTGTTTATATGAAAATTAGACATGGTTTAACCAATAATAATAAATTACTGGGATAAAGGAAACTCTTTTCCCCTTTGGAATTTTCATATGAACATGATATTTCACCTTCTGCTGTTACCCAATCCCTTCAGGACTAATACAAAGACTGTGCTTTTGTATAAAGGCACAAATATGTATTCTTGAAGGGACAAGAGTCAGTCTCTGTGAGCAGCAAGGAGAAGCCAGGAAACTCATCTGGATTTATTGAGGTGTTATGGGTGAAGTTCTCTGTTGAGAAAAGGTTCCAGAATTGACTAATTAGGCGCTTATTTGAAAATGCAATTCTCAGATTCTCCAAGTCTCTATGACCAAGAGAACCCACTCAGATGATAATATAAAAATCTATCCCATATAACATTCTCATTTGTCACTGTTCATAAAAATTCTAAAATAAGTGATTCCTAAAGAATAAGTCTAGCTTACCATAACGTTTGGGTGAGAAATGGACCCTTCCAATCTGTTTCCTTAGATGCTGTGGAAGAAGGTGGCTACTGTCTGTCTACTGATAACAGAAACCAAGTACAATCACTGAGATTAGATACTATTTGAGGCTTTTTCTAACTCTGAGATGCTGTGATCCTAGATTCAGTGACACACCTTCCCTTGCCTTCATTGGATTCTCAATAGTAGGAATGTCAAGAAATTTCTAAAAAAAATCCTAAGAACTGTATTGCAACAGAGTTGGTTGTCTTTATAATCTTTTGTATATTTTATTTAATGCATTTTAAAATACTTTGGTAAGAGGTCCATAGACTTTACTTAAGGTTAAGAAAACCTTCTCTATTGATAATTTCTCTCAAGATGACATCATTTTTCAAATAAAAATGTTCATAGAGTTATTGAATTAAAATGGAAAGCACCCAACACTAAGCTATTCAGATTATGGTACAGGAAATAAATGCCAAACATATTCACTTTACTAATTATTTCATTTCTCATCAGGATGCTCCGTTTGACTTTTCCTTTAAGGCTTTGAAGCTTTTAAACCTCATTTATTGGTTTTCTTGATAACTTCATATTGCTGATACCAAGGCCCTTTAGGCAATAAAAATTCAAAGATTACTTTACTAACTGAGATCATTAGGGCACAAGTTTATTAACTTCACAGGACAATTAGTCCCTTGGCAAAATTTCTAGGCCATTTCCTTGGCTACAGTTTTTATCTTAATTTCCTTAACTGGCTTGGATTGTCATACAATACTGATTTATTTGCCTTGTCAAGATAGGAAATGGAAGCAACACCTCAAATCCATTCTATTGTTCAATTGAAATATTTCTACTTAACTTAAAGTTTCCAAATATGACATCTATATCCTTAATGAGGGTCCAAGAATAAAGACAAAATCTTACATGGTAGGAAAGGATCATTAATTATTTGTTGAATGAAAGAATGGAGAAAGATTACATCATATTGTTACCACCACAGATTTGAAATAGGTAAACATTACATTCGTTTAGTCTGTTAGTTTAGTTCTTTCAAAAATTGTTGCTCAAAAGGTCAAGTTCACAGGTTTGATACCCACCCAGGCCAATTAGTTTTACTCATAGAACAACTCTGTTCAATGACTAAATGATTTAATTAATCCTGTGCAACAAAAACATTTATGCATTCTATTCAGTACAAAAATATAACATTTTACAGAATATGAAAGGTCAAAGATAAAACTAGCAGCACTAGCAAGTAGACTCAAAGGCCCACCTGCTAATTAAACCAGTACCTAATAGAACATCTATTCTTACACCTCCAGCCCCAAACACAGAGTACTCCATACTAGGTAAGCTCTCTGGTCTATTCATTCTAGTAACTGGCTTCTAACAGTGATCCCAAGAGTTGAAGGGTTAGGGTCATTTCTCTACCATTAACCTTAAGATTAGTTGTATACTCGACAATATTCCACATTTTCTTGACCTCATTGGCAACTCTGGGTTGAAGTACTCAGGAAAAAGTCTACCAAATACTCTCACTTTCTTTTCTAGAGTCATGACCTTTCTGGCTAAAAGTCTCATAGATGTTATTTATATTATTTATCTCTAAATGTATTTGCCCACAAGAAAAACTATCTGCCATATTACTCTCCCCACTTTCACAAGTTTCAGAGCACTTTTGAAATTGTAGTCAAAGATCCTTGTGATTCTCATGAAGCTGACTTCTTTTTCATTCCTGGTCACAGATATGAGAGTGGGAAAGAAATATCTTAAAATCTTTCAAATGAAGAAGTTTATTTTTACATTCTAAAAGTATCTCCTTTCATACAATCACCTGAAGGCATGACTTCATACTCTTTCTTGGGATTCTGACTTAGGCATTTCCCCATACAATAAGATTATGCATGTTCATCCTTCATTGCTGAAGAAGACCATGCCATGAGAGAAATGATGACATGACTTGCACTTGACTTTGTTTTGAGTGAGGAGGGCTGTGCAGGTCACCAGCCTTCCTTCTCTTCCAGAGTCATCTGAATCCAGTGAACAGATATTTATCAGGATGACTGGAGATGACCCAGGATGAGGCAATTAGGATTAAGTGAGTTGCCCAAGGTCACACAGCTAGTGAGTCAAGTGTCTGAGGTGAGATTTGAACTTAGGTCCTCCTGACTCCTGCACTGGTGCTCTATCCACTGCACCACCTAGCTGCTGCAATGATGACATGACTTGCCCAGGGTCACAAAGCTAGTCCATGTCTGAGGTCAGGTTTGAACTCATGACGATGAGTCTTCTTGACTCCAAGCACAACATTCTATTCATTGTGCCACCTAGCTGCCCAGTTCCAATAGGATTATCTCATAATTGAATGGGCCAACTAGGTTGCATAGTGCATAAAGTCCTGGCCTGGAGTGAGGAAAACTCGTCTTCATGAGTTCAGTTCCAGCTTCAGACACATGTTAGCTGTGTAACACTGGGCAGGTCCCTTAAACCTGCTTGGTTCAGTTTCCTCTTCTACATAATGAGCTGGAAAAGGAAATGATAAACCATTTCAGTGTCTTGGCAAAGAAAGCTCCAGATAGAATCACAGAGTCAGGTACAATTGAAAATGACAGAACAACAAAAGTAACTGAATTGTCTCTATTATCACTTTAAAAAGCCATTTATAAATAAGAAATTCTACAAAGTCATCAGTATGATACAGTTGATGAAGAGTTGGTTAGGTAGCCAAGAGGATATTGACATGTCTCATACTGAAGGTACTTGAATTGGACAAAGGATATAGTTCTTTATAACTATGAAATCATAGGTACAATCCATATTCATATTTTGTCACAAGTGGAATAAAGATTACTAAATCCATAAGTCTTTGTTTATGGTACCAATAGATATCCAAGAATTAGATCACTTATTTTCATACTTCTATGTCATTTTAATTACATGTTTTGGAAATCTTTGTCATATTTTTTATTCATTTAAAAAATATTATTTATGAAAAGCATTCCTTTTATTTTCTTTTGAATTTATATATTTAAAGGTTAAGCACCATGTTTTTAAAGTTTGGGTAACCCAAAATATATATTGTCTATATCCAAGGCTACTCCCTCCCTCCCTATCCACTTCTTGCTCCAGACATTTACTGGCTATCCCTGGGCAAGCCACAACTGCTGTTTGCTTTAGTTGTCTGATCTATAAAATGCGGATAACAATAGCATCCCCTCTCCAGTGTTCTTGTAAGGATAAAATGAGATAACTGTAAAGTACTTAACACAGTCCGCAGTACACAGTAAGAACTATATAAATATTAGCTATTACTATCATTATCATTTTTATTACTTTGTCCTTTAACCCATAACTTAGGTCCTCTAAATGACTGAAGACATCCTTTGTTGGATTCATTTATGAAATTAATTCTCTATTTCACTGACACAAGCAAAATGGTATTGAATTATCTCTTATTTAAATATCTGGATGCTTCAAATCACTCACATCCCAAGAGAAGTCAGGGGTCTTTGTGTTATACCTCCATCATTTAGTAGAGCATTGGCTTTTCTTAGAACTTGTGATGTTAAAAAAAAAAAAAAGGAAATCAAGGTTCATATACTTTGCAGATCAAGCAGAACAAAGAGTATAGTTAGGGAATCTCTGCAGATTGATGGTACTTCCAATATGCAATCATGGGTCTCTCCTAAATGACTAACTGTCAAAACAAACATCAGAAGATCAGGTTTTGAGATCAGTGATCTGGAGTACCTAAGATCATATGTGAATTTGCTGTTTCCTAATTTAAAGGACAATGCACTAGTGCCACCTAGTTGTTCAGATATGATGTGCTACTTAATTATTCTGAAAGTAGAAAAGTATAGAACAAAGGTCTAAAATTGTAATTATTCCTTCTGTTTGGAGAAAGCATGATGGATTAATCATTACAGATATCTACTTTGTACAAGTCTTAGAGATGAGCCAATAATGTCCTAGGAACAATTCAAGATAAATATTCCTACTAATTTGTTTCAATTTTTAAGAGTGATTTTTATAGATTTTACAATATTAACTTTCCAGTAATTGTTTTAACATATTGAATTCTTATGACAATTTAATTAAAAACAATTATAATGATCAGATCATATTGTTATAGTAGTAGTAATAGGTTTCCCTCTAGTGTTGTTTTAGAAATAGAAAAAACTCTTTCTCAGTGAAACTAAAATCAATTCAGTTAATCTTACCCCCCACCCCCAGTCATGTACAACTCTTCATAACTTTTCTGGACAAAGATGCTGGAGTGGTTTGCCATTTTTTCTCCAGCTCATTTTACAGAAGAGGAATTGAGGCAAATAGGGTTAAGTGACTTGCCCAGGATCACACAGTAAGTATCTGAAGCCAGATTTGAACATAGGAAGATAAATATTCCTGACTTCAGATCTAGCAATCTGTACGCTGTGACCCACTAGCTGCCCCAAATTGTAATAGAGTTTTTATATTACATTAAATTATTAAAGTGGTTGGAAGGACAGAATCTCAGAGTTGAAAGAACCATCAGAGTTTATCTAGCCTAACCAGAATCTGAAACATAGATCTTCTCTCTCACTTTCTCCAAATAAGGTTTTCTAGAGTCTGCCTGAAAACAAGAGACAGGGAACTCACTATTTCCCCCAAGAAAACCATTACATTTCCTTAAAGGTGTAATTGTTAGGAAGTCATTCTATAAAGAAATTTCAATATAAATTGGAATGAAATCTATTTTCTTGTTAATTTCTATCCACGGATTCTAGTTCTGACTTGTATGTGCAAATATAATAACTGTTATTTCTCTAATATGTGGCATCCCTATTCAAATATGTGATGATTTCTTTGTCTTCTTCAAGCTAAACCTCCCTATGTCTTTCCACTGACCCTCTATATGGCATAATTTCATCTCTACCCTGGATGCCTTTTTCAAGACACTCAGGTTCCCAGACAATACTGTTTAAGAAAAAAAGGCTCCCAGAACTAGTTGTAGCACTCCAGGTGTAGGTGAACCAGGGTATAATACTATTACAATCTCACTTCCTTCACTCTGCCTACTGTGTTTTGGTTTAGGTAGGCTGAGATAACCTTCGTTTTTATTTTTTGCTGTCATATTGACCTCTTGACTTATCCTGAGTTTCATACTCATCAAAACACTCAGATTCATTTTTATAAGAATTGCCTAATGACAACTCTTTCAATTTATATTGATGCAATTGATTTTCTCAACTCAAATAGAGGACTCCATCACTCTTAATCATAAACTTTTCAAAAATCAAGGACAAGCACAATCGTAAACTTAGGAGACTCAGTCCATTGTTTCAGGCTACATACATATTTCTGGATTCTTATTCTGTCATTTCCTCAATGAACTAACTCCAAATCTGATGACATTTTTACTACGTCATTTTACTGCTTTGAACATCCCCACTACCACCATCATCATCACTCCTAATTTTTATATAGTGCTTTTAAGACTTTAGAAAATCACTTCACATATATCCCCTCATTTTATCTTCATGAAAATCTTGTGCTTGTTATTATCTCCATTTTACAGATCAAGTACTGAAATTCCTCCAATTGGGAACAACTCCTTCAATTCAGGCAAGTAAGTTATGATTAAACCCTTAAAGATGGAGATAAAATGAAAGAGTATAAAGAAAGATAGATTTTGACAAAGAGGTCCAAGCTCCTATTTGCCCTATTTGCCATTTATTACCTGTGTGACTTGACAACTTACTTCCCCTTGGGTCCCAGTGTTCTATATGAACTGATTGAATGAGTTGACTTCAAAGTCTCCTTTAAGCTTTTTCTAAGGATTTTTAGTTGAAATTTTGCTTCTGATTCCATTCAGACAATTTATCAAATGTCTGAGCTTTCTGATGCAGGATCTGAGTAGATACTGAATTGAACTTCGTACTGAACTGAATTCTAGTGTTGATCTGTCACAAAATTTCCATTCTCATACCTCATCATGAAAGGAAGCAACTCTGCATTTAGAAAGGTAAAGCTAGTTGAGCACAATCTCTAGCAGCTATTATTGACTTAAGATTAGAGTAGGCCTATATAGTTATGAAATCATATGTACCTAAGTATTAGTGCCACATGACAAGATTCTTTGTTGACATGGAGGGATGCCTCAGTTGGAATGCCCTAGAGATTCTGGGTGTTGAGCTTTGTAATATTTTTATTAATGATGTGAATAAAGACACACACAGCACGCTCATCAAATTTACAGATACCATAAAATTAGGATGAATTGCTAATGCAATGAAAAGTATCAGGATCTAAAAAAGATTGTCAGAGACTAGGCTGGGCTCAAGCTAATAAGATGAAAACTAATTAAAACAAATGCAAAGCCTTACACTGAGGTTCCAGAGATCAATTTCATAAGAAAAAGATCAGGAAAGCATGGTTAGACAGTTTGTCTAAAAAATATCTGGTGGTCTTCGTGGACTGAAAGCTTAATATGAATCAATGTGATACAGCAGATACCTTGAGTTCAAATCTGACCTCAGACTAGCTGTGTGACCCTGGGATTAATTCTGATTACCTAAATAAACAGCACCAGCAACAACCAAAAACAAAACAAAAAGACAAAATCAAACAAATTAAATATTAATCAATATAATTTGGCTACCCAAAAAGAAAACTCAGTTGTGAGCCGTATTATGAGAGGTACAGTTTTCAGTCACAGAAGATGATAGTCCCTGGACAAGCCACATAAGGAGTTTTATATTCATTTCTAAGGACCACAGTTTAAGAAAGACACTGAAAAACAATTTGAAATTCCAAGAAGGGAAGCCAACATACCAAATGGAAATGTCATGTGATAATAAATGAAAGGAACTGGGTATGTTTAGTTTGCAAAAGAAGAATCTCTGAGAGAATATGATCACTGTTTATACGTTTTTGCATTTCTACCATATCTAAGAGGAATTAGACTTGTTCTGTTTGGTTTCAGAGGGGTAGAATCAGGAGGAGTGTTGGGAAATTACAAAGAGAATAATTTAGGTTTGAAGTCGTGGAAAATTTTCTGTTAAAATTACCAAAAAATTGGAGTTGAAGGCTAGAGGATGTGGCTCTCTAACAAAATAGGCCTTTAGAAAGAGGTTGATTGATAACTTGTCGGGTATGTCAGAGTAGGTTGGACTAGATGACCATTGAGATCCCTTCATATTCATAAAAGGCTATTATTTATACAAACATAGAAAGAGAGGAAGTCTACTTGAGAGAAGATGCAGAAGGATTCCTTGTTTCAACATGACAAAGCTATTTACACAAAACTTAGAAATTTATAAGGCCTTTTTAAAGTGATCCATGGTTGCTCAAAAGACATTGACTCTGCAGTGTTTTCAGAGAAAGAAAAGCATATAAATAATGTATGCTACAAAATGTATAAATATGCTGATATAGGGCAGCAATTTGGGCTAGTCTACTGATACATCTCTGTTGGACAGATACAAGAGATGCATATGAGCTGGCCCAAGAATGAAAGATAAAGTAGCAGATTGGATTTATGTTGAGAAATTGTGGAATGAATCCAACTATACTGGGCTACTCTGTATTACAAAAGTCCTTCTTTTGATCATTAATATTCTCTAGGTGATTCTATTTGGCTGCGACTTATAGAACATCATGATGTTGGAAGAATCAAATTGTAGATAGCCACAGGGTGATGGAAAGACATATGGAGGGTATAAATAGACTGTCACATTCTATCAACTTTAACTTTCGCATGAAAAGTAGTGTATATTATCAATAATGTGCTGGTCATATAATGAGAGAAAGAGATAGCAGATGGACAATCTGTTATCTGTTTTGGTACCCATGGAATTAAAGTGATCCACAAGAAGAACAACAAAAAAAGCCAAAAGCACATTATGTTGATCTTCCACACAGTGCTTATGAATATGTGGAACTGAACAAATGAGAAAGTTTGAATGGATTTCACTCTTACCAGCAGACAGAGTACTAGCACCGATAATAAAAGTATCAAAATATAATAATTAGAGTAGGACATCTTTAGTTTTTAGAGCCTGTTAGATAGAAACAACAGAATATGGTAAAATTGTTCGATGTTAATGTAAACGTATTATGTTCATAAAAATGAAAAATCAGAATTTAAGTAGAATGAAATAATCTTTCCCACAAATTTGTAACAGTGATGAATTAAATAAATGAATTGTATGACCTTGAGGAAAATATTTAACTTTTTGGCCTCAGTTTCCTGATCTATAAGAATTTCTATTTCTGTCAAACTCAAACACACACACACACACATACACACACACAAACCTGTGTACATGTACTTGTTTTTAAATTCTGATTTTCCTAGTAAGACATATAGAGCTTTTAAACATTTTCAAAAAAACACACACAGTCAATTTCAGTCTTTTCAGTTATTATTCATAATATTCAATTTCTTGCTTTGCTTTCAGAAACAAAACTTTTGTCATTGAAAGTTTTGTTTTGTCATTTAAAAAGTTTTTTATTTAAAGTACTTCTTTCTCAGTAATAATACTGTAATTATGTAAGAAATAAAAGCAATTGAAGATAGATATTTGCTTCATATAATTTGTCATTTTTCAAATTAGTGATGTCTGTCAGATTATTTAGAGAATACAGATAAGATTCAAGTTTGTATTTTTTATCAATACCTGCTATAACTAACATCACTTTATTTATGTCTATTTTGTGCATTCCTTTTTTTTTTTTAACATGGATTATACAATATCAAAACTGGAGGAGTCCTCAGAGGCCATCTAGCATAATTCATACATCAATATCTGGCTTGATGATATATGGAGGGTATAAAGCCTTTGATTAAATTCCTCTAGTGAAGGCAAACCCATTCAAGGCAACTCATTCCACATTTGGATAGCAATCATTGTAAGTCTCCACCCCTAATGTCCAACATAAAGTTTCTTTCTAAAACTTACACCTAAACAGAACAAATGTAATTATTCTTTCATAGGACTAACCAGTCAGATAATGGAAGACAGCTATCCTGTTCTTGTTACATCTTCTCTTTCTCTAGTACAATTATTTGTGTTCTTTCAAATAATGCTCACATGTCATGATCTTGAACTCTTTCACCATTGTGGGTGCAGTCTTCTGAACACTCTCTAGATTAGTAATGTTTTCTCAAAATGTGGCACCAAGAACTGAATACAATACTCCAGAATTGATCTGACTAGTAAAGGGTGCAAAAGGACCATTGTATTCCCAGTTCTAGACTCTTAATGTGGCTCTTAATTCAGCCTTGGATTCTATTAGTCTTTTTGACTTCATCACATTTTTTACTCATTCTGATTTTTCAGTTCCCTATATAATTCCACCCCCCTGCTTTACACAAACTGCTAGCTAGACACACACTTTCCCCATCCACTAGAATTTATTTTTGTGCCGATTCTGATAAGTATATAAAAGTGTAAATAAGATGTAGCACTAATCTGTGGAAAATTATATTGGATATGAGAAACAACAAGTGTATAACAACTGGAAACTATATTATATGTAGTGTCAAGAAGCTAGGTAGAAAAGTACATGAGTAAGGAGCCAAGATGGCAGAATAGAAGGATGCACCTCTAGAAGCTCTGCCCCCACAGCCCACAAAATACCTATAAAAAATGACTCTAAACAAATTCTAGAGCAGAAGAAGCCACAAAACAGCCCAGTGAAAGAGATTTCCAGCCGAAAACAACCTGGAAGCCAACAGGAAAAGTCTATTACACCAGGAGCAGAGCTGGGAATAGTCTAGCCTTGCCCCCTGCACATCAGGGACAGGACCAGAGCAGGTTTCAAGGTGGCACCAGCAGCACCTGCTATTCGCAGATTCCTGAACCCACAAATGCCAAAGGCAGCTTCAAAGGTCAGTGAGAAAGGAATTTCATCTGCCTGAGAAGGGAGCAAGTTTCTCCTGTCCTAATACTTGCCCCAGGTGGTCCCAGGTGGTGGCAGCTTCCATTGCTGGAGCCCTGGCCTAAAGCCCCTGGTGGAATTGAGCAGCTGATCTGGAGCTCAACCCTAAGTGACAGTCCTGGGTGAGGAGGAAGAGCGCTGCCAGGCATGGTGGAGCTGGTAGAGGCTCTGGAGAGGGAATTCTACTGGTAGATCCTGGGAAGAAAAGAGTGCTTGTAGTTGTTCCTAGACTAGAGTGCAGTTCTGGGATTGTGCCACCTTGGAGTAGCTGAGAACTTACACATCCCAAGAGTATACCTCCTCTTGACAAAGAACTCCAAAGTCAAGTAAATGGCTAGGAAAATGCCACCAAAAGGAAAAAAAATAAGACAATAGAAGGTCACTTTCTTGGTGAGCAAGTATTTTCTTTCATCCTTTCTGATGAGGAAGAATAATGCATACCATCAGAGGATGACATAAAAAAATCAAAGCTTCTGCATCCAAAACCTCCAAAATAAATATGCAATAGTCTCAGGCCATGGAAGCGCTCACAAAGGATTTTGAAAAAAAAAAATAAGAGAGGAGGAGGAAAAATTGAGAAATGAAAGTAATGCAAGAAAATCATGAGAAGCAAGTTAAGAGCTTGTTAAAGGAGTCCCAAAAATGTAGAAGAAATTACCACCTTTAAAAATAGACTAATCCAAATGGCAAAAGAGGCCCAAAAAGCCAATGAGGAGAAGAACGCTTTAAAAAGCAGAATTAGTGAAATGGAAAAGGAGATTCAAAAGCTCACTGAAGGAAATAGTTCTTTAAAAATTAGAATGGAGTTAATGACTTTATGAGAAACCAAGAAATTACAAAACACAACCAAAAGAATGAAAAAAATAGAAGACAATGTGAAATATCTCATTGGAAAAACAACTGACCTGGAAAACTGATCCAGGAGAGACAATTTAAAAATCATGGGACTATCTGAAAGCCATAATCAAAAAAAAAAAAAAAAAAGAGAGCCCAGACATCAAGTTTCATGAAATTATCAAGGAAAATTGCCCTGATATTCCGTAACCAGAGGGCAAAATAAATATTGAAAGAATTCACTAATCACCTCCTGAAAGAGATCTGAAAAGGAAAAGGCCTGGGAATATTGTAGGCAAATTCCAGAGTTCCCAGGTCAAGGAGAAAATATTGCAAGCAACCAGAAAGAAACAATTTGAATATTGTGGAAATACAATTAGGATAACACAGGATCTAGCAGCTTCTATATTAAGGGATCGAAACTTTTGGAATATAATACTGCAGAAATCAAAGGAACTAGGATTCAAACCAAGAATCACCCACTCAGCAAAACTGAGTATAATACTTCAAGGGAAAAAATGGTCATTCAGTGAAATAGAGAACTTTCAAGTATTCTTGATGAAAAGATCAGAGCTGAATAGAAAATCTGACTTTCAAACACAAGAATCAAGAGAAGTATGAAAAGGTAAATAGGAAAGAGAAAACATAAAGGACTTTCTAAAGTTGAACTGTTTACATTCCTACATGGAAAGATAATATTTGTAACTCTTGAAACTTTTCTTAGCATTTGGGTAATTGAAGGGATTATACAAATATATATGTATATATATATATATATATATATATATATATATATATATATATATAGAGAGAGAGAGAGAGAGAGAGAGAGAGAGAGAGAGAGAGAAAGTGTACAGAGGGGGTTGAATAGAAAGGAATAATATCTAGAAAAGTAAAATTAAGGGATGCAGGAGGAATATGATGGGAGGAGAAAGGAAGAAATGAATATGGTAAATTATCTCTCCTAAAAAAGGCAAGAAAAAGCTTTTTCAATGGAGAGGAAAAGGAGATGAGAGGGAAAAAATGAAGCTTACTCTCATCACATTTGGCTTAAGGAGGGAATAATATACATACCCAATTTGGTATGAAAACCTATCTTACACAACAGGAAAATAAGGGAGAAGGGTATAAGTGGATTGTCGGGGGGTGATAGAAGGGAGGACAAATGAGAGGGGGGGTTAATTGCCAGTAAACACTTTTGGGTAGGATAAGGTCAAAAGAGAGACTAGAATAAATATGGGGGCAGGATAGGATGGAGGGAAATATAGTTAGTCTTTCATAACATGACTATTATGGAAGTCTTTAGCAAAACTACACATATGTAGCCTATATTAAATTGTTGCCTTCTCAGTGGGGTCAGGTGGGGAGGGAGGAAAGGAGAAAAGCTGGAACTCAAAGTTTTAGGACCACACGTTGAAAATTGTTTTTTCATGTAACTGGGAAATAAGAAATACAGGTAATGGGGCACAGAAATCTATCTTTCCCTACAAGAAAAGAGAGAAGATGAGGAAAAGGGCAGGGAGGGGTGTGATAGAAGGGAGGGCAGATTGAGGGAGGGGGTAATCAGAATGCACAGTGTTTTGGGGTGGAGGGAGGGGAGAGATGGGGAGAAAATTTGGAACTCAAAATATTGTGGAAATGAATGTTGAAAACTAAAAATAAATTAATAAATTGGAAAAAAAAACAGAAAAGTACATGAGTGCTGGACCTGGGTTCAGAAAGACCTGAGTTTACATCACATCTTGGACACTTACTTGCTGTGGGACCCTGTGTAAGTCATTTAATTTATCTTACTCCCAGTGTCTTCATCTTTAAAATGGACAGTAACAGCACTAGCCACTCAGAACTGAGGATGAAATGAGATAATTGTAAAATGTTTTGCAAACCTTTAATGCCTTACTTGTTATGTCATTTTATTCTTAAGGTTTTAGGAAATATAATAGGGTGCAGCTTCTTAATTTCTTGAATACCTGTAGGGAATTCTAAAACTTCTTTTGTAGCAGTCCTTCTGTGCTATTTTCTTGATTCAGACTCATATTGGTTGGCCAGTTCCCCAGAGAGGAACTCACCATTACTCTCCTCAGGGTTCTGGGAGTAGCCACAAGAGGCTGGGATTTTGATTACTATTGCTCATGAGCCCCCATTGTTATGCTTACAACTATTTTCAGTCATTCAGACTTAATTATTTTTTCACAAGATGTATTTACTAAGCAGTTATAATAAAAAAAATATTTGGTAAAAAATATCAACCCCAAATGTAGGGCATATAATTACACTCAAGCTCATGGAAAATATGCTCAAATCACACTGTACATGCAGCTTGGCCACAAGACAAACTCACAATTTTTGATTATAGGACTTTGTTGAGTCCATAGTCAGTATGGTGTATACCAGCAGTGAAGCTGCTTCTGTTGAGGTTTGGGGTTCTGGGGACCCCAAAATAGCAACACACTGGGTCTTGCTCAAATGAATTTGACATAAACCTTATTCAAGTCAAAAGAAAATAAAGTATGTTAAAGATTCACCATATTGGGTTGACTCTTCAGGAGTCTAAGCATTTGTAATGCTTGTACTCACAAGTGAGTCAGATACAATCTCCACTAGAAGAATCACAGCTGAATTGAATCAGAGGGCCTTCATGGACGCGAGATGTAGCTTAGATACAGAAAAAGACTGAGGGAAGAATCCAGGTGTCACTAAGTAGTCTGGGGCCCCAGGGATAGTCTTGATAGGGGAGGACAACCTGGAATGTAGATCAAATCCAGGGAGCATCTTGATTGAAGTGGTTGGCACTCCAGACAATCAGTAATCAAGGGTTGGAAGAAGCTGGAGGTAATCAGGAGATAATGGAGGACTTGGGTGGAAAGCAGGTGGGGCCATCCAGAGCTAACAGACAATGGAGAGTCAGACTAGGTTAAGTGTTGGTTGGTTGTTGTCCTTTGTGAAGAGGACCAAAATGATATCATCAGACCAATCTGAGCTCAGAATGCTCTACCATAGGTTGGGCACATATAGTCCATATGAATTTTTGGTGTGGGTACTCCAAATTTGCTCATCCTACTTTTACTTTGTGCTGTCTCAATTTGATTTTGTTCATAGAGCACAGCATCCTTTCTGATGTGGACATGCCATGCTAAGTGGTCCTGTGCTAGAGTCTTGCAAATTGTGCAGTAAAATACAAAGTTCTTGAGAGAGACCTTGAGAGCGTCCTTGTATCACTTCTTCTGACCACCATGTGATCACTTGCTCCATGAGAATTTTACATAAAATAGTCTTTTTGGCAAGCATACATTTTGCATTTGAACAACATGGCCAGCCCATTGGAGTTGTGCTCTCTGAAGCATAGTTTGAATGCTTGGCATTTCAGCTCAAGCAAGGACTTCAGTGTCTGGTACCTTATCCTGTCAAGTGAGCTTCAGAATCTTCCTAACATTTCAAATGGAAGCAATTCAGTTTCCTGGCATGGTGCTGGTAGACTGTCCATGTTTCACAGGCATACAACAATGAGGTCAACACAATGGTCCTGTAGACCTTCAGTTTGGTAGTCAGTCTAATACCTCTTCTCTCCTAAACTTTTCTTCGGAACCTCTCAAACACTGAGCTAGCTAGGTTAAGTGTAACAGATCTGAGTCAGAAAGGCTAGATTAAGTGGGAAGATTGAAGCAGAATTAAAGGAGGTTCCCAGAGTCTGTACCCCATCACTTCTCTTGAGTAAATATGCTTTTATGTCCACTTGATTCTGTATTCTTTCATGTCTTTATTGCCTTTCACTAGTCTACTCTTTCTAATAACAATACTTGTCCTGTCTCTAGCAATTTAAGAGAAGTACACACCTCATTATGCATTTTGCATTTACTGTCCCTAACTATTATTGGTGCTTAAATCAATTAAAATAATATTGTCATCATGGGGTTTTAATACTCCTTGGTTCATTCCTCCTCCTCTATTGACATTGTCATCTAGTATAGGCAAAATGCTTTACCTCTTGAAAGTGCTCAGTAACCTGGAATCCCTCACCCTTTGACTGAGTCTGATGCTGAAATTCCTTCTCAGTTTAATACCATCTGAGGTGCCATTAACTTGTTTGATTAGGCAGTCATGCCCTTCCCTTATTCATTCAATTAAAGAGAAGTTCACACCTCATAAAGAAATGTGACATTGGGCAAGTAATTTAAACACAATGGGTCCCAGTTTCCTCTTATATAAAATTAAGGGAGTGGTGTGAATAAATGGCTTTTCAGGTTCTTTTTTATTTAATTCTACAATCATATAATTATTCTTTATTCAGAAATTTACAAATGCTAGTATAAATGTTAAGTCATTATGCATTTGATTATCCTACCTAATACCAGAGTTTAAAACAATTATAGTTTCTAAAATCTGTTAGAAAATTTAAGAAAGTAGCTAAGATTATGTTTTACATCCTGTCTGTACAGAGCAGTACTGTCGTTTTTCACAGCTAAATCCACAACTTCATTTCAATGAGGAAGGAAGAGAGGAATTTTTTTGATAACAAATGTACTGGTCTGGCCAAGAATTTTCTTTCAGAAAAATACGCCATTGCACCAAGAGTGTTCTGTCTCCATCATGAAAGGTTTACAAGCCAAAAAGAATAATAGGAGGCTGATTTATAGATGCAACCTTAAAGGCAAGATAATCTTGAACAACAGAAAACATAAAGTATTATGTGTGGCTTCTGAAGGGTACATGGGACAGTGGAAGAGACATCACTAATCACACATCCCTTCATTTTATTTAGGAAGAAAGGCATCTTACAAGTCACTGGACAAAAGACCTTTTGAGTAAATATTTGTTCTTCTTAGGTTTATACCCAATGTAATTTGATCTCCATCCTCCTTTCCTTTCCCTCCCTTCCCCTCATCTTTCCCTTGGTCCTCTCCTTTCTCTTTTCTTTTTTTTTTTTATAAGAATGTTTATGGAGAAGAGTGTGGTGCTTAAATCTGTGATCTTATATACTTTACAATGTTAGGGAGGAAAGTGAGAAATAATAACCATTATACGTGGCCTAAGGAAGTTGGTCCTAGAAAGGTCACTCTAATGAAGACGTTTGGCAAGCAAAGTCAAAAGAATCAATACCCTGAGTAATCTCACTGCATCTATGATCCATTCTCAGCCATCTGATCAACCTAGACCCTGTTCTTCTTATAGGCAAAAAATAAAGGAAAAGAGATATACAGAGAGGAATAGGGAAGAGAGAGGCAGAGAGTAAATATTAATCAAAAAGTAAACATTTATTAAATGCCTACTACATGCCAGGCACTATGCTAAGCCCTTGGGGATGAAAAAAAGGGGACAAAATATATAATAGAGATGTTCATATATAGAGAGCAGTAGATTCAACCAGTCCAATGAAAACAAAGAATGCATTCATTTCTCTTTGTATGAAAACTAGTTGTCACAAATTATACACATAAACTCACGGGTTACAGAGGTTTAATCATTAGTTCCCTGTGCCTCAATGTATACTGGATCAGGAAGAGATTCACTGTTTGATTTATTTCCCTCATTCCTAGAACTAGGACAAGCTGTCTGGTTAAAAAATAGTATCTTATACTTGTCTCATTCATAGACACCTTTAGAGGACTAAATGAAAAATATATCTTTTAAAGTTCAAAATGTGTACAGCTTCCACTGGTAAGAATTGGAAAAATGACTCATGAAGATATTTCTTACACTTAAACTAACTTTCTATTTTCTTGTAGTCTCATTTGAATATATAAGCAGCTTTTCACCTGTAAATCTATTTTACTATTTTTTTGCTCTTTTCACTATTTGAATAAAATAGCTACAAATCCTAATAAAGCATCTGGATGCTATGAGCATTATAATAGCTCTAAATGAACTCATAGGTATTGATTTAAAGTATGTTGGTCTCTCTAACCAAAACTGAAGGGTTTGCATAGGCTTAAGTATCTGAATTAACTTGTATAAGGGAGAATTTGAAGGTCTCCCTAGTAATTCTTGATATCTAGTCCAAGACTACTATCACCACCCATATTATTTTTTTAATTAAATACTTGCATTACATTTTGGGTTTTCTCTCTCTCACCACCCCAAACCTCAATTAGAGAAGGTCAAGGGTTGATATATTCTGCTGATCTACCAGTCTGTCTTCTAGCCAGTACTTGATAGTTTGGTGGACAGAGAGTCAAATTTCAGTTAGCAAAAGCCAAGTCCAAGTCTTGCCTCTGATTCAACAGGCTGATGATTCCCGGCAAACTACTGAAACTCTCTGTTTCCCAGTCAAGTCTTTAAAATTATAAATTAGGGTGAAAATGCCAATCTACATTGTCAAACTTCCCTCACTGTGAGTTCCTTATAGCAATGCCAGTCAGTCCGCTAACTTTTATTAAGTTCCAACAAATTGCCACCTACTGTGTGCTAAATGCTGAGGATGTAAAAAAGGCAAAAGACAACTGCTGCTCTGAAGAAACTTACAGTCTGGTTTTATACTAGGTCTAGTGTTCAAATGAATTGAATGTTTAGATTTTTGTGGTTATTGTGGAATAATATTAGCCAATAATTTTAAACAACTGATTCCTTGACATTCCAGCATGAGTCATTCTGACTAGAGACAGCATGTTGTTTTGAAAAGAAGGGTGGGCAAATGAGAGGTAACCAATCAGAATGACAATGACAAAATCAATGGAGAGAACACCAGATTCAAATGAAGTTTGCCACTCCAAGTTTCACCCTTTTTGCAATACACCACCCTGTCTCTCCTATAATAAGGAGACAGTGACAGAAGAAAAGAAGTGCCAACTCTGGAATGAGAGGCCCTGCATTCAAAACTTAGCTCTGGAACTTCCTATCCTACGACAGTGATGTCAGAAAGGAACTTAATATTCTCCTCAGTTTCTTCATCTGTAAAATGAGCCAGTAGAAGTAGATGACCCCTGAAACTCCTTTTAGTTCTTGGTCTATGATGTGTTCAGATTTGTTCGTTAGAAAAATCAATTGGACAACTGCGGGGAAGAAAAATTGTTGAGGGTGGTTGTGTTAGGGAAGAGGATTGTGGGTAGTGGGTTGAAAAGATATTGGATAGGCAGAAGCTATATGGCAACTGATGAATATGTTGAACGGTGGTTCACATATCAGACATAATAAATATTCATTAACATTTGACTGGACTGGGCCATTTGTTTGACTGACGGATACTTTTTAAAATATTGAAGTAAACTGGAATAAATTCATATACTAAAATCGATTCATAGTGCTCAATTAAAAATAAATTATAGCATATAGTGAAATGTTGTTTAATGTCCTGAGTGATCTTCAGACAGAAAGTGAACCCTCAAAGGGGAGTCCACAACATACAAAGAAGTGAATACTGTCAAATGTAGAACAGTGCCTCTTTTGCATTAAGTACTTGTAAATCCATATAAGTCAGGGTCATCATTTGAGAAGATATATGAAGCCATAAATCTGATTTGAATTCACATTTAGTATAGTGATTTTTTACTGACTGAACTTTAAATTGTAACATAGGAGAATTCATATAAATTGATACAGATACATTTCATTTGATCACCATAACAGTTAACTATTTACTCAGTCAAGTCAACAAGCATTTATTAAGTTATTCCTATGTGCCTGGCAAAATGGTAAGCGCTTGGAACACACACACACAAAGAGAAAATAAAAACCTTCTCCACTCCTACCCAAAAATGTCCTGCTTTCATGGATCTCAAGATCTAACAAGAGAGACAATAATTAAAGAAGCTATATAAAGAATAAATTTGGAGATTAACAAAAGGAGAAGACACAAGCACTGAGAGACAATCAAGAAGAGCTTATTTTAGGTAGGATTTTAGTTGGAATATGAAGGAAGGCCAGGGAACTGATTGACTATTTTTGGAATAGAACAATGTCATAAAACAGAAGAAAACTTAGGATTTCAATAAATCATAGCCCTTATCCTAAAGAAGCTTATAATGTGGCAGGGGGATATGACAACAACACATGTAACTGTAGCATACACTATTACGTGGCAAGTACATTGTCTTACAGGGTTATAATAATAACTCACATTTTCATAGTGTTTGAAATTTACATAGTGTTTTCCTCATAACTTTATGAGATAGGTAATGAAGTAATTGCCATTTCCCCCTGACTGATAAAGAAACTGACCATCACAGAGTTTAAATGATTAACCTAATGTTATATAGTCTGTAAGTTTCATTAATCACATTCAAGATCAGGTTTTCTGATTCCAAGTCTCGCACTCTTTTTATTACATTATGCAACCCACAAATAAAAAAAATCCTTTACATAGGGAAGTTTACCAATTAGCAAGATCAGGGAAGCTTCATGGACAACGTGACATTTCAAATGGGATTTATTTACTAATAAATATATTATGGGCATATTTTGTATACATCATCATGGCACATTAAGTTTTTAGTACCATATATTATATTTTTTTGAATCAGTTGTTAGAGACTATTCCTTATCTACCACTGGACAAAATAATTATATTAATATAACCTTGAAATTCTATTCTATTGCAGCTGGTCAGTCAGTCAGGAAGTTTTTATTCTCATGTCTTTGTAAAGCATCTGTCTATCTTGGAAAGTAATGAGAAAATCAAAAAAGCTGCCTATTCACATTCTAATAGGGGAGGCAAAGGTAATGTGTTTAAAGTATGAGATGAAATGTTATTCTCATTTCAGTAGCAGGGAGATAAAAAGGTGAAGTGGATACAGAAATGCTCCCAGAAAAAAAAATGACTTTGGTCATATACAAGCAAATGCAAAAATAGGTACCACATTGTATATCTAAGAAATTCAATGGACTCTTATGAAGAGCCAGCTTGGGAATCACATTTCATGCAGGTCATTTAGAATTAATATTCTAATTAATCCTTCATTTTCTTCCAAAAAGTAATTTCAGAATATTGAGATATATTTTTCCTGATTATTTTATTACCTTTTCTGTTTAGTTTAATTTTTTAATCCCCTAATTGAGTCCTACTAAAATCATTTCCAAATTTTTGTGTCTGGATACATCCAGTCAATCCAGCATGGGATGTAGTGCTGATATAATTTACTGAGTCTATACGCTATGAATTCTATCAGAAGCCTTTGACAGTAGATGACAAGGATCATTTAGTTGAAGATGAATTTAGATCATCAAGAAAAATTGGATTCTGGAGGCTTTGTTCAGAAAGAAGTAAGAGCATTTGATTATGAAATAGAGAGGAGGAATAAAGGGTAATGAAGACTCAGAGTTAACAGGCTTTTGATTGAGAGGGAAAGGATAGATTCATAAACCTAGGGTGTCGCTTACAACAATGAAGAAATTTTGTAGGAGGGGAAAATTAGGAGTGGAAGATGAACTGAATCACATAAGAAAAGCCAATGATTGTTAACAAAAGGTAATTGAGAGGCATCAAGTAAACAGAGAAACAGTAATCATAATTCTTCTAAATGAATGCTCTTCATATTAAGATCACCTTAAAACAAGGAAGTGACACTAATAAAGACATTGCCAATACCTTGGGAAAATAAGTCACATAACTAGCAACTGTGCCCCCTTTAGATTTTCTGTGCTTCCCTTCCCCTCTTTATGTCACCACTCTGGGCTGTTTCTTTCTCTTTTTCTTTCCTTTTGATTTCTGCCAAATTGGACCATCAAATTGCTATAACAAGGAGCAAAACCTTCCTCTCAGTAGGAAGCCATCTAAAAGTTTGACATTTGGTTTTGAAAGAGTGAATCTGATGTCTATTTTTTGTAAGTCTTTTAACAATTTTTCTAACACTACCTTTACTTATATTTTATATCTAGTAGCAAAAACATCAGAGAATGACTTTTTTATTCAAGTAAAAAATACTTCAATATGTGCAACTGATCAAAGATCAAGGCCATTGTGCAAATAGGATCCACTGTTTTCAAATAAAGAATGCAGTTACAATTATATTATTGAATCACTCATTTTCAGAGGGCAAGGGTGGAGTTGAGAAAAGGCAAAATATTTCATATTTAGATGGAACCTATATAATCAAAAAGACTGGCCAACTTGTTCATTAAAAGAAAATGTTGCAACAGCAGCAAGCTGTTCAACCAATTGATCACCAAACATTTTTTAATCATCGATTGTGTTTTAGCAACTAAAATAATCCTTGCCACTAAAAGGATTATAATCCAACCATGGTAACAATATAATTCTTACATAGGTACAAAATAATAACAAATCAGTTTTGTGCTGCATCTTGCCAAGTTTCATCCATGAGAATGGAAAAAATATGATTCAGATTTTTCTGATAGAAAAAAATTTATTATGTAAGATTCTGACAATGTGTGAAACATTTTTCACCCAATGAATGAAGATGCTGTTCATGTATATCTTCATGGTCAAAGAATTGCATAACATATAGTATTTTTGAAATAGATAATATAAATAACTTTCTGTGTTTGCACACATAATAGTCACATGATGAAGACCAGTTGAACAATCTAATGAATCTTAGTCATTCAAGTGCTACCAAATTTCCATTGAAGCTGTATTCTGTACAAAATAAAGGAGCTAGCTTGAAAGAGTATTTCGGTTTGTATGTAATGGCCATGAGCCAGAATATGAATCACAAATTCCAAAATAAAGATACTCAATCTGGTATTTTTTTCCATATTCTATATAGAGTCACACATCTCTGCAAGCAGTTTCCACTGACTTCAAAGTGATTTGTACTGCCAGAGGGGCTACAGGACTACGAAAACCATCTGATTCTATTACGCCATTAAGCTAAATGTGTGATGGAGAAAAGTTCTTAATTAACTGGAATCCAACTCATCAGAGATATTCTGGACTCCTTTCTTTATCATACACCTGAGTACACATGACGCCATCTTTCTGTTGCCAAATCAGCCATAAAATACTTCCTCAATCAGAGCTGAAAGATTGAATTGCTATAAATGAAGTACTGCCAACCTCAAACAACTAAAGTACCCTGAGTTATCCATGCCCTGTAGGGAAGAAACCCCAGTGGGGTGCATCTATCTCTTCACCTTTCCTTAACCCCTTTCCCTATGACACTGTAACTCTCTGATAAGATGATGCATCCAAGCAGAAAAAGAAGCACCATGGCTGCTCATACCACTTGGATGAGCCATACCAATGCCGTACCAATGCATTCTAAATCCTCTGAGCCTTACAAACTGCCCTGGAACTGAATTCTAATCTTCTTGGCCATAAAATTTGCCCTAATCCTGTTTCAGACCCCTTTATGCTATCATCTCATTAGTTACTATACTCTATGAAGTACTTGGCCTTGCTAAATACCTGCTCTCTACACCCTTAGGTTTTTCTGTTAGTTTTACAAATGGAATTCAGGTTTTACAAGATGACAGCATGATAGGAAATGTCAGATTGTTATGGAGAATGTATGTTTCAGAAATCTAATTTCTCAGGAAGGAAAATTCTAACTGGCCCGCTTGATCCATCCTGCTTAGTGAAAGAGCTACAATTTAGATTGTTTAAATTAGGAGGTAAAATAAATGCTGTTGCTAATTTTGTTTAAGCTTTAAAGAGGTGTGAGTATCAAACTACTACAACAAAATAAGTTTAGAATTGTTTTGATACCTGTATTTATAAAAAAGGGGGAATGAGGGAGATGGATTTATGTTTTAAAGCAGCTCCATGTAACAGGCACAATAAATGCCTGTTTACCATCTTTGTTCTGATGAGCCATGAATTTAAGTTTCAGTGAAAAAAAACAAAGAAAATAGGTGTATGGTTATGTCACCCAGAGATTAAAGCAAGCCTTAAAATGTAAATAAAATGTGGAAAGCATCCTCACTTTTTTCAGGTTTTGAAAGGAAAATTTAACAAGTTTAAATTCATTTAAAAGGAAATGACAATATAAAGATTGAAATGAAAACCATAATTTAATACAAAAACTAACACCAAAATTCCAAAGTGTTCATATTTCATCTTAGAATTATTCCCATTAACTAAAAAAATAAAAGCTTAAATAGAGGTGCCTTACAGGATAGTAAATGAAATAAACTGAAGCAAGCATGCCATGTGTTTCACTTTAGAATACAGACAGTCCCTGTATTTGCTTTACAAAAAAGCGTGTCTCCCAACATGCATCTCAGAGTTCCATGTGATGTGGTATGAGTAATATCTAACATAATTACAACTGGTTTAACCTAAATATGCTTACTGCTTAAACACACTCCTACAACATAACTACTGTGAGGAAAGCTGAAATTGTTTAACAGTTAAAGTTTTCACTCAACTTGGTTAAATGAATGTTTTTTTATATCCAAAAAGTTTTTAAAACAATCCTGATTGTGAAACTGTTAAACTTCAGTTTTTTTTTTTTTTAAATAAAAGGTGACAAAAAGTCAATGATCAAGACCATATTTCCCATCCACCATTCTTACTGGACATGCCAGGCATCCCTCCCATTGTGTTCACTCCTATACATCCATTCAGCCTGCTACTGCAGTAGCTGCTGCTCTTAGCGCCTTAGCTCCCTATGCAATGTTTGATTGAAAATAACCAGAGTTCCATGTAAAATTTGGTCATATCCACTTGTGTTTTGCCAACTTTTATATGCATTATTTCCCTCAGTTAGAGTGTGAATTCCTTACAAGGAGGTACTATTTTTTTTCCCCTTCACATCTCCAAATTAGTACAATTTTCAAAACATTTGAGAAAATGTTTTCAGATAACATTTTAAAGTAAAGCATCTTTATCAATTTGGTTCCACAGAGCTAGGATATGTACTTTAGGATAGTCAGGATGATTGCTCGTACAGAAGTTTATTACAAATTATATTTTAACTTTCTTCTAATCTGGATCTATACCACTGCTCCCATTTATTAACATTAGAAATTGAAAGTAGACTTTTGTGTATTTTCTTATTAAATATATTCAATATACTGTAGAGGAAGGTTTCTTAACATGGGGTCAATGGACCAAGAGATTTTATACTACTGATAATAATTTATAGCATTATAACTACAATATTTACAAATATTATAATTCATAATAAGCAATATTATTAAACTATTTCTCCAATGTTCTCAATTAACCATGATACCACAGAAAGGCAAGAATCACTTTCACTAAGACGTTTCCAAAACTGATGGGTACATCAAACTGCGATGTTGAACAATGGGTCTTAGAGGTGCCTGTTTGATTATGTGTGTTCATTCAAATGAATAATGGTCAATGGATTCAGCTCTTCTCTGTAACTTTCTCTCTTCTCCTATGTGGGAGCCCCACTGTCTACATCTCAGGTACAGTTCAACTAGCTAAGACATGGGAGTGACATCTAAATAAAGGTCTTGAAATAAAGACAAGCTATACTACTTAGAACCTCTGAACACACTGCAATGCAATCCTTAAATACAGATTGTGGTTTTATGAGCCTGATGCTCCTTCCACAAGACACTTAGTTCATTCTATTGTATTTTTGCTACTCAATCTTCTCTCCACTTAGAGTTCTGGCAGTCTGTAATCAAAGAGGAAGGTCAGATCTACAGTAACTCTGCACTCATTGACCTTTAACATTTTCAAGTATGACAGATTCATTTCCAATCAGTTTATCTGTAGTGATCATTTAAAAAGAACCTAAAGATTTATGAAGCTCCACAAATAATATCATCATAATTTTTAAAAATGGCACCTGTCCATTAGGGCAAAATGCCTGATGATTAATGTCACATCTTGGTGGGTTGGGGGGAGGGTGTGCTGCAAACAAGAGACTGTCATCTTTTCCCATCTTCCTGGGTAATGTCAGTGTTGAGTTTTCATCAGTTCTCTGTGTTCTAAGTGAGCACACTCAAAATGAGTGAATATGCATTAAAATATATGTATTAAGTATTGCCACTAAACTATGTGTCATCATTAAGGATATATACTAAGGTATATATGGGGTGTGGACTTAATCTCACACATTTTAGAGATGGCATACCAAAGAATAGGAAGGACACTTTCATTTTAAATCCTTTCTCATTCAAGTAACTATCCTGACTTAAGAAAATAAATGGCACATAGGAACTATCCTCATTAGACTTGTATATTTTTACACTAAAAAAAATTCTGTGTATGTGTGTGTGTGTGTGTGTGTGTGTGTGTAAACGGGGAGGAGTAGCCAATAGCTACAAAGAAATTACTAGAAATATATTAATATATTTTAAATATTATATATTAACATAAAACAAATTAAAATTTGAGATGCTAATTTCTAAAGTCTAGTATATAGTAGTCACTATGGCTAGGAGGTGATCCTTTATTTCCAAAGGTCACAGTGGCAGGAAGCAAGCTCTAGGGTTTTCACAGACCTGGCAAGTTCTCAAAACTATGGGACAGGTTGAAGACCAACCTTGTTAAAATGGGGAAGTCTCATCACCTCAAAGCTTGGAACTAGATGATCTATTATTTTTCAGCTATAGGAACTGAGTCACAGTTCAGTGCCTATCAAGACAAAGAACGCTTTGAAAAACTAAACTATAAAAATATCAAGTGAGTATTATTGTTAATGAAAGCACAGATCCTTAAGGATGTCTCATTTATATTTTGTTCCTTGGAATCCACTTGAAAGAATACTGATTTTTCTGGGAAGAAGGGTTTGGAAGAATAAATTAATAGACTGAATTAAATACACACCATATGATTCTCATTCTATCAAGGAACATATTTTTGCACATAAATTCTCTTCAGTATTTATTTCCTGTCCTCTAGCCCCCACCTAATGCAGAATCTCATAGGATTTAAGGTTTGATGTTATATGAAGCTTGTTGCTGAAGGTTATGACTTGAAAATCTCCTAAAAATGACATGAAAAAAGGGAACAATAATTTTTTTAGTGGGTGGGGAAATTAAAGTTCTAATTAGGAGAACAGCATATTCTAATGGGGACATAATTATATTACATGACAAGTTGGTTGACACTACTGAATTTTTTTTGTTTTATAACAAGACCTGTAATTTCATCAAATGCATGTAATTCATCTGAGAAAAATTCTTCTACCAAGGCAGGTAAGCATCTGCTCTGCAACTGAGAATCTTGAAGAGCAGTGGGAGAATGGGGAGAAGGAAGGGAAGTGCATTTTTCTTTTTAGGTTTTCTATTTTTATCAAGCTGGAAATGACCTACTAGTCCTGTACACAAGCTGGACCAGAGTCTTAAATTCTGTACTTGTTGCTTGAGGCTGTCTGAGTTTGATCTCCCTAGATATAGATATTTTTTCTACTAGTTCCAGAAAGAGAATTGCCTACTATGGTTTACAGGCTGCAAATCTTACCCAGCAACAAGGTTTGGCTCTGATCTTGGTCTAGAAGGATAGGAATGCTCCATGGAAAAGGGAGCATGGGGAGAAATGAGAAGATAAGAATTTGCCCAGGATGACATAGTCAGTTAATCTCAAATATAGATTTGAACAGAGATCTTCCTGAATGAAGGATGGGTTTTCCATCTACTCTGCCCTGCTGATTCTTACTTGAAACATGATTAAACCTCCTTCTAATGCAGTTAATGTATTATATACTTCCTTGATGCTTCAAAGCATCTCTAATTTTCTTTAAAGGCCATATCAGTCTGGATTTTCTGTTCAAGTCCTTCCCTGTAAACCCTACTAATTCATTCATTTTCTCTCCCAGTCTCTGTCTTTCCTCTCTCTTTTCTCTCTCTCATTCCATTTTATTCCTTTATTTTTCGTTGCTTCTTGTTTCCATTCCATTCCTTTCAGTAGAATGTAAGGTTTTAGACTGTGGGAACTATTTTTTTTGTCCATGTGTAGTTAGTATCCTGACATAGCCTTATGACTAATAATGCTTGAAAAGAATTATGGGATTTAATTGCATTCATTTTGTTATGCTGAGGGTTGGATGATGGCTTCATTTATGTACATAATAATGTATGTGAGCAAGGTGGGATTTTAGGTGTTTCTTGGAGTTCAGTTTCCCAGGCTAAATTGCACACACCTAAGGGATTAATCTCCTTTGAACCCTGATAATTCATAGCCATTCTGAGTCACGTAGGTTTTGTGTCTTCTGGCTATGAGCCAGTTGGGGTGAGTTTTTCCTGTGTATTCTGGGGGGGGGGCTGGAATTTTTCCTTGGGGGCTTGCTCATAAGAGGGACCTTTGATGCCCTGGATGAGACCTGAGTAGCTGTCTGTTAAGACGCCCTCCTACTCCTCAGATGTTGGTGTTTTCCGGTTTGGTGGTATATGGAGTTAGTTGCATTATTCTGTTCAGACAGCTGGATCCCCACCTATTGAATTCTTTCTTGGATACTCACTTCTTTCTACTTACCTGTCCGCATTCTTTAATTAAAGATTGTTGACTCCTTTGAAGTTGTCTTTCCTTTAGAAAAGCAGATCAAAGAACCTATGCTAGAAGGCCATCTTGGGTGGCTTGCTAATACAGTGATTTAGTGAGTGCCTGTTCCCACCAAGTTAAATGCTCCTGGCATACACAGCGCCCTTAATTAATGCATGTTCATTGATTAAAGTTGAAAGTCTATTGTAAAAACATTATTTATATTTTCTAGTAGGAGAAAGGCAAGGGATGCCATTTATCATGGCCTCTATATATACACACACATATATGTATAAATACAAATATACATATCCATGTATATTTATCTCAATTTTCCCCAATGTAGAACAACAGTCATTACATAATAATTGTTATGTGTGTGTGTATGCATATATATATATATGTGTATTGTGTAAAGCTAAAACAATGAAAGGATTAGAACCATGAATGCTCGTAGTCATTGTATCTTATTAAGAATAGTTTGGATTAGCAGCACTGGAATAGAATCCAACCACCTGTTTTATAAAAGCAGCATGACAAGGACTTCTGACAAGTGCTCAGATAAAACCCAGATAAAACAATGCACACATCTTTAGTTTTGAGAGATTTTTAAAGGGGAATTTAGAATTTGTGAAAGAGGAGTGATTGTTCACTACAGAAAAATATTAATTAAAATATTAACTCATATTTTAATGTATAAAATACAAAATGCAAAAGTAACATTGAAGTGAACATATAGGCAAAATGGGCCTTTTATATATAAATATTTTATATCTAATTGAACTTATGAGAAAAGAAAAAACTCCTTTCCTTTAGACCAAGCTAGAAGTTTTCCTTGATCTGTCCAAATTTATAGGAGTCATTTAAGCTCTCTGAGCCTTACTTTCTTAATTTACAAATTAAGAAGATTGGACTAAATGATCTTTTAGACATCTTCTACCTCTAAAACTATGACTAAGATAAAAAAAATTGTCATTATGACAAAAATAACTAAGAATTAAATTATAGTTTTAGTTATTAAGCATTTCATGTCATTTGTAAAAATTGAATAAAATAATGCCAAGCTTTCCCAAATATAACTTGTCAGAAAAATCATATTATATTTCTTAATTTGGAAACATCTGCATAATGAAATGCAATCAATAGGTTCTAATAATTACAGAAGACACATAACTCCCCCAAGAAAACATGAGCTTTGTATCATATGTAAATAGACAAATTACCATCCTGTAGTATACATAACTGGTTCTCTCTAAATCAGTTCATCAAAAAACACAAGTATCTTACTTTACTCTTAAAGGACATTTCAAAATTCAACTAAAAATGGTAGCCATATGGTATCAAATTTGTAGTTTAATTTCCAGTACAAGAAGAAAAGCTAGGAATATATGATGTTTAATAAGTTTCCAATTCAACCTATTCAATTTGACTATTAGAGCTGCATAGAATAGGGGAAACCACATGAGATATGATATAAGAAACACTAGTTTCAAATCCTGTCTCCTCTACTTAGTACCTTTATGACCTTGAGTGAGATATTTAAGCTTTCTGAAATTCATATTTCTCTATTGAAAAATGGGGGTAAGGGTTGGAATACATGAGCTATGTGATTCCTTCTTGTTTGCAAATCATGATCTTATGAAAATTATTTGTGCAATATGGAATTAAGATTACGATTTATAGTCAATATGAACAGAAAAGAAAAGAAACCAAGGCAAAGACAGGTTGTGAATGGCCTAGGGTGCCCAAAGTAGTAAGTTCCTGAGGGAGTCTTTGAACTCAAGTGTTTCCTGATCTTAGGTCAATATCCTATCTATCATATCACAGCGTCTCTCAACTGTACTACTGTCTATACTAATCCTATTTAATACTATAGTATTGAAGTAGTTCTTTCATTTTGCCAAGACTATCAACAAGAATTTCAAGTTTTTTAGCTTCCTGGTGAGGGGGAGAAGCCAGATAGGAATGGAAAGAGGAAATGAGAAGGTGAAACAATGAGAAGAAAGGTAACTGAAATTTGAGAGACAGGGGGACAGGAGATGGAAGGCTATCCATTCTCTAAGAATCAATGAAAGCTGAATACTTTCCCAAAGCTTACATTCAATGTGGTGAAGCGTCATAATTACCAGGTAATCTTGGGATATTTTCTGTCAGATAGGATCAGTCTAGAGACTAGAAATGCTGATTAAGTCTATTGTAAAAATGGTATTTGTGCTTTGTATTATTACAAATATTATTACAATATGATATTATTAATATCATTATTAATGTCATATTGTTCATTTGAATATGTAAAAATAATAGTCTTTTTTCATAGGTCAATAAAATCAGATATTGATAGGACTAGATAGCATGTTTCACACACTCTATTGTATTTCCAAGATAATTTTTAAAAGTCCATACAATTATAAATCATATAGAATCAATATCAATATTTCTACTTAAAAAAACCTACAACTCTCTATTTCTTTTCTCTATCTAGTTTTTCTTCAGTCTTTATATTGAGGTTGTGCATGAGTGAAAAATGAGAAAGGTAATCACTCAACAGAATTTAATTTCCCCTTTCCCACCTCCTCAGGAAAAAATGTTTTAAAAGTGCCAATTATATCATTATTACTAGACTGATCTCCAACTAAAATATTGGGATTTTTATCTTGTGAACTCCCTCAGTAGGGAATTATTTTCTCTTTTTCTCCCCCCCTTAATGTCTATTTTATAGGTCCCTCATAAGTTAACAAGCCTGTTGCTGAATAGCAATCTCCTGGTAGGTTTATTCTTCTAAGCACAGTAAACCTTAATTTAATCGCAGCTTCAAAATATCATACAATAAAACTAATTTAATTACATTTAGCAATGGCCACTAGACTCATTAAAATGTTAATGGAGCTTATAATTATTAAATTGCTTAATGATTGCTAATAGGAATAAATGACAAAAATAAAACTTAAGTACAAAACAAAAATGCCCTCAGGTAATTTTTCTCAGCTGCAATCCCATTTGACATAGTTACTGTGATCATCCTTGGAAACATGGTGGATTTGAGATTAAATGACAAAGGATGTAAAACAAAAGTGTAGTGGACAGGATATAGACCACTGCATTGTGACTCAGCAGATATGGGCTCTAGACCTTGTTCTGCCACTAAACAGTTTTATAACTCACTTTCCTTATTTGTCAAATGGTTGGTGGACTAGATGATTATGAAATTTTCTCCTAGTTAAAAAATTCTATGGTTCATTCAAGTAATAATACAGAATTATCTTTTTCTCTCACTTTCTCCCTATTCCTCTTTGAATATCTCTCTATTTCTGTCTCTCTTATGTCCTTCCCCCTAATCTACGTATTCTTTGGCATTGGAAACTCTAGGTGAGCAAATTCTCTTCACTGTAAATAAACATCTACTCTTCAATGTATCTTCTTAGAGAATTGTGTAGAACACTTAAAGGTGAAGTAACTTATTTAGGATCACCCTGTTAATCTACACAATGGGTGGGACTTTAAGCCACATCTTCCAGTTCCAAGACTGTTAATCTACTATAATAGACTCACTGTAATATTCTGTTGACATGAATTTGTATATAATTACTAAATCTCATTGTAGTTTTTGGGAAGGGACTATTTTTTCTGACTCAATATCACTAGAACCAAGAATAGTTACTATATATGGGGTATAATATATGTTCCTTGAATTGTAGTTTAATATAATATATTGCATTGGAATTATTTATATTTATTATATTTAGCTATATTTTTAATACCTTAAGGAATCTGTGATTTTTATCATGTAGATAAGCCTTTCTCTAAGGCAGATTGTACCCTAGCTACATTTTGTCTTGTGTGCATAATGTATTATATAAAATTGCCAAGTGGTACAAAAACACTTGGAAAAGGGTTGTGACTTTGGAGGATTTAATTGTCAAGAACAATGTTTTAGAACACATAGTCCTCCACTATTAATTAATGTATATTGTCTCCCCCTTTTAAACTTATAAGCTCACTGAGTGCAGGACTGTCTTTCTTTTTAATGTATCCCCAGCATTTAGCACAGTGTCTTACATGTTGTAAGCATGCAATATATGTTTATTGGATTGGATTGGATTTCTATAGAAGTAGTTTGGTTCATTACAGGAAAGAGACAGGACTAGAGGCATGATAAATAAGTAGGTGCCTATCTATGAGTCACATCACCTCAACATTTTCTTCACCAACATAAAATTAATAAAATAGAATATTAGAACTAGAAGCACCCTTAGAGACCATCTAGTCCATTTTACATTTAGATTTCCTCATCTTACAGAAAAGCAAACAAATACCCAGAAAGGGAAATGTCTGCCTCAGTGTCCTATAGCTTGTTGGTGGCAGAGTCCAAGAGAAGGTATGGTTTCAAGCCTTCTCTCTACCACATTCTAGCCCTGTACTCTGGGCCAAGTCAGCTTACTTCGGTAAGATCAGACTCTCTAATATTTTAAATTATACAAAGTGGGCCAAAAGTCTTGGTGCAGATTTTAGCCACCAAAACTTGTGAAAAGCTAGCAAAGTTTAAAATTACACTGAGAATTTTGGGCTACCCTGTACCTCCCTAATGTACTGAAGTAAAAAGCTTTGAGTATGGAATACTCTCCAAAGGGACTCGCTAAGAAGAGCCCTGGCTAGACAAGGATCGTAAAGGAACTGAATGAACCCCTTGGAGCATAAGGATAGGGGATTTCATTTGTATTGATTACTCTTAAGTTAGGTAATTCCATTTGTCAGGCCACCAACAAACATTTATTCAATTAGCACTGTGGCTAAAAGCTGTGAATTGGTAGGGGGAAGCAAAAATAAGATCTCTGTCTTCAAGGAGTTTATATTTTAATGAATAAGATGACATAGAAACAACTGTACACATAAGATATAAATATATATATATACGTATATACTTATACGTATATATATATATATATATATATATATACATATACATATACACAATACAAATGGAAGGTGAGTTCAGGAAAAGCTTTAGGATGAGTATGGGATTTGAGCTGAGTCTTGAAGGGAGCCAGGGAAGCTTGGAGGTGGAGGCCAGGAGAGATAGCATTAGTAAGCACTCTGTCTGCAACTTAAAGTCTCGGAGAATTACTCAGATCACTGAGAGATTGGGACTTGTCTACGTAAAGTCACATGGTCATTATATATCAGAAGTGGTACTTCAACCCAGGTCTTCCTGGTTTGGAGACTGGCTGTCTGCCTCCTCAGAAAAATTATCTTTTATTAGGTTTGCAGTGGTGGAAAGAGTGAGGGAAGAGGAGGAAAAACAGGGAATGTGAGACAGAGAGAGAAGCACAGAGACAGAGAGAAACAATGACAGAGAGATGAACAGAGACAAATATAGAAATAGGGAGAGACAGGGGGAGAGAGAGAGACAGAGAGAGAGAGAGAGAGAGAGAGAGAGAGAGAGATTAAAAAAACATTTCTCAGTTTTTGCCTTTACTTGGAAGTTATGAAAGCATAAAATTGAACGAAGTCAGATAAATATATCAGCATAACAAAATGTATCCTGCAAAATAGTTATTCATTGAAAGAGAAGTGAAAAGAGAGATGGGTCTCCAATTACAACAGATATGACTTGCTTAAGATGTTAACAATATTTGATTTCTGGTGGCAAGTTCCAAGTCTATATAATAACATGGAAAATACAAAGAATGAAAGGGGAGGAAGGATATGGGGATTTCAGCACAGTGCCTGAGCCTGAAAATATCCAAGGCAGATGAATGGGAAAAGTAAGAGATAAGAATATGTCAGAAACATGGAACAGACTCACCCAGAATTATATGGCTCTTTCAAATTCTTTTTCTAGGATGAACCAAATGTTCTTTTTTATCTCTTTCCATCCTCCTAATTTTGTACTTTCCTTACAACTTCCCCTACTTAACCTGTATGAGAAATGCTGACTGGAAGATAATATTCAGTCACTTGGAAGAAAGTGGATTAAGCTTGAACTAGTGGGAATAATAAGAGACCGTAATTTCAGTTTCTGATGTCTCATTCCTTCCAAGTAGAAGACACACAACTGAAGGCTCCAACATTCAATAAATGGTACCAAGCTAGTCTGATAACGGGTAATGGGGACCTTTCTCAAGACTGGGGTTAAGAGACAGGACTCTAGTCACTATGTGTGTGTGTGTGTGTGTGTGTGTGTGTGTGTGTGTGTGTAAGAATGAAGCAGGAGAGTCAAATTTTGAAGGAATTTGCATAGTATTAATGGAAGGACTTAGTTATGGGCGGTAAAAGGAAGCAGTTGAGATATTAAGTTTATGGTCGAAGGCAGGGATTTAAAGAAGAATCTAGTTATTAAAATGAAGATATAACATTTAGAGGGAATCACTAGTCAGGATGAACTGATGCTAGTTTCTGGAACTATAAGACTTTACATTTCCCTTACATAGAGATTACATTAGTCAGGTGATTGTTGAAGGCTAGGGCCGAACTTTGTGCTTTGGAGAGAAATGTGTACATGGGATCCCACTGATCATTATAGGCAAAAAGTGCTATGTTCATGAGGCATAGCACATTATTATTGCATATAAATATTTTCAGGATGTACCTACACACTTAAAATATATTCAGACTTGCATATTTAGAGAGAAGATATGCATTATGCATTTAAAAAACATGGGGAATTTAAAAGTGTGAAGGAAGTTTAGGCTATATACAATAAAGTCTTTTTCCTACAGTAAGATAACTGGCAGCAAGAGGGACAGATTTTATTATATTTTCCATCAGTGGCTCATATCTGATGTACAAGAGACCCTTTTGGGGATGTGGGCAGTTAAACTCCATGGATCGTTAATAGATGGCTTCCTGCCCTTCACTGTCAGGTAAGAAAGCTATACTAATCATTCACTTTATGAATTATTTTCACAATTACTATCAACTGGGATTTTTTTTTAAATAACTTCTTTTTTTGGGTCACTGCTCAGGTATCAGATGAGAAAGTGTCTTAGTTGCTACTAAACTACCACTTTTGGCCAAAAAATGATATATTTAAATGTTAGTGGTTGGCGTTTTGACCGTAATTCTTAATCTCTTAGAGTTAAGACCTACTTCCTAGAAGGCAGCAATATTTTCTGGAAAGAATATTGTATCTAGAGTTATTGAATTATAATCTAAAGCTGGGAAGAACTTTAGGAGTCTTCTGATGCAACCTCCTCTTGCCCTTTTTAACAGATGAGGAAACTAAGTCTCAAGGAAGCTAACTTAATCTTGATTCCACTCTGACCTCTGAAACTGTGTGATTTTAGCAAGCCATTTCATCATCCTGGAGCTCATTTTCCTCATCTGTAAAATGAAGAGTGTTGGTTTAGATGGCCCTGGCTTTCCTTTTCAGTCTAGCCCTACAATCCTATGATTCCTTTTAATACTAGATGAATTTTACATATTTGTATGTGTGGATACCCATATATGTATCTGCCTCTATCCTGCCATAACAGAAACCCCTACCTGGTTTCTAGAGTGATAATTTCCACTTCCTCCAAGAATATTTTGTGAAATAGTTTCAGTGTTCTGTGATGGTGTCTGTCAGGGAAAGAATGGAGATGTGCAAGCTGTTTTGACTGTATTCTTTCATATATATACAATAAGAAAGAAAAAAGAATACCCTGGAAAATGGGGGAAAGAGGTTGACAGTATAAAAAGGTATGTAAAATTAATCATTTTTATCTGTAGTCAGATGCCAACTTAGTATTTGGCATAATGCAGGAAATTTTAAAAATGTATGAGCCCTGCCCTAGGGAGTAAATTCTGAACTAAAGAGGCTAAAACAAACCATAAATAATATGTCCAAGAAGAAAACACATTTAATTCTTTTGGGAAAAAAATCCTTTAGCTCTTGTTTGACTATTGTTAAAATATAAACTACATAATATGTATAGATCTTCTGGAAGTGAGAAAGAAGGGTTTGGATTTTATATAAAAAGAAGAAAAAATATTTTACATAAGAAGGAAATGTCTATAGAAAGACAAAAGAGAAAGTCATTTTAACAGAATTCTTTATACACTGAAAAGAAATAATAATTATAACAACAGAATATCATTCTGCATTTTAAACTGCTCCTATAATTAGAGAAGAAAGAAAAATAATTGAAGAAGCAATAAATTCATCTACCAGGGGGTGCTGACTGGGTAATTGCCAAAGCTCATCACCTATGCTATCCCACAATAATCCAAGCAATCTCCTTGTTATCAACATTTAAATGCAAACTAATGTAATCTAACAAATAAAGACAAAATCTGAGAAGGGGAAAACAGTTTGAGAATAATTTGAAAAGGATCCTTACTTGGAAACTACTTCCATTGTACAATCAGAGAAGCCACTCTAATTTGTTTCAAGCTGTGAGTAGGGGCATCATCCCATAATGGAATCAGGAGAAAAGTGTACATTTTTTCTCCTCTACATTGTTACCATTTTAAAGAATAGCCCATGAATCATGCTGGCACACGTACATGCACGCGCATGTGCACACACATAGCTTCCAAAAGGGAGCTAGTAGGTGATGCTAGCTAAAAAGGTATTTTGTAGTAGCATCAGGAACAGCTGCATCCACTCTAGAAATGACAGCTATCATAGAAACATTGCAAATGTGTATGAAGTTAAGGTCTGTTTACATGAGCTACAAGGCAAAGAGTAATGATAATGTATCCAATCTGCTTCCCAATCTTTGAAAGAAACCCGAAGGAGAGGAGAAGACCTTTTAATGAGACACTGTGGAGTCTCAACTACTCTAGGCCAGATGAGGCAGATTGTGGTAATTCCCCAAATCCCTGTTATCTCTTGCTGCTAACTGAATACTCTTTACATTCAGGGCTGCCAGGAGAAAATGACAGGTTGAAAATCTATGCCTCTTGCTAGAAAGAAGGAATGCTTCATTTTCCTAAAACTGAGTTTGGGCTAGGAAATGACACTAGAAATCATCTTCAGCCTTCATCTCTTCCAGAGAAAGGAATAGAAAATGCCAACCAGGCATCTAGGTAATAGTGACAAAAATAACGCATAGTCACGAATCTATGTATATATGTCTATGGTGAAGATCAATCCAAAGTAAATTTCATGTAATTATAAGTGAGAGAAAAGGTGGGAGGGGACAGATCCCAAGACATTAATCTATTCTTAAATTGTCTTGGGCTTTTTTAGACCATGGAAGGTACTCAAAGTCAATCATTTAAATTAAAAACACTCTACACAGTGTTGGTGAAACAGATGGATAGAGAAGAGCCAAATGACAGGAAGTTGGAGCATTGATGGGGCTGATTTTGACAAACAGAAGGCTGAAACTGCATTGGATAATACTATTCTCCCACAAGAGACCACACAAGATGAACACATTCATAAGACCCATGGATGAAATGATAGGGCTAAGTACTGACTTGTTTACTTGAAATGAAACAATGCAATGCAAGGACCTTGGGCAAATCACTTAAACTCCTTGAGTCTCAGTTTAATCATCTGTAAAATATGGGGATTGACTTTTGAGACCCTTTCCAGACCTATACCTCTGATCTAATCAATTATCTAGTGACCAAACAGTCAAAGAAATGTTCAACTTTGCCTCCCCACCTCTTTCCCCCTCCCCTCAGTGCTTTAAAATGTTCTCACATCACAGTTGGAAAACCTAGACCCTTTCTCTTGGCCTTTAGAAGACAAGCAGTGCATACTTCTGATGAGGTAGATGGAGTGCTTCAGACAGATGGAGCAAGCAGGATGCAGGATGTGAGATATGAGATAAGATACAGAATGTGAACAGTCAGAAAAAGTGTTCAAAGAAGACTATGCATTGAAGCCCCCGCAATGGTAATTTAAGGTTGGGGGGTGGTGGTGGTAAGAGTTAAAGATCTTCCCCACCCATTAATAAGCCTCAATACCTTTTGTTAATTTCTAATACACTGGTTTGTGATGCCCTCTGGCTATGAAAAGTATATATGTACTCTGGGGTGAGGTTTTAATTTGGGGTTTAGTTTTTTGAAGAAGATTTGTGTGCCAGATGAAACTCTGGGAAGCCCACTAAGGAGCCCCTCCCAACTTTGGAAATTCAGTTGTTTGTGTTTCTCTCTCTGATGTATGTGTTGCTTATGGTCCGCAGTTGAAAGCCCTGTCTGTTGGTTTTTATTTCTCTGTATTTTCTCTGAAGTTCAGGGTGCTGACTTTTTCTCCTGAACTAAGTGAATGATATATGTGCTTGATTAAAGTATGTTGTTGACCCCTCAAAAAGTTGCTTTCCTGTTAGAAAAGCAGATCTAAGAACCTGTACAGCAGGCCCTCTTGTGTATGCCAGGGTCCTTGCCTTACAGTCCCTCACCCTGGACTTCCACGTGTGCTTACAAAAGCACCCCCTTATTTGCATTGCAAAACAACTCTTCTCCTCCCCCTTCTTGTTCCTTTTGCTTATCTGTATGACAAAGATACTTCCTGATTACTTGATATCCCAGGCATTCCAGAGCCCTGCCTTCCCCTCCTCCTTTTCCCCCAATCCCGTGGAGCTATATATAAACCCATCACCTAACACCCAAAATTACTCTGCCTCCCTTAGGGGAACAGGGCTGTCAGTGGCCACATGGGAGCAGACCTCCTTGGGGGTCATCCTGTGTCATCCTCTGTCAATAAGCACCCCAACATATACAGAGGGGCCTGCTACCACAGGTTCTTTGATCTGCTTCTCTAAAATGAAAGGCAACTTTTGACAGGTTAACAATCAGTGTAATCAAGAACAAGTGTCAGAGAAAACCAAAATCAAAGTTTCAGAGAAATAAAAAATCAACAGACAGTGTTTCCAAACTGCCTGACCATTAAAATACATGCATCTTTACCAGAGAGGGAAGCACCAACATCTCATCTGGCTCACAAGGCTTCTTCCAAAAACTAAGCCTCCAAAGTAAAACCTCACCCTCAGAGTATTTATGTACTTTTCAGAGCCAGAGGGCATAACCCTCTGACCCCGGGTCTCAATAGAAAAAAACAAAAGATATTTGGGGCTGTCAAGGATGGGCTTGACACGCAAAAGGGTATCAAGGAAAATTTATTACAATAGAGTTCAGAGGAGGGAGGACTTTCTATGTTCATTCCCTTGAATGAATAGGTAGCTTCCAGTAAGGCTACAGAAAGACTACAATTTGTTTAAATCAATGGAAGCTTCTTATGCTGTTCTGAATTTGGACTCAGCACCCCACTGTCCCCTGGCCATGTGACTTCATGTTCTCCTCTCTGATAGGCTTTCCCTCAAACAGTCTGACCTCTACCTGACTATCCTAGGTCACAACTCTGTGGCAAAATAACTTCCTTGTTTCCTATAGGACCTTCCTACAGAACTCCCCTAATCAAGTTTCCCTCAATGGGGAGACTCATCAATGAATGGGGAAGATCTTCTTTAATCACTTTCAAATAGAGGCACTATACTACTTGATTATACTAAAACAAAAATAGCAAAAGATCTTACTTTGCTTGGCCTCATAAACTCTAATAAATGCCTTTCTTTAACCTGGAGAACTGACTGAGTGGATTTCTTTCAGGACACTAGAACCCACATGTCTTTACTCCATCATTTCTGGTGGCACCTCAACATTTTTGAGTGTACCCTGAACTCATCATTTCAATCCTGACAAACTTGCCCATCTATCTCATAAAAAGAGGATTTTCTTTTCGCTCACTTTCTGTAATTGAGGTGGGAGGACATCATCTTCAAATTTTCTCTTTTCACAGGGAGTACCTTCTTTCACAGAGACTTAATATTTACAACTTAACTTGTGTGCTTCACTTGAGGTGAATCTTCTGAAGACTTAGCCAGTTATAACTTTAATAGACAAACTTGTAAACACATGCAGTAGGGGAAAATTTAATCAAATTCTTCTGATTGTTTAGTACCATATATTATAGACTGAATCAATCATAGCAAAATCTTTAAGATTCAAAAGTTGTTACCATATTATCTTGTGATTTTTTCTTTTTAATTGCAATTAGACTAGTTAAATTCTAACCTTTTATTCATGTTAGTAAAAGGAAATGATTCCTCCTTACCTTCTCTTCTTTATGTTCTTAATATTTCAGGGAAGAAACATGATTTAGTGGAAAGTTTGCTGGACTTCTCAGAGGATCTGGATTCAAATTGGGATGCCAAGCTATCAACAAACATTTACTAAGCAACTGCTATATGCCAGACATTCTATGAGGATATAGAGAAAAAAAACAAGCAAATCCCTGCCTTCAAGAAGCTTACATTTGAGTGGAGAGATATTTTCATAAGTATGTATAAAAAAACTCTAGATAAAATTTGTGGGAGGTGCATCTTGAACTCAAGTTCAGGAAAGGACTCATCAAAGAAGATAATGAATGGGGCTTTGAAGGAAACAAGGCATGCTAAGAGGCTAAGGTAAAACATTTCAGGAATCAGGGACTGTCACTGCAAAGGTATAACAGTGTGAGGAGTGTTTAATGTAAGGAAACGCAACACTTCCATAACTGGTTTGGATGGACTGGAAAGTACTAGAAGGGTACTGTATTATCAGTTTGGAAAGGGAGATGGGGTCAGGTAGCAAAGGGCTTTAAAAGCCAAACAGAAGAGCCAAGGCAGAGTCAAATCACTTAAACACTTTGAGCCTCATTTTCCTCATCTGTGAAGCAAAGGGTTTAAACATAAATGATCCCTAAGAGTCACTCAGATCTAAATCTATAATCCATAAGTGTTTTATCTGCATTTCAATAGAAAGAGAAAAATTTAGTGAGGGTTTTAAAATCTCATAAAATTTGAAGCAAAAGAAGGAGAAACAATTAAGATAGAGTGATGAACACTGACTCAACAGTTTTTCTCCCCAGAGAACACACAAACCACATTGCCATTCTATAACTGTGAAAAACAAGGGACCTTAATGACTGATTGCATGAAGGTCTACCCAAATCAGCTCCAAATACAACTGCAACCATCACAGGTGAAACCCATTAGCTCAACAAAGGTGTCATTAGTTCCTCTTAATGTGCTTGGAATAATTCACCAGCTAGCACTGTTCACCTGTGGCTGTTCTCAAACACAATCATTGTGCCCTCCCCTCCAGCAGCGCATCTGCTAAGAGATTTCATAAACACAGGCTGATTTCGCTGCCCAGAAGTTATCAGCACTGTAAAGACATTTGGGGTCATGATCCTGCAGGCAAATGTTAAGAAACAATTTTCTTGGAGCTTTTCTAGCAATTTGTTCCATTAAAATTGAATTTAAAAGGGCGAGAAAAACAGCAAAGTCTCAACAACTCTTACACCTGGACAAGTGCCCAAACCCAAGGTGGAGAGGTGCTGAATCATATTATCTTTCTTCAGTCCCCAAATAACACGCAGGCAATGTGTACACTGCACATTTTCCCTCTCCAAAATGGAATGGTTTGATAAATTTAGCAAATGTCTTCTCTCTGGCATTATTTCTAGGGATTCAACTGAGTAGAAAACTCAAAAAGTCATGGCATGATTGGAAAGGAGCTGTGAAGGGGTGCTGAGTTGCTGAGCTTAATGGGAAGGAAGGAAAAGGTATGAGTTACTGTTCCAATTCAGCTCGGCCAGAAGTACAAACAGATGTGAACCTTACACCAAATGACTTTAAACAAAGATGTTTTTTGAATGGTAGAGGCAATTAGGTCCTGTCTCCTGGAGAGGGGCAAAATATGTGTTTATGCTTTTTAGAAAATTTTCAGTAGAATAGCTGTAACATAGGAAGACCATTTTGGAAGGATTGATTTAGATAAGTTGAGTGATTTCTTTCTTGCATCTCCTGGGAAACTTTCCTCTTAGGTATAAAATAAGCAATATTCTTCCAACCTATTAAAGTAACTCTAATTTTATCACTTTTATATTTCATAGCATCTTTGCTGTAGTAATTCTTCCTTGGTGTTTAAATATTTATGTCACTTATTAGCCTGTACACTGATTTGGAAGCCTTAAAGCGTGGAGAAAGAGATAAAGTGTGTAAGGTAAAGTCATAAATCTACCATATAATCTAAAATCAATTGTTTCAAGGTTTGAAATGCTAATCTTTTAAAAAGTAACCTTTCTTTCACAATTATGTTGGTTACATGCAGTCTTTTCTGATTTCCACAAAGTTCTTTTTTTAATGAATTAAAAAATAATACAATTATCACCATGACTTGAAATTTAAATAAAAAAGAGAGCTATCCATGGTGGAAATCTCAGGGTGTCAATGACATTGGGAGGAAGAGATTGTGGGTTCTTGTCCTAGAAAGAAAGCATAGTAAGTACTTGTAAATCTTAGACTGTTACACCCAACCAAATGTGCTGGTCACAAAAAAAGGTCTGCCCTCTTAACTGAACAGCAGTCAATTTACTGAAGAAAATCTCTTGTATGTTATTATACTTGTATCAGTTTCTTTTAATTACTGAAGACAATCAGAATAAACTCCAGGAAATCTCTTCTTGACCAATCTATCATGTCAAGAAGCATGTTTTCCTTCGCTTTCTCTATATAATTATTTCCCCTCTGTCTGTCAGATTTCGATTTTGAACCTCATGCATTTTATAGAGAAGTCAGAGCATTGTTAGTGCTTGATAAACTCTCTTTATTGATAACAATACCACTGATTGCCCACCATCCTTAAGATTCAATTGTTCCAAAAGAGAGGCAAAGCTAGTTGAATCTGAAGGGAAAAGCAGGTTTTTCCCTCTGTGTGTGGGCTTTTTTAGAAATGTGATTTCACCACACATATCATTCAGGCTTCTAAATTCTGACAGGAATTATTTTTTAACATAGAAGGGAAATGGGAAAAGGAGGGAGAGAGAGAAAAAGGATTTTTTGTTAATTAAAAAAACTAAAATGTAATTTGAAGTAAATCTAGCTAAGAAAAGATAAAATGGAGAGAGTATCAGGGGCACACAAACAGCTCATGACCTGTTAAAAAATAACATCCAGTTTTTTGAATTGTCATCTCATATGTTAGTAAAAGAGAGGGGGAAGGGAGTAAAGTTTTCAAGAACTGCAAAAAAGGAAGTTATTTGTCTTCAGCCCGAATGTTAGTTCCACAGAAAATTCATAGATGGGAAAGCAAGGGAAAAGGAGCAGATGGAGGTTATTTTTGACAATTTCTATAGTTTAACATAATATTCTTCTTGATGTTTATTTTTTATATATAGTATGTGACTCTCCTTGCAGATCAAATTATTAAAACAGGTTCTTTAAATGTAGGGATGGTGGGTGAACTTTCATATTTTTCTGCAATTTGAAGAAGAATATATTGGTACTAATCTGTATTCCATGGATTCTGATTTTGGCTAGGCTATGGTTTTGTATGTATAATTTTGGAAGAATATCAAGTCATTTAATGTTAATAGTAAGAAAAAAGATTACAGAGCTAATCTTGATATATTTGAGAAAAATACTTAAGCACTTTGAAAAATTAAGTTCAAATTATTCTGTTATTTTTTTTCTTTTTTTAAAAATCAACATGACACAGTGGATACAGGGGTGGCCTCCCACTCTGCTGTCTGATCTCTACTGGCTGTGTTATCTGGGGCAAATCACAGTCACTCAGTGATTGGAGGAGCTGTCCAGTACTATACATTTTAGAACAGGTGGCATTCTCTGCCAGTAGGAATTTCTCCATACAAATTAAACCACAAGTCTAGTCCCTAGTCCTCATTACTTTAAAAATCAGGGAAAATAACATAAGGAAGTAAGAAAGGAGAGCCAGTACAAATGTGTAAAAATGTGAGATGGAATTTTATTTGTAAATAACAGTAAGAAGGCTAGCAAAGTGGATCATGAAGCACATAGAGGGATGTAAATAAAGTACATAATGACTCTAAAGGGAAGAAAGGATAGATAGACCTAGAACTAAATGCCAAACAGAAAAATTTCTATTTGATCCCGGAAGTCACTGGAGTTCAATCAGTAGAGAAAGAAGGAGAGTGATATATAATCTACACTTTAGGAAAATCACTTTGACAGGTGAATAAGGTATGAGGTGAATTTGGGAAAGACTAAGTAGAAGACTATTGCAATAGTTCATTGTAACAGAATGGTGATAAGGGCTTGAATTATGGTGGGAAGTAAGAGGCTAGAGAAGAGACATATATAAGATAGAGTGAAGGAAGCAATGACAAGAAATAGCAATAGAATATGTATATGGGGTGATTGAGAGTGAGGAATTGAAGACAGCACTGAGGCTATGAGTCTTGCTACCTGGGAGGATGTAGGTAAGTTTAACGGTAATAAAGAAGGCTGGAAGAAGGAAAGACTTGGAGGAAGATGTTGATTTCTGTTTTGAATTTGTAGAGTTGGAGATGCCCACAGAACATCTAGTCTGCAATATCTAAAAGGTAAAGAGAAGCTTTAGCTTAGAAAATAGAGTAGAGGTGACTATATAGATTTGAGAAATCATCTATGTAGACATGATCATCAGATACTTGGGATCTAATGAGAAAAGTAAGTGAGATGGGAAAGAGAAGTTGGCCCAGGTTAGAGATTCATTAAACACCCAAAGGGTGTTTATATGGCCATGATATAAATAAAGGAACCAGCAAAGTACACTGAAAATGAATGGTCAAAGAAAGAAGGAGAAGCAGAAGAAGGCAATCTTGTAAAAAGTCAAAGAGGAGAAGGAATCCAGGGAGAGAGAGTGGTCAGTATTGGTAAATGATGCAGAGAGACCAAAAAGGCAGAGGAGTGGGAAAAGACCATTAGACTTTATCATTGAGAGATCTAGGGCAATTTTGGAGAGAGTAATTTTAAGCTCCTGAAATTTATGGACTGATATATTGTTTCAAATAAGGGAAATCCTAAATTTCAGTTGTGGATTTTTTTTTAACTTTGCAAGATACACAAATAAGATTACATTTATTTGGATTGTGAAACCAATTAAAAAAAAAAACAGCAAGATTTTAATGGAAGACTTGAGTTTAATTCCTACTTCCAACACTTCCTATTGTTTCCTATACCAATGAAGTCCCAAGTCCAGCCTTTAAAAATAAATGACTTTGTGTGCCTAAGATGTCATGCATTACTAAGATTTGTTTTGTTGTCTGTCCTGAGAGCTATGGTAAGCTGTATCTGTCTGCAAGTATAGCCAACCTTTATTCTGTGTGAGTAATTATTTCTTGTTCTCTCAGAGGTGCTTGCTGCATCTTTCTCTTTGAGGAATAGATTTAGTATCTATCATGTTGAAACTGGGCTATTACTTTAGATATGATGGTTATAGTTTAACTATGGACCCACAGCAGTCAGACTGAGATCTTTCAGGAAACACAAAAGCCAGGTGCTACTTCCCCCCTGGTGTGTACATTGTATAGTTTCTTAGCAGTGGATGCCCTGTGTCTTTTTTTCCCATTTTTCTTTTTTCCCCTTTTGTGTATATTTAGATACTTTTCTATAGTTAAAGGCCAGGCCACAAAGTTCACATTCACCCTTCTTCAGTAAAGGTCTTCTTTGTATGATCCTCCTAAGTCGTAAGTTGGTGACAGCTCAGCAGTAAAAGGTCAGTCATTCCTTCACCCTTAGCTCTGTTAGAATCTCTTCCAGAGAAAGTTGCTTGAGGTGTGATCCCTTTGCCAAGATGCAATGAATTCAAAATCCTTTTCTGTCTATTCCCGTAGTTACAATTCACAAAACCAATCAGAGGCAAATGCTTTAGACCCTCTTCTCTAGCAAGAGCTGAAAATGAACAACTGAGTCAGCCTGCTTAGGAATTCAGTTTAAAAATGCTAAGTAGAACTTACCCTTTGGATTAGTTTGAAAGTTTTCATTTTTTTTAAGAGTTAGAAATCAGGAGGGCAACTCAAGGAGGCAAATTGGTAAACAGGAAGCAAAATTTTGTGAAATACTTATATTGCTTTTTGCAAATGATTTTTGCAAACAGGTTTAGGATATAAATAAAGCACTTGAAGAAGATTTAGGAGCAGGGGTGTTTAATAGGAAACATTCAAAATTCCCAAATCTTCAAATGGGAATTAGGTAGCATAGTAAATAAAATGATGTTTTTAGAGTTCAAATCCTGCCTTAAACATATACAAGTTATGTGATGCTATGCAAATTACTCAACTGTTCTGTGCCTCAGTTTTCTAATCTGCAAAAAAGAGGGTTGAACTTTGTCTCTTTCAGCTCTCAATCTATGATCCTTCAATCTGTATTTTCATAATATGGATCTACCATCTCCATTGATTTAGATTACAATACAAACATGTTAGCCCATCCTATGTGACATTTGTGTACTTAAGAAATGCTTGTTAACTGACTACCTGAAGTAGTATATTGATATTGAAAAGATAGTCCATTGTTTCTGGGAGGAGTTTAGATTTGCCTATATTGCAAAGTGAGAGCTTTGCAATACCTCAAAAACAATTCAGCTTGATTTCTTTCTTTTGTCCAATTCCAGTCCCAAGTAATTTGCACTTTCTATTACTGGGATAAGCACCATTGGTGGTTCATCTAACTGAAATATACAATCTTCATCCACTTGCTATTTCCTTCATGGAAAGAACAAACTCTTTTACATTTTATTTATTTTAACATTTATTTAGCGGTAGGGTCAAGATGATGGAGTAAAAAGTAGGGACTTGCTTGAACTCTCCCCCAAACCCCTCCAAACATATGTAATAAAAGGCTCTAAACAAATTCTAGAGCAGGAGAAGACACAAAATGACAGAGTGAGACAAATTTACAGCCCAAGACAACCTGGAAGATCAACAGGAAAGGTCTCTTTCACCATTCTGAGGGAAGAGAACATTCCATCATGGCCACACCAGCAAAGACAGGCCAGAGCAGGCCTTAGGGGACTGAATCACTAGCCACTGTGTTGGTTTCCACACTTCTCAACCCACAATCACCAAAGACAACTAAGAAAATTAGTAAGAAAGGTCTGTTAGACCTGGGTGAAAGAGGAGCACAGTCTGGCCCCACCCCTGCCCCAGGGCCATGCTAGTGGTACTGACAGCAGCAGCAATAGCAACTGTGGCTGTTTTCTGGAGCTCTGAACACGCAGATGGTGACGGGATAAAACGGCCGAGCAGAGGGGGATTGCTAGGATCTCTTTGCTGGCACTGAGGCTGGTTCTTCTTGCTTTGCCTTGCTTGCATCTGGGTGGTGGTCCTGGGGTGAAGAGGAGCGCTTGCATTAGAGAACTTGTGGTAGCAATGGAAAGGGAATCTTCCTCACAGTCGCAAGGCTGGTCATTCACAGACCACAGCACGGACCAGAAGAGGAGTAAAAACCTCTCCTTTCATCATACAACCTTGGAAGAATTGAAAATTTATAGGTCTCTAGAAATATCTCTGAAAATAGCTTCCCATAACCCCTGAAGCTTTTCACACTGCAAGCAGAGACCTACCTTAACAAAGAGCTAAAAAGTCAAGAATTGGCTGGGGAAATAAGCAAACTGTGGAGAAAACATCAGACTATAGAATCTTACTTTGGTGACAAGGGAGATCAAAAGGTACATCCAGAAAAAGACAACAGAGTCAAAGCTCCTACATCCAGAGCCTCCAAGAAAAATGTGAATTGGTTGCAGGTCATGGAAGAGCTTTAAAAAGATTTTGAAAATTAAGTAAGAGAAGTAGAGGAAAAATTAGGAAGAGAAATGAGTGAAGCAAGAAAAGCATAAAGAACAAGTCAACAGGCTGCTAAGGGACACTGAAAAAAATGCTGAAGAAAATAACACCTTAAAAAAATAGACTAACTTAAATATTCATTTATAATCTAAGTCTTCCATCTTCCCCGGCCTTATTGAGCAAATGACAACAAAATGCAAAAGAAAATACTTGTAAACTGCCTCATCTAGCAAAATGAATCCATCATGACTAAGAATGTAAATTTCACCTTTCTGGCAGGAAAAAAATGAATTATTTCATTTTTAATCTTTTGTATGGTTTTTCATTGCGTTATTCAGAATTCTAATGCCTTTCAAAGTTGTTTTTCTCTCTGTCATTGTATATGTTATTCTAGTTCTGCTCACCTTATTCTATTTCATTTCTATTTCTATTTCAGTTCATAGAAGTCTTCCCATTTTTGTGTGAAAGTATTTATTTCATAATACTATAGACTAAGTTCTTTTTTTTTAAATGGGTATGAACTTTAGGAAGCTCTTTATTGATCTTGGAATTTGAGACAATGAGCCGATCACATCTGCAAATGGGAGAATGAGGACTTTACCACCCATGGGGTAACCCTCTTCAACTTAAATTCAGTGCTAGATTTGTTTTAATACAGTTATGAACACTTTTGGTAAGAAGTCATTTCCTTCTTTATGACTTGCCTAATGTTAATGATGAGAGAGTCATTAAGCAAAGTTATATGTACGTATGGGTAGGAAAGGAGTCATACTCTGATGCTGTTGACATGAAGGTGACCCTTGACTCTTGAAGACTAAGATATCATAGAACATCTGCTTATCAAAAAAAAAAATGAAATTGCCCATAATGTACAAAGGTCATAGACTGATATGCAAATTGGACTGTTGTCCAGTTGTTTTAGTCATATACAACTCTTTGAAACTCCATTTGTTTATATTTTAGTTTTTAGAAAAGATATGGAGTGGTTTGCTATTTCCTTCTTGAGTTCATTTTACAATGAGGAAATTGAGGTAAATAGAGTTAAATGATTTGCCCAGGCTCACACAGCTAATAAGTGCCTGAGACCACATTTGAACTCAGGTCTTCCTCATTCTAGGCCAGGCATTCTATCCATCTAGCTTCCCAAACTGTACAAATACATGTACAGTTTGTGCTCAATTTTCTTGCAAATTTACTTTTACAGGATGAAATCAGTAATACAAGATTCCATTTCAAGGTTCTCATGCAAAATAAAACAAAACTTTCTAGGAGATTATTAGTTTAGAGATATGCCTTTGTATTTTTTTTCTTTCTGATTAAATGATATGCATGGATTACCCAAATTGTGACAATCTTACCATCAAAGTCCTATGCATTTTCAAATATTTTAGATTCAGAATTGGATATTGTTATATCAATGGAAATGGCATTAAAGAAGATGCAGTCATATATGTTTTGCCTATTGCCATCTAAGTGCCATTGGCCCTCTCCATCTGACTTCTACATAAAACCTCCCATGCATCTTATCTTCACTCATCAGAACATAAAACTCTTCTTTTGCTTCTTTTCCCCTGACCCTAGTGCTTAATTTGATGCCTAGAACAAAGGAGGTACTTAATAAATGCATATTGATTTATTGCAACAAGTATCTATTTTGCTTTTCTATTTCTATTTTCAGCAGTTAGTAGTGATCTGCACATAGTATTTGCTCAATAAATGATTTTTCATGAATTCATTCATTAGGTCAGAGATTTAGAGATTATGTTAACATGATTAGTTTGGTTTTATTCTGCATAATATAAACTTGAACCTAATTTTGACTATCATATCATATACAAATATGAAAACATTGTAGAGGAAATATGGCATCATGGGTAATTAAGGAAGATGGGTACAAGTTTTGCCTCTGACACATACTGGATGTTTGACCAAGGGTTGGTCATCTAAGCCTTCTTTGCCCTCAGTGAACTCTATAAAATCAAGGAACAAGTACTTTTATCTTCATTGAGAGAGGCAGTTGCTCATTAGCAACTCTGTTTATTAATGAAAACAAAGATCTGGTTCTTTTCCTTGTCTCTCCTCACCCTCCTCTCCCACTCAAAAAAAAAGTTTTTCATTTTACCCTCTATTATTAAAGCTCAATTACATTGTATCTTACAAAATAACTAAATTAAGTTGTTAAATTCTATAGTGTAACCATTTAGCAGATGATCCATTACATCAGAATTCACTTTTTTTCCCCTTGGAGTTCTCTAAATACTTGACAACAATCAAGCAATGAAGTATGTATATGCAGTCACTATGTCCCAGGCAAAATATTAATCTCTGATGATAGAAAGACAAAAGAAAAAGAGTCTACCTTAAAAAGTATATGACAACACGTACATGTAAGAAGACGGGCTAGACTTATGATTTCATTTCTCCTGAAAACTCACGTTATAAGATAACTTCCTTAATGCAGATTAGCTCCTTCTTTTCAACTTTTGGACTTGGAAGTTTTCAGAAAGGAATCATAAATTAAGTAATTGTCCAGGAGTTTGTATTTTATTCCATGAGCCCCTAAAGTTCACTGTGTAGGAGAGCGACATGATTAAAGTTTCACTTTAGAATGACTTTGGCAGCAGGTTTGGAAAGGAGAGAGACTTACAGCAGACTAATTAAGGGAGACTAATTAGGAGGTTACTGATTAATAGTGATGAAGATTTTCCCTATATGTATTTTGTACCCATGAATGTGGCCAATTCTTAGCCCTAAGGTTTTATGAGGTATGTGTATATGCTACATACATTCCCCAAAGTTAATAAGAGAAATTAGAATCCAGGTTTCCCAGCATATACATGTGTATGGTTTGTTTTTTGTTTGCTCTCTTTGTATGTTTTTTTTTTTTTTTTTTTTTTACTACCTCGTGCTTACTACTTTGTGTTATTTTGGAAATAGATAAAATCACACTCATAAGTGAACAAAATTTGCTTTTCCAGAAAATTTCTAAATCTCATTCCAATGAATTACATGAGTTTAGGATAACAAAGGGATTTGCAAAAAGAAAAGGATCTTAAATAAGAATTAAAATCTGCTTTTCCTTGAAAGATACAAACTAAGAATGGAAAAGAGTATTAAACCTTTCTACTCTGCAGATTCGGTAGGTTTTGAGAGTGTTTCTTTTTAGTCACGTTAGATTGAGGTGAGAATTTTGCAACTTCGCCTGACATGTCTCATGATCCAGGAACTCCAAGGGTCATCCTAATTAACTTAATTTCATTCCATTATCTCTTATTCTTCTCACTCCCATTAATCTAAGTAATTCTTCTACCACCTCCAGCCAGTACTCAAGTGTTCACATTTCAGTTAAGACTGTTTGGTGTTTCAAAATCATCATCTAGCCCTATTGCACCTTAACTGTGTTGTTATTCCATAAAATGCTTCCAAACTACTTTACTTTCTGATTTTACTTCAGTAGAGGAGAGGGCAGGATAAAGTATCAAATTAAAGAGGATTATTTGATAAAGAATAGTTACCATCTGCTCTTTGGGTGTCTTAATAATCTTAATGAAGTCATTTTATCCTAGTAACCAAAACATTTTCCATTCTCATCTTCCCAATCCACTTCCCCTCTGCTCCTGATTAACATGATCTGTGCTAAATGTTATGTGCCAAGAGTCTTCATTTCTAAGACAGGGAAAATTCTATTATATTCACTGTTGCTCTGAACTCAGTTTGTTAAGATTTTTTGATCCAGAATATTCCTGTTCAATGTTCAAGATTATTTTAGTTAAATGGTTTATGTACATTTCTTCAGCCCCATTGTGGCCTTCTTTTTTGTTATTTTTTGTATTCTTGCAGCCAATTTCCAACTTTAGAGGAATCACAAACATGGACCTAAGAATTGTGGGACATGAAAAGGAGGAAAAGAAATGGTTACCTCCAGGATTTATCAGGAACTAAAACACATATTTAAGTGGATCTTCATCACTCATTTGAATGATAGTCAAAGGACATGTTCAAACGGTTTTTGCTGGAGAAAAACCAAATTATTAATGATCACACAAAATGATGTTCAAAGTCCCTAAAAGAGAGAGGTAATTTAAAAAAAACATCCAAATATAGCACCATTATATGAAGCAAATTGGCAAAAATAATGAAAAATATGAGAATCTTAGGTAACTGGTTCTAGGACTACTGACATATAGAAAGACTTCAGAGAATGTTCAGACAATGTACAATGAACTGCTGAACCAGTTTAATATAACTTTAAATAAATCATCCTATTTTAGTGTAAGAAGAGTGGTGTAGGAGGGTACTACAGGTATTATTATCTCTACATATTTTAAATGAAGAAACCAAGATTAAGTGAGATTCACTGATGAGTCAATGACTTTCAGAGGTGAGATTTGCCCTTATGTCTTCCTGAGTCTAGAACCACATCCACTAGGCTCAGCTAGAATATGTAATGGATTCTACCTGGAATTGAGAAGACTCAATTTCTAAGTCAGCCTCAACTGTAAGATGGAGACAATAGTAACATTTGTCTAACAAGGGTATTATGAAAATAAAATAATATTTGGAACTACTTTTCAAATCTTATCTTCATCATCATACAGTGTATTAAACTGCTCCAATGACAAGCCACAAAACAGAAAAAATACAGAGATTTTTAGAAGTCATGAATGTTAATTTAATAATTAGTATTTTTATATAAGTTCTTATTCACAAGATGAGTGAGTTTGATTTACTACTGGGAGATATAATCAAAATTAATTTTTCTTTTCCTTTGGACTCAGAAAGAAACTCACCGTTTTATTCTACTTTCCAAAAGGAGCCTATGAACCTCTAATTGTCCTGCTACTTCATTTCAATTTCTGGTTTCAAAAACTAGCCAGAATGTATATGAACATATGATATATAATATATACATAGTATGTGTTACACACATAATATGTAAATAATAGAAAGATATGTAACATATACCATATATATATTTGCTATTATTTGTTTTATTGCTACTTCTTTCTAACTTTTGGTTTCACTAATAGTAAGAATGTATCAATATTATATATGATATGGAAGATACAATACCTATAAATAATAACATGAATATATGTTTTATATAATGACATAATCTAATGTTATATGTCATATTACATATTCCTGCTATTCTTGTTATTTTTATTCACTTTATTATTACTTTGAGACTCACAGCTTCAATACTAATAAGAATATATGTGTTTTAATATGTGTATATCTGTACAGGTATATATAAAATCACTGTATTGCATTGCTTCATATATCACACCCATAGGGCATGAGTTATATTGTACATATGAATTTCTCAAGACAAGCACAGGAACACAAACCCCACATGGAATAACTTCACTTTACACATGGATATCTGTTGTTGAGGATAAAGAGGCTGATAAATTATATGGGTAACATGTAGGATATTTGGTTGGAAATGTTCACTTGGAAGCTGGAAAAGTAGAATTGAAACATAAGCTTAAAATTCAAGCCTGGGAATATGATGTCCTGTACTCATTAAGTATCACAATGGAAAATGAGTAGACAGAGAAAAGCAGAGAGTCAGGATACAAGAAGAAGGAGGGGAAACAAAAGGAGCCAGTGATGTAATGATCAGAAATGTAGGTGAGACTAGATAGTGCACTGTCACAAAGGTCAAGGAAGGGGATAAAAATTAAGAAATCTGTTATCAGTGGTGCCAAATCATGAGAAAAAGTGAAGGGAATGTCAACTGAGAAAAAACTGTGATGGTAAAAGGGGAAGGTAGCATCAATAGGATTTAACCTACTGCTCATTAATATCTTTCTAAAGTGCTGTTTCGGTTGAGTGGTTGGAGGTAAAAGCAAGATTGCAGGAAATTAAGGAGAGAGTGGATGATAAGGAAGTATTTCGTAACAGATTAGTCAATTAGACATTTATTGAAAGACTATTATGTGAAAGAGACTAAGGAGTTGTGTGGGATGCAAAGACATAAAACACAGGCTCCTTTACCAAGAAACTTACCTCATATTTCCTTTGGAGAGCTAACTTCATGCAAAATACGTAATGTGTTTAATGAGTGGTATGGAAAAAAAAGGTTTTCTATATGAATTCATAGGAAAACGAGGCAACCAAACTGTTCAGTAGGAGAAACTTTAAGGGTGAAATAGGATAAGAGCTATGGATTAGAAAATGGATGGAATTCATGTAGACAAAAGGAACAGGTTGGGCATTCCAGGGAAGCAAAACTAAATAGACAGCAAAAGAAATGGAATAGACAGGCTTGTTTGGGGAACAATGATGATAAGAAATGGAAGCTGAAATTCAATTTTGTTGTTTTTAATGACAGACCAACATGATGAGATGGCATATTGTACTTGTGTCCTCTTTCATTGTGAAATGAGGCATTTGAATCTGATGACCATATCAATTATTTAGTAAAAGTCCAACATCTTGTTTTGTAACTTTGTATGACTTTTTTTTAAGAAAATGCAATTTTTGGTTAGGACAAATTTTGTAAAACAATGTATTGCTTTGTACTTTGTGGATATTTATATATGAATGAACTAAATGAAATTCTTCACAGTTCTTAAAGTGACATCATTAGCATCATTGCTAACATTTATATATTGCTTTAAAGTTTGGAAAAAAATATTTGTACATTGTATTTCATTTAATTTATACAACTCTATGAATGGAATCACCCAGCTGGTTAGAATTTTGGGTAGGATTCAAATCAAGGTTTTCCTGTTCACCATCATGCCCACTAAGCCACCTAGCTGTCCTATGCAAAGAGGCAGGGAGATGTAGTATAAGGAGCATTGGACTTGGGTAAATTCTGGGTTTAAATATTGTCCTTGGTACTAAACAGTCATGACATTTGCTCACATCTGTTAAACTGGGATAAAAATACATACTTGGCAGGTTTGTTACCATGATTAAACCAAGTGCTTCGCCAGTCTAAAAGTCCTTTGCAAGGTAAAACAGTCCCACATAATTTAATGAGTACAGTGATTTTGTTTAGGTCTACACCGGAAATTTCAAATGGAGAACTGCCCCCTCTCTAATCTCCTCCTGTATCTTGCAAGTTTGGACAATTTTGGGGGGTTACAGACAAGTAAAAGGATTTACCAGTGATCACATAGCATGTGTCAGAGGCAGGATTTAAATCCGTCTCCTTGTTTTAGGCAGCCACTTCATTCCCTGTGTACATAGACTCCCGTTATGGTCTGCTGGATTTGTTGCTATTTAGTCATCTCAATTGTGTCTGAGTCTTCATCACTCAATTTGGGGTTTTCTTGGCAAAGATACTGGAGTGGTTTGCCATTTTCTTCTCCAGCTCATTTTACTGATGAATAAACTGAGGCAAACAGGGTTAAGTGACTTTTGCCCAGGGTCACACAGTTAATAAATGCCTTAGGCAGGTTTTAAGCTTAGAAAGATGACTCTTACCGACTTCTGGCTTGCCACTCTCTCCACTGCACCACCTAGCTGCCTCGTATGCTGGATTAGGTAGCCTCATCACATTAGCCCAATCTAAAATATGGAGATTTGTCTATAACATCTTTCCTAAAAATACTTAAAATCCTTTGTACTTCAATTTACTATGAAAAGTAGCCACAGATACTCAATCTGATGTGTACAGAAAGGTTTTCATTCTGGTAATACAAATAGAAAATGTTCAGTTGCATGAGATCAAGCCTGAGGATGGTAGAACACAGTCTTTGAGAATACATTATTCTTGTTCGAGTTCAAGCTGTATTTCAACTGTCATATTTCCATTGGTTTTTGCTGTGGAACATAAACCAATGCAAGTAGCTAATGTCACGAAACAGTCTTGGAAAGCCATTCCACAAATCTATACCTGTCTGCTGCCTAAGGGATTATACTCTCCTTGTTCAAGAACGCATACACAATTTTCGATGGCAATACATTTTTGACAATCTCTTTGGAGTTGGAAAAATGGCAAATGATTGATCATATTGCCCCTAGAACTTTGCCAAATTGAAATTTGGATTTTCATGAATCATTTACCATTTTGATTTTTATGGGATTGTGTCTGTTTTGTGACATTATTTTTATTGATAGACAAACCTATGAAGTATATGCCACAGAGTTTCATGTGGAAGCTATTACTTATTTATGATCAATGTGCATTTTGTGATAATGGTTTCAACAGTTCTTAGGAGATGAATATTTACATTGTTAGACCTTTGATGTAGTATGACAGATTAGATGCAGGTTTGTTTAAGAAGACCTAGCTTCTAGGTGCACTTCTGACATAGATACTGCATGTGGCCCTGGGTATCTCATTTAATCTCTTAATGCTCCCAAAGATCTTTATAACATGACAAATTGAGGAGTGGGTGCCGAACTTCACCGAGAGAGGTTCCTCACAAAGAGTTCTCTACACTCATGAAATCACAAGTCTGATCCAGTTCATCTACCTAACAATAGTCTTCGGTCTTTCTTTTTTCCTATTATTCTAAAAGGTACAACCCTCCTAATTAAAATTCCTCTATAGTCCAGATGTTTCATAGGTAATGCCTCTTGTTTTGAAAGAGGAAATGTCAGAAAGGATTTTTTTTCCTGCAAAAATATTTTTAGGAAAATGGGTTACTGAATCAAGTTTGAACATGATGGCTGTCTCTATGGCATAATAGAAAGCACTATCAGAAAGGCTTGTATTCAAATCCTGCCTCAAATCCTGAATAGCTGTTTGAGTTTGACAAGCTACTTTTCCTCCTCGGTGACCTCTAAGTTCCCATCCAGCTCTAAATCTCTGATCTGTTTCATTTTTAAAGCATCACCACATTGGCTTTCTTAGAAACTTAAATAACAAAGTGATCAATATGCATTTTTAAACACCTACTAGTGTTTCAGGAATTGTATTAGGCACTGGAGCCACAAAGAGAGAGAAAGAAACCATCTTTGTTTTCAAGGAGTAAACATGTACATATATACATATCAGAACAGGAACTGGACTTAAGATTTCATTGGGATAGGCAACTGCTAGATGAGTAAACTCCCTCTTCCATAAGCAGGTTTTCTGTAACTTATAATCTTAATACGTTGGCTATAATGATGCAGGTTAAAGGACTTGTCCAAAATAATATAGTCAGTATGTATTGGGGGCAAAAGTTGAACTGAGATCTTCCTGGCTCCAAGGGCAGTTGTCTATCCAGTATGTATCTCATATATTTGTGTGCATATCTTTATATGTCTATATTGTGTATTGTATATTATGTCTGCTTATATGTCTATATTGTGTATTATATAGTGTCTATACATCTATATGTTTATTATATATTGTTTCTGTATTGTGTATCTATATTGTATATACACATGCATATATAGATATATATTACATGTGTATGTATGTACATATAAATGTATACACATATACCCTCAGATAATACAAAATAAATATAAAGATACCAGGTAGTTAGACAGTGGACTAGTGGTGAGAAAGGAGGATCAGGAACATGACACCTCAAAGTACCAGAATTCCAATCCCAGTTGAATTCAACAATCATCCATCAATACTTAAATTTCTCGCGTATGTTTCTGAAAAATTCTAATATATGCTATTATTATTATGAATTTCTAACTCTAAGTACATTAATAAGGAGAAAAACTACCTTTCTCTTCTATAGACATAGTTTCTCATCATATTACTGCATAACTGACCTTCCTAAAAGTGTCCCCAATCTTTCTCTGTCCCTGTCATTGCCCCAATCTGTGTCCCTTTCCCTCTCTTTATTATCAGCTTGTTCTGATTGACATTAAAAAAAAAAAAACAGAAAGAGAACACTGAATAACAAAACTTCAAATTCTTCATGTCAAATAAACACAATTATACTGTGTGAAACATTCTTTTTTTAAATATTTTTTTAGGTTTGTTTTGCACCATATTTTACACAAAGAAAATACAGGCTGTGTGATATTAATAGGAATTAATCTTGGCAAAAACTGATCAAATCCTTCATTTGTCTCTCCTGAGAAAAAGGCAAGTGTCATCAAGATAGCTAACTATGATTAATGAAAGACTTAAACATCTGTTCACTTCCATTTTGAAGAAATAACATTAAAAGAAATGGGAGTTGAGTCCAAAGGGAAGACAAAGCCTAGTTTTTGTTTTTTATCATGGTTCTGGGTCATTGGTAAGACTTTTCCTCTTGTTTTCAGTTACCAATATTTATGTTTATCTTGAAATCCATTACTTTTGTATATTTGTTCTAATGCAACAGATCTTAATTGTGTAAAAGAGCTATAGCTAATTATATTGTTTTTCAGGCTAATGGATATATATGTATATACATCAATATACATACATATATACATACATATGTATTTATATATAATCTTTATAACTTTTCCTTCACATGATCATTTAGGAAAGATTTAAACAAGAACATTAGAGTACACTGTTATCTCCACAAACACATGACTTCACAAAGTTATAACTCTTTGTCAAGAGAGATAACCCATACACCAGTGTTCTCAGAACACATGATTATGCTTGTGGGTTGTTGTAGAGAATTTCCCCCTTCTTAATGGTTACCAATATTTCCATCTGTCTTGTACATCATTATATTTCTATCTTTGTCCTAATATAACATAAAAATTGGCTGACATTACAAAAGAGTATGAGAATTAGCTCATAGCATAACTTAAGAGCAGATTGTTAAATCTCCAATGTGAGAATTAGTACTTCAGAAATCTGCAAATGCTATGAATGAGGGCCTAACTATGTTTGCTGATTTTCTAGACTTAATAAAGTGATGGAAAAGTGTTGAATATGCATATTCAACTTAAGTATGTGTTATGTTTACTTTTTTCCCCAGAGAGTCAGTTGTTAAACATTTACTAGTACAGCCCTAGTATATACATAGACTGAATTGCATATAACATATACAGAATGAATAACTTTGAGTAAGAGCATAAGTAAAAGATACCATGTGGGAAATGTATGATAGAAAAAGAAAATTAGTTGACCATACTGTAAGAGTGAGGAATGGCAGGTGGACAGCTCCTATGCACCATTGATATCTTCCTAATGTCAAATAAAAAACAAGAAAGGCCTCTGGCATTTTGAGAGAACCCATATGGCAAACTTGGACAAAAATTAATCATGATGGGCAGGCACATATGAACTCTGATATGTATCACTGAAAGTAAAGAACACATATCCTGCGGGAGGAGACAACAAATTGTTAAGATTATGGACACATGAGAGTATTTGAGAGTAAAGTAATAGGTTGATATATTGCATGTGTCAATGCAAAGACTGGAAATATAAAAGAACTTCACCATTCTCTCATCTGAAATGAAGGTAGTATTACACTTTTTATCTTACAGGGATGTCAACAAAATATGTTCATGGATGCAAAGGATCATAGATGAAGAACTGCTAAGGATCTTTTAGATCATGTTCATATAATCCTCTCATTATAGTTAAGTAAATTAAGGAATAGAAAGGTATGGTCACTTACACAAGGTCCTAAAGGGAGTATGTGACAGAACCATGATCGGAAATCAGATCCTCCAATTCTAAATCCAGAGGTATTTCCTTATATCCCACTGATTCTTACTTATATGTCTTTTCCATTTTCAACATATTCCCGACATTCCTGTCCCATGACATTCCATTACCTGCCTTCAATGCCTTCCCACTGATTGTTCCTCCATGTTGGGAATGTGCTTCCTTCTCATCTCCTCACAAGTTGGAATCTGTACTTCCATTCAAACCTCAGCACAAGATAATTTTCCTGTTTCCCCCAGTTGTTAATGATTGCACAAACAACTTTTATCTGTTTCCACGTGTTCCACTGCATCTTGTAGAATGTAAGCACCCCTTCAGGGCAGGCACTGCCATGGTTTTTGTCTTTGAACCCCCAGCACCTAGTATAGTGCCAGGTACATAACAGGTGCCTACTAAAAGCTTTTTTAATTGGGACATGGAAACTAGTGTCCAGTACAATTGATTTTTTTTTAAAGTTATACTACTTTTGTGACTACTGCTCTTGGTAGGTTAGTGGTCTGCTCCAGCCATGTTTTTAATTATTATTTAAGTAACCATTATGATCAACAAAGAGTTATTGGTAATTGAACATTTTCATTTAAAGAAAAAGTTGCACTTTTACTATAAAGGGCAAATCAGGACAACTTATATTATTGCTCTGTGGGCCTCCTCTTGTTCTGGTGAAGCACATAAAGGTAAAGTGAGTGGGGCTGCTTAAATATTCAAGTCTTACAGTGGCCGTGAGTCTTGAAGAAATGGGAAATAAATGCATGGTGGATTTTAATATATGAATGCTTTTAAATCAGCAGGTGAGGCCCTGTGGATTGATTGTCCATTTGAGTAACTTCTTGCACAGGTTGTGTGGGAGAATTAAATGAATGCAGCTGGCACATTGACTAAAGGAAAATGTCCCTTGAAGTCAATGTTGGGATTCTTAAGTGTGATTTTTATTATGTGTTTGGGCCAGTCCATTAAACTTAGGTAACAGTTTTTCTGGTCCATGAATTTAGAAAGGTAGGGAAATACTACTTTGAAAAACACAATAGCTCAAGTTTTAAAAGGGGTGGTAGAATTCAACTCAGGAAATACCATGTTGCTAATGTGAGAAAACCATAGTTACACTTCTCCAGGGGGCAAAAAAAAAAAAAAAAAAAAAAAAAACTACATTTGGCCAGGTGGTCAATAAAAGAGAGGAATCTTTGGGTAATTTTAGAGGAGGAGCTGGCCAACCTTGGCAAGATTGCATAGTTGTCTAGCATCAGGGGAATTAGTTTAACCCACTTGTAGTCTGACCCTGAACTTAGCTACATCTGGGTCTATTTTTGCCTTCACGTGTTCAAAGATTTGTTTTCTTAACTTCCTAATCTGAAAATTATCCCCAAAGGGAATATACAGAAATTTATAAAAATCATAAGAATTAAAGATCATTTTTGACACAATCAAACATCTGGAGATGGTAGGACCTTAGATGTCATGACACCCAACACCCCTCATCTTACAAATAAAGAAACTGAGGCCCAGAGAAGTTAAAAAAAGATTTTTCTAAGGCTCCACAGACAGTAAGGGAATTCAGTTGTCTTACCACCATAGTACGACACCTAATCTTTACAGCTGAGAACTCAGACAGACTCACTGACACACTCAGTCACACAGTAAATGTAATTGAGATTGGTTCCTCTTATTTGAGTACAGTACCTTTTTCGCTCCTTTATTTCTCTGAGCATGTATAATCTACTTGGTGACTTGTATTAATATTTTTCTAGCAAAAAATAATAAAAAGCAAACTTTAAAATTATATATTGTTATTTTGCTTTCAAGATATTTTCATGTTATCACTTGATTTGAGCTCAATTCACTTCAATAAACTTTTTTTTTTTCAGATTTTCCTTGGAATTATTTAGTTTACACAGACAAGGCAGATATTCTCACCTCCACTTTAGTCATAAGGTAACTAAAGACCCAGAACACTTAACTAAAATATCAAAAATCAAAGATAAACAGTGGAAAAACCAGAATTATAAGGCAACTCCCTAACCAAGCTAGAGACATAACTAGAATTCAGTACACAGTGCTTTGTTCAAGAAGTGATAACTTACAGGGATGCTTCCTCCAAACACCACTCCTTCACCAAGTGTATAGCAGGGTTTCCATTAGGTCCTGAGATTACACATAGGGAAAGAAAAGATCTGCCAGGAAGATACTATTCTCTCCCTGTATGGAAAGTTATGTCTACATGTAAGTGACTGTAGGTAAAGCCTTTGATTCTGGTTGCATCTAATGTGATAATGTTGAATCCTCTAAAGCTGGTTCTCATACTTTGTCATCTGACAATACACAGAGAACTTCAGTCTCTTGTAGGAATTGTCATCCAGTTTAATTCAAAAAAGTATTAAGAATTTGCTATAGAGGCAATGTTATACTAGGCTCTAGGCTAAGCACAAAAGTACATAACTCAAAGTCCATGGCCTCAGAGAATTTGTCATCTACTAATCTCCATTTCCTGGGCTCAATCTGTAAACTTCTTAGACATAGAAACACAGTTCTAAACATGAGGAGTACTAACAAAGGATAATCCATCTAAAATGAACATAAACTGCCATCAGAATATTAGTATCAATCAATGGGAAAATGCTACATGCTTTATACTCCCTTGACATATACACAGTCTTTCAGAAACAATGACAACCATATTTACGTGGTCTGTTAAGCTTCAATACTTTCCTAATAAAACCTCCTAACGTAAGCAATGCAATAATTATTGTCCTCATTTTTGTAGATCAAGAAACCAAGACTGAAAGAAGTCCATGTGAGTTATCTTTGGTAACATAACTGGTAGTTTTAGAGCCAATGTTTTCACACAAAATACAGAGCACATTAAATACTTAAATAAGAAATTAAAGAGAATTGCTGAGAGGTGTCCTATGTTTTGTTTTTTTTTTTTAAAGTATAGAACAGGAACATAGGCTGATAATGAAGTATATTAATAACCTTCCATCTAATGTCAGATCAAGCATAGATACTGAAAACTAGAATACATTTGGTACAGGTTGGAAGGGCACTTACAACCTCATCACTCACAGCATTCAGTGCAGTGTGATTGCAGCCCTCATTTTATAATATCTCTAGCATTTACATAGAACCTTCAGATTTGCAATGTATTGGCACAAATATTGGCTCATTTTATACTCAGAACAATCCTGGATAGTAGGTACTGAAATCACACTCATTTTACAGAATATAAAATGGAGGCAGACCAATTAAGTGACTTACCAAGACTCACACAGCTAGTAAGTATCTAAGGCCAAATTTGTATTCAGGTCTCCCCTACTACATAATGTTCCATTCATTTTGTCACCTAGCTTGAACCTGAGGAAAAGCACTACTGATAAGAAAGTTCATCAAAAGCCAACTCTTGAGAATCCAGCTTCTTCAACAATAAGGAATTGGTTCATGACTAATTAAGATTATCAAACACCTTTTGTCTCTGCTACTTCAGTGTGTACATGTTGATAGTACTCTAAACATTGAATACTGAAAAGTTAGGAATGCTAGGATTTTCTACTGATGTCAGAATACACCCTCTCCTGCCTATGAATGAGGGCTTATGTGATTATAGAATGGAAAAATTCCCGGAAGTCTCATAGATTATCACATTTAGCTCCCCAATTTTAAGAGATAAGAAAACTGAGGGCAAGGGACATGAAGGAATTTGGCTAAGATCATCCAGGTACTTAGAAGAGCTAGAGTTAGAAGACACTTCTACTGATTCTTCATTCAGTGGTATTTTTTTCTATATCAAATTGTCAGCAAGGTATTTGGGAATGATAGAAGGGGATGAAAAGTACATCATATCTCCTTCAGAACATGTGTGAATACTATAATACTATACTGATATTTGACCTGTTTTACACCGAGGTCTTCTTTTTAACAGAAACAGTAAAAATATCTGTTGATTAATATTTAATATTTACCTTTATGTAACCACCAAACTTATACTTCTTATATTAAAATAAATGTTTTAGAGAGATGCAGGTCTGGCATAGTCAAAGAGACTAGTCATCTTTTTCTTACAACATTAGAGCAGAACTTTGAGTTAAGTCTAAGATTTTTATTTCCTGAAATGTTTGGAGATAAGATGACTCTTTGATGTTTTTATTTACACTATATGCAATATATGCATATGCATATATACATATCTAATCTTGAATTATTTTATGGAGAATTTTCCTATTTACATATGAGAATTTTTCTCTCTAGACATGCACAAAAACACACACACGCACACACACATACCTGAAAAATCTCTAGAAAATAATTTGAGGAACTCCCATGTGACCCTTTTCCAGTTTCTGCTTCACTGAACTGCAGAGCTACCATGGTCAGCAGCCATGGTAAACTCTGATGGATACAGTCAGCAGGGAACTTAGTCATTCATTTCTCTTGAGAATTTACTACAGAGCTTCTCCAGAGACAAGAACAAAATGCATTCTGCTTCCTCCTACTACTCCCCAACTGCCACCCATGTATCAATTTAATTGACTGAAAGTCTAATATGAGCCAACAATTTAACACATTGCCATAATAAAGCAAACTTAGGCTGCATTAATAGAATTGCAATTTACAGAGGCTGAGAAGGATTAGTCCTTCTATATTCTGTCCTGGAAGATCACATGTATAATATTTTGTTCCAGTCTAGGCACCATATTTTTAAGAGCAAAATAGATACACTATAGTGTTTATTGGGCAGGGTAACTATGGTTGGAAAAGGCCTAGAAATTAAATCACATCAGGAATATTTGAAGGAACTAGACATGGTTAGATTTAAGAAGCAGCAAGGAAAGGGAAGCGAGAGTAATATCTTCAAATGGTTGACAGACTGTGTGTGTTTAAGTGTGTGTGTGTGTGTGTGTGTGTGTGTGTGAGAGAGAGAGAGAGAGAGAGAGAGAGAGAGAGAGAGAGAGAGAGAGAGAAGTTAAGAGTAGTCCTTCATCGTAGACATTCAATGTAGACATTTCATTGTAGCCTTACAATATTAAAGTGAGATGGGTAGCAGAGGTATTATCAATCACTTCAAATTTAAAGAAACTGAGGCTTACAGGGGTTAAGTGATTTGCCCATAGTTACATAAGCCCAGGTCTTCCTGATTGCAAGTCTCCTAGTACTCCAGTCTCTATGACACATTTCTTCTCAACATCTATCCCAACAATAGTAGTAACAAGAATGAATGAACATTGAAGTATTTACTATGCATTAAGCACCATGCTAAGCACTTTAAATACAAGTGCAAAAAAGAACTCAAAGAACTTATGACCTAATGGAGAAGGACAAAGACAAACAAACTGTGCAAGTGGTGCCCAGGGCATTTTGGTATAAAAATCAATAGAGTTTTGATAAGTGGGGCCATAAGGGAGTTTATTGAGACATCTGTTTTCTTGATCAATTGCAGTGTTAATTTGATAATGATTCCAGAAGTGGTAGAGAAGGAGATGAATTACTCAGGCAGCAAGCTTGGTTTCTTTTGGAAAGCAAGAGGGAAAGAAGAGTTAGCTTTTGAAACTAAGGGGAGATCTAGGAATGAGGAGTGAGTGGACATTGAAGGAGACGTGAGAAAGAACTTTCCAAAATTACAACTACCAAATAATAAAATGAGCTCATTCCTTGACTCATTAAGAAGTGATCTTTTTGTCTCCAGTACTATTTCAAATGAAGTTTAGAAGGTCACTTATAAAGAATGGTTCAGAGGGGTGGAGCCAAGATGGCGGAATAGAAGGATGCTTCTCTAGAAGCTCTGCTCCCACAGCCCATAAAATACCTGAAAAAATGACTAAACAAATTCTAGAGGAGCAGAAGCCACAAAATAACAGAGTGAAAGAGATTTTCAGCCTAAGGGAGCCTGGAAGACTGACAGGAAAGGTCTTTCACATCAGATGCAGAATTCTATTTGCAGAAAAGAGTGCTTGTAGTTGATCACAGACCAGAGCACAGGTCAGGAGAGGAGTAAACTCTCTCCCTTGATTGTGCCACCGTGGAGGAATTGAAAACTTACAAGTCCCCAGAGTATACCATCCTCTTGACAAATAATGCAAAGGTCAAGTAACTGGCTCAAAATCTTGTGGAAATGAATGTTGAAAACTAAAAATAAATAAATAAAGTGAATAAAAGGATGGTTTACAAACACAGACCTAGAACTGAGAGGGACTTCAGAGATCAAGTAGTCCAATTTCTTCATCACAGGGAAGAGGAAATTGAGTTGCAGGGAGTTAAAGGTCACAGAAGTATTAAACTTCAAATATAGAATATGAACCCAAAGATCTTTTGAATTCAGAACTATTGTTCTCACTTTTCCATGGTAAGGAGAAAAAATTTATTTCCAGTTATATCTTGCTAACAAAGAAAGCCATCTCAGTAATATGAATGAGCCTTTGCTCAATCACTACTATATTCAAAGCAGTACATCCACCCCCCATGCCATCCTATATAAATGGCCCTTTGATCAGGAGAACTCCCATCAACATCAATAATTCAATCCATCCTTCTAACATACTACTGAAGAAAATGTAGTGGTTTTTTTCCATAGAATTTTTTTTACCAATTTTTTAATTGGAATTTTAATGTTATAGTCCTATAAGAAAAAGGTAACAGAAGTCATGGTCCTGACCTCTTGTTTCAGGTTTGCTGTGTGATTTTGGGAAGGTAGATTTTCTCAGATTTTTTTTTTATCTGAAAAATGAACATAAACACAGCCTACTTCATTACATTGCTTTAAGGACCAAATGTGATAAAATATTTCTAAATGTTTGGAGATATTTAAAGTGTGAAACATACCTGAGATGTTATTAAACTTTGAGCTATATAGACCTGGATATTTAAAGTTCTTTATAGGGTACTTTCCCCCCATTTTTAATAACAAAGAAAACACAAACCTCTCCTAGTTGGATTATTAATTTCCCATATTCAAAACAATGAAGCTATGGGTATTTTATGTGAAACAAAATTCAAAGATATGAAATTACTGTGATAGTCAATGCATGGTGAAATTAGTCTATGAGCACCATCAAAAGGGCATAAGTACAGTGATGCATTCTACCTATATAAAGGAATAGGAAGAGAAACTAAAAGCATTACTCGAATTTAGTTTCTCAAGAGATTCACAGGCCTTTTGCTCAGGCTGCATATGTTTTAACTCAAAGAAATGTCTCCACATTCTGTGGCTTTTAATTTCTCCACTCTTAAGAATTACATATATTTGGCATGCACCATATCCCAATATTCTCCTTCATTGAGTAGACAAAATTTCTGCCAAAAGATTTAATTTTTTCCTGTCTTCTCATTCTTTTGTATATAAAGCTATCGGAGAATCTTTGGAGCTCATTGGAAAAAAAAAACAAACCTTTAAATTATAAATCTTACTTGATTATCTCAAGGATTTTTATTTAATATAAATACAAGCCAGGGGGAAATAAGATGTACCATAATATTATAATATCAAATATGCAACTTGCAATAGAATTCCTTTATTAAAAACGCCAATTATTATTTCACATAAAATTTAATTGAGGTCATTACCCTCCTGGCAAGTTATTTCAAAATTATTTCTTATAATAAGATTTGTTATTTTAACATTTTCCACATCAATGCTTCTTTCACATCTATATGCTTTTTATCTATTTATAAAGATAATAGAAATCACCCATCATTCAGTTGAATTAATAAGGAAGATATATTTAAATACTTGCCTAGGAAATGTGATCTTGCGTCTCTTTCACTATTAAAAAAAGTCAAGAATACGGTTGGAGGAAAAGGCATTTTCACATCCAGAGAATATTTTATAAATCTAAATGAGCCAAAATTTACAGGCTTTCTAAGAAAAAAATTCTGATTTTTTTTATGGAGTGTGTGGATAAAATATATATCTCTTCTGTAATGCAAATATATGATCCATATTTTCAATGCCAAAGAACTGTTATACAAAAATTTTAAATTGAATTGTTGACCTTTAAAAAAATAGAAGGAAAGCAGAATTCAGTCACATACTTTTGTTGTTTCTTCTTAGTTTTCTTCTTAAGCAAGAAGGAAAAATAATTTTACTGCTGAAGGTCATACAGCTATGTAAATAAAAATTGCAATTCCTCTCAACATTGGATGTGAGAATAGCCGAGGCTAAGCCCACTGAATTGATAGGATCATTAAGGCTATCAGGGAAGCAATCAAGCTCATAGAAGATATCTGGAATACCAGCTAATTGGAAATACTACAGGTCTAAAATCATATCCTGAGGAAATAAATACATATGAGATGTTGGCAGTGGGTTTTCATTATATGTATAATGGCTGATGAAATAGTCTGTATAATACCAATTCAGTTAACCATGTTCTATGGAGAAATGCCATGAAATAAAAGAAATTCTGTGGTTTTTGTCAATGTTTAGGAACTCTTAATGTGGAAAAACCTCCACTACCAGGCAATCTATGACTTAGGAGATAAATACTGGGTTGTTGCCTGAGGCATATAAAAGTTAAGTCACCTGCCTAGGGTCACACAGTAGTAAGTGTCATATGTTCTTGATTTCAGGTACAACACTACCACTTGTTCCATCCTGCACCTAACTATAGTAGCATGATCAAAATCACAGAAATATACTTTATATGATAAAATTGCAAATCCCTGCCCTACTCCACAAGTGTGTGAAAGGAAAAGGAAGTAGAAGGGAGGTAGAGGAAGAGAAAGAAGTAAAAAAGAGAGAAAGGGAGGGAAGTGAGAGTGAGAGAGTGGTATAAAAAAAGAGAGAGAAAGAAAAAGAGTGAAAGAAGGGACAGAGGGAGAGAGAGTATATAGGGAGAAAGGTAAAAAGCAGGAGTGAGAAAGGGAGAAGAAGAGAAGAGAAATGGGGGATGGTAGGAAGAGAAGTGGGTAGAGAGAAAATTTTGGTAGAGAATGAATCACATACCTTTAGAAAGGAAGTTGCTGATATATTGCTGGATCTTACAGTTTGCAATAGAGAATTAGAACTTCAGAACCTCATAGCAGTTTCTCAGCCCTGGGATCTTGTTTCTGCCATGATAATCTATAGTTCTGTGCTTACAACATTTATTTTTCCCATTCTAGCAACTTGACTCTCTCCAAACTCAAAAGACATCAACAACCCCCCATTTTGTACAACAATTTTTAAAATAAATATTTATGTCAATATAAATTTGGTTCAAAATTATTATTTGCTAATTGATATTGACTTCTAAAACATCGACTCATAGTAACAACTTCTGAAGTTGGACATTAGAAACAGATTGAGTGACTTCTTCAAAGTCAATTAGTTAGTGGCAGCATGGGGACCAGAACCCATGTGCCTTCTTTTCCAACTCAGAATTTTTATAATACATGCTTTCTAATGTACTGAACACCAAGAGATTTTGATATTTAGGAACTGAACATGCCTTACATTTTGACTTCAGATTATATGCAACGAATCTCTGTCCTGGTTTATGAATTCATTGTAAAAGCAGGAAAAAGCACAAAGGATTTGGATTCAAGCCTCCCACTCTACCACTTACTAAGGGTATGATGTTGTCCAAATCACTTAACCTTTAGGACCTCAGTTTCCTCAGATGTAAAGTGAAGTATAATAGGACTAGATGATCACTGATGTTCCTTCCAGCTAGAAATTCATGAAACTATGAAAACTTCTCCCAAAATCAATTTTGCAATTTTAATATTTTTCATAGGATTTGGGGTTAAATATTTTTGAAAGGGTAAACATCTTCAGAGGAAAATGGAAAATTATGCACATATGGAATAGGGAAAAACATTACTGCATATCATGTGGAAAGATTTTTCAAGTCACGAGAGTCTCATAGGAGGATTTTGAAAAGTATACTAAACTGGAGATGCTTACCTTTCTATTCTCCTACTATTAATCCTTGACTCTTGTCCCATCTCCTATGACTTATGGCATGAAATAACCCTGAGTTCTAAAAGACAATGCCAATGGAGTACAAACACTAGCATCTCCTATAAAGACGGGATGGCCCTGATGCAGGGAAGAAGGGCTTATTCCTCTGAACCTGGGCACCAGGCTATGTGTTTATCTGGTCACAAAACCTAAGGAAGGCAAAGAAAGGCTGGGATGATCTGCTTTGGTGAAGGGAGCAGGTAGATGAGTGAAAGTATAGATCTTCCCAAGAACTTCAGAACCAATACATATACCCATATATTGCCTTCCTTGTTGGAATAAAAACATAGAAGAAGAGTCAAGGCATGAAAGTGAATTTAAGCTCAATTAAATAGAACTATTTTATTGAAATACGTTTTTGAGCATATTTCTTTTTAAGACGATGTTTCTCAACTTAGAGCATGGTGAATAAAAAGGTAGTATGGGAAAAAGAAAGACTACTAACACCTCCAGGCTATGGGAACCAGGGAAAGACATTTAACCTTGAAGTGACATGAGACAAGTCTTGGACTTAAAAACAAAGATGCTTTCCACCTCTAGAGGGAAAAATGGTAAATATAAGTATGCATTGTATGGTGTTACAAACGCAAATGCATGGATACACATATACTTAGAGACATACATACACACATCTATATCCACATGTAGACATATGTGCATGTATTACTATCTATCTATCCCTCTTAAATGACGGCCTTCCCGAGTGTGAAGTAGAGAGGGAAGGTGGAAGGGAGGGAGATAGTATGGAAATGAAAATGTAACAAAAATTAAATTAAATTTTAAAAAGAATTGAAGTAGTAGAGCAGGTTCCCCTATTCATTGGTAGAAACACTATCCTCACTAGGAAGTTTCCTATCCTGACAGAATCATAAGTTCTTCTTGGCAAAAATATATCAATCTATTTAGTTAATGATTGGGCAAAATATCTGAAGTCAGAAAGACCTGAGTTCAAATTATTCCTTAGAGAGGTATTAGCTATGTGACTCCTGAGTAAGTTATGTAACATATGCTAGCCTTAGTTTTTCATCTGTAAAATAAAATAAAGATACCTCACAAGGTTATTTTGAGGGTCTAAGTATATATATATATATACACACACACACATACACACATAAACACATATACATATATATGTATATATGTATGCACACACTCATATACACACAACACACATACATACAATATACATATACATATACAATACACACATATACACACATATACATGTATATATGCATGCACACACTCATATACATGCACAATACACACACATATATATATATATATACATATATAAATTTTGTAAACCTTGAAGTGGTATGCAAGTATTGACTATTATCATAAATTATTATTTTTATTCACTATTATATCCTGTCATTAATAAAAGCAGGCACACCATTTTTTTAAAAATAAAAAGTCTTTCCCCCCTTCTCCATAATAGCCAAAGACAGGTCAAAGAGCAGTGATAATTTTAAAGGACTCACACATAAAAATGAAGATGATGCTGTTTGGTCAGAGGGAAGGTCTAGAGACAACAGCAAACTCCTACTCTAACTCACCTCCTCTCCTCTCCCTTCTCCTTCTCTCTTGTCCCCTCCCTTCCCTTCTCTGAGCCCTAGTTTAGCAGGTAACTCTTTCTTGCTCCATAACTTCCAAATGCAAAACCTCCTTTCTCTCCCTGACTTCTCAGGTAGTTGACAGCATCTCTGTTGTATGGCATTTATTAGAGTCTGAACTTTCACCCACCATGCTTCAGTTCCTGTTCCTGATAACACATTTCTCTAATACAAGCACTGAAATGTGACTTTTGAGGATATAAAAAAGAGCAGTATGCAGGTCACTCTTGGCTCGACCACAAGGACAAAACTCTTAAAATCCTTTTTTTTTTCAGTAGGGTGACATCTCACAAAACCAGAGAAGTTTCTTACATTATTCTCTCTCTAAGATTGCATGGCAACTAGGACTGGCCTATATGCTTGAGTTAACAAAGATTAGTGGCAGTCTGGTCTGAGAAGAAAACTCATGGATCTAAATTTCGTCCCCTTGATGGTCCAAGCACAGTCTAGTGTACCTACTTTCATTATAAGCCATTACCTACTTAGTAGAGACCATGTTTTATTAGAGTTTCATAATTTTGTGTCAACATATGCAAATGTCCTCAGATGTTCCATTCCAGTGGTTGCGTTATTATAAATTGAAAATGATTACTCTGAATATCCATTTTTCTTCAAAACCTATCAGCATGAATTCTACATTTGTAAGTAAAAATGGATTATGCTAATATGTTAACTCTCTACCTGCTGGCCACTCAAACTCCTTTGCTTTACTCACATATACTCAACATCTAAACACAGTAAAAACCTCCTAAGAATCCTTCACTTAAAACAGTGACATTTTAGAGTCAGCTTTTTGGTCAAATAGAAATAAAGCCTCAGCATCCTAAACCATTTGCCCATTTTTATATAATTTTAAATTTTTTCCAAAGAAGAAATTAGAATTTATAATTATTTCCAATTATATTTCCAGGGTAAATATTGTTCCAGGATCTATAGGGGAAAAAATCATTTCCCTATCAGGAGAAACTCAAATTCTAAAGCCCCATTCAAAGTTTTTCTGATGCAATACATTTTCAAGACCTCATTTAAATGCTTATCCTGGCTTCACTTGGAGATGCTCACTTGTAATCCCTGCTATTTAGGGAGCCTAAGGATAGTGAATAATGTAATTTGAACCCTGGAGTTTTGATTTGCAATGGGCTAATGCAAATAGGATGTTATAGGACCCTATTTCTTGCAGTTACTGATGTGAGACCCTGCCCATTTTTTTGTAAAAATTCATCTTTCATATCATGGTGGGGGATTGGGAGAGGGGAGAAGAGATTGGAGGAGTTGATGGAGAAAATGACCTCTTACTACTTTGTGGTTGATACTATTTATTTTTTCAATTGATTGAGACAACTTCATATCTCCCATATATTGAATATTTTGGCGCAAACACAGAGAAGTACATTTTTTCCGGTAACAGTCAGAAATAAACATTGAAAATAAATTATAGGGGATGTTAGGTTAAAAAAAAATCAAGTTTGAGATGTGGGAATTTGATTTTAATTCCAAAGGAGAGTGACAGTTAACATTTAGCACATTCATATAACTTGTTATGCTGAGCTACTTCTGATTGAGGTTTGAATTGGGCGGGGGGTGGGGGGTGGGGGGTGGGGGTGGTGTGGTGTGTTAGACAACTTAAAATAAAGGTTTTGCACACATTTCCAAAGAAGCCTAGACTGAGGCTGAGATTGCATTCTGCTCTCTGGGTTCTCTGAAGCCAATTGTTTCCTCATGCTGTGCCCTTAAGGCACAATAATGTATGTCACAGCTTATGGCCAGCTGCTACCTCCTCTCTACCTCCATTTATCAGGTGGTAGCCAGAGCAGAAATCCACACCCACTTAGAACTAAAAAAGTTGCCATGTGCTAACAAAGACTTATTTCCAACCACTTGGTTGGTCGCCTGTGTTCAGATGGCTGGCTATTCCAGCCCTTTCTGGCCTTGGAACCAGTCGGAATCCCTGTGGCAGACCAGCTGTTGAAAATTTGCGCCTAGAAGATTCCCCCTTCCTATCCTCCCCCATTCTTTCATTTGTAACCAACTCCTTTCATGTCTCTTCTTTCCCTCCTTCCTTCCCTCAAGATAACTGGAGAAAGAAAATAAAAAGGACAGATGAAATAAACAGGAAAAGAAAAAACTTGAGTTTACCCTCATATTTAAAAAAAATCACAATTTGATGACAAACTTAATTTGGTTGAGTTATCCTTTGTAAGAAAAATGTGGAAAACATAGACATTCTGCTCATTTCTATGGTTCCCAATGTAATCCTGATCAGAATGTTTCCTTTGTAATTTACAGACCTGCATCAGAAATAGCAAAAACAGCTGCCTAAAATCGAAGACTTTGGTGTATAAGCCTTTGAAACATAGGAGAATAAAAGATATACTATATGCAAAATAAAGTCATCTACACTCTTTGAAAATAACAAAGGTATCTTTCAAGTACACTTACTGTTTTCATCTTTACAGATAAAATGTCTCGTAGGCAGTTGTATAGAAGTTCATGGGTTTCCATAAGCCACTTAAAATTGAAAAAAATGAACAACAAGGAAAGTTATCTTTTTTAAAAGTCAAATAACATTTTAAACTGTCTCACTGTTGTATGTTTTTTAACATTCCAAGTTAGGGATGACTTTTCACTGAAATATGGCCCTGTCTTTTAAGTTCACATCTTCAAAACAACATGTCTAAGTCATATGCATAAAATATACAGATAGGTTGACAAAGTAAGTCTGCTGAGCCCAACTTCCATTTCCAGGCACATAGATGTGAAAGTGTTTGACATAGTAAAGAAATGGATGTTTTAAATCTTTGAAAAACAATCCTACTCCATTTAAAATGATGAAAGTCCAACAATCACCCTGTCTTTCCTTCTTCTTTGGTGGAATTTTATATACTACTTCTAATTATTAAAAGCAAGTTGAATGTGACAGATAGTGATTTGGATATTCAAATCTCTGAAGTAATTCTAAATAGACACACACATACATGCACATACAAATATAACAGATCCCTTGTTTAAAAGAGTACTTATCTATGGACAATAAACTTAGTTTGTTCCTCATATACAGGAAGAGTGACTGTTGGAAGAATGTAGTCTATAGAAGTCTTTCCAGGTTTGTCTGGTCTGCCTGCTCACCATTTCTTACAACACAAGAGTATTCTGTGACATTCATATATCACAACTTGTTCAGTCATTCCCCGCAGGATAATGCTGTACATAGTAACAGCCACAGTGTGTGATAATAAACCTTGATAGACAGCCCTTCTCAGCAACGCAAGGACCTAAGACAACTGCAGAGGACTCACAATGGAAAATGCCATCTGTGGAGAGACTGGACTGTGGAGTTGGAGTGCAGAGCAAAGCAGACCATTATACACCTTTATGATATCAAGGAGCCTGGGGAAAATTCATTCAATTCAATAACCATTAATTAAGTCACTTCTCCTTATGAGAGGGATAGATAGATGAAAGTGAAAGAATCTCATCCTTTCAGGAATTTACATTCCACTGCTGGGAAACAATATGTTCACAAATTAGTTAATACAAAATGTATACCAACTACCTGGGAGAGGGAATCAGCAAAGAGGGATACTGCAATTAAGATAGGCTTCCTGGAAGAGAAAGACACTTGAGTTGACCTTTAAAAGAAACTGTGAATTTGTTGAGCCATTGGTAGAGAAAGCATGGGGGACAGGTCATGAAAAGGCGTGGAGATCCAACGTAGACTTTTCTAACTGAAATAAAATAAGTGAACTAGGTTGTCTGGGAAATAGAGAAATCAGCTTCCATGGATTCAGTTATCACAGCTATGCAGATGATTTCTACATCCATAGGTGACATCATCTCGGCTGAGTTCTAATCCTAAAATTCCAAGTACTTGCTGGACATTGCCACTTACATGCCTAATAGGACCTGAAACTCAGTATGTTCAAAAGGTATTTACAATCTTTCTTTCTACGTTCTGACTGCAGTACTTCCCTATTTCAGCTGAGGCCATGATCATTCTTAAAGTTACCCAGATTCACAACTGTGGACTCATCCCCAGTTTTTCCCTCCCTTACTTTCCAAAAGCTATCCAGTAGTAAAGCCTCCTTGATTCTTGTAATGCTAAAGAGAGTTAAAGATCTTTCCCACCCAGTAATGAGCCTGCCCTTTAAGGGAAGCTTGATTAGGGGGCCCACACCTTTTGTTAATTTCAAAGGAGGCACTGGTTCTCAAGGGCTGTAATGCCCTCAGGCTCTAAAAAGTGTGTGTGTGTGTGTGTGTGTGTGTGTGTGTGTGTGTGTGTGTGTGTGTGTGTGTGTGTGTGTGTGTGTGTGTGTGTGTGTGTGTGTGTGTGTGTGTGTGTGTGTGTGTGCGCGCGCGTGTGTGTGTTATATGAGGTGAGGTTTTACTTTGAAGCTTATTCATTGGAAGTGTTTGTTTGACCAGAGGAAGCTCTGGGAAACTGCTAAGGAGACCCGGGCTTTGAAAACCCAGATGTTTTTTCTCTCTAGTAACTACATATGTATGTAATGGTCAGATAGTTGGATCTGTCTGTTGATCTGTTATGTATGTTTTGCTTATGGTCAGACAGTTGGAAACCTCGTTGTTCTTTGTTTCTCTGTTTGTATTTTCTGTGAAGTTCAGGATGCTAACTTTTTCCCCTGAACTAAATGAATGATATATGTATGCTTGATTAAAGTGATTGTTGACCCCTCAAAAGTCACTTTCCTTTTAGAAAAGCAGATCTTAGAGCCTGTACAACAGTCCCTCCTGTGTATGTCAGGATCCTTGCTGTTACAGTTCTACCTCTGCTAGAACATCTCTCCCATCCATCCCTCTCTCTCCACAGATATATGCTTATTATCCTAATTCCAGTAACTCACAAGAAATGTGAAAATTTTGAGACATCTCCACTCCAAATATTCATATGGACTATTTATGCACACTTGTGTTAGAGCCTTCTGAGCAGCCACAGTCAGACACACTGTACCTTGACCCCAATTTTGGTCCTTTTCAAGAATGAAGGATGACAACCCATTAACTACCATAGTTTCAGAGCTCAATGTCAATCACCTGACTAGCTTCTCCCTGTTGTTCTTCCTTTGATTTTTCTCCCCTATCCAATCAATTCTCAGCACAAGTGCCAAATGGTTGTTTCAAAATCATAAATCTAACCCATCAAGAAACTTATATAGCTCCTTATGGTTTAGCATAAAACAAAATTGCCTCTGACATTAAAAGCCCTTAAGAATCTGTCACAATCTGTCACAATTTGGTCTCTTTAGTTATTAGAACTCTATTCCTACCCTACTCCAAAATTATTTGTATTTAAAATATAGGTATTCTATATAGATTTCTACATGTTATTCTCCAGGAAAACAAACTCCATCAGGGGAGGGATTGTTTTGTTTTTGCGTACCTATAACTTACCACAGTATTTGAATGCACATAGTACTCAATAAATGCTTGTAGAACAGAATTGAACTTTTATCTTCCAATATTTTATGTTGCAAAATATAGAACTTTGCTATCTTTGATACATCATGTATTAGCATTCATAAAATACCTCTGACTGATAAGGATGTGTGTTCTAGGGAAAGGAGAGGTAAAATAACCAAATGTACAAGCAAGAAATGGGAGTTTCTACTGAGTGACATTAGGTTAATTGCAGCTAAAGATATAGTTATCTCATCTATAAAATGGGAATAATTCCCCCTACCCGAACTGATGTGAAGAACAAATAGATGAGGAAAAATGACATCCTCAAAGTACTGTGGGTATGTCAAATCTTGATAATATATGTTTTAAATTTTCAATCATGGATATTGAAAACCAACAAATATTCCTTAGATTTGGAGACAATAGTTTTAAACATCTCTAATTATAGAAAGATGTCATTAGAATCAGGCAGCGAGGTGGCATAGTGAACAAATCACAAGTCCTAGAGGAGGACTTGGGTTCAAATCCAACCTCAGATACTTACTAGCTCTGTGACCCTGGGCATGATGTTTAACCCTGTTTGCCTCAGTTTCCTCATCTGTAAAATGAACAGGAGAAGGAAATGGCAAACAGCTGTACTTTCTATGCCAACAAAACCCCCAAATGTGGTCACAAAGAGTGGGAAATAACAGAAAAACAACAACATAACTAGAATATTCTAATTCCAAGTGTCTCAAAGGATAATAGCAGTTGAACTTGAGGAAACCTCAGAGGCTATCTAGGTTAATGTTCTCATTTAGCAGACAAGGAAACTGAGGCTCAGATAGGATAAATGACTTGTCCAGGATCACACAGGTAAGAAGCAGAGACAGATCCTCTTTCTCTAAAGATATTAATTTTTCTACTATTCCAAGCCTCTTTTTATTTATTCTATACACCTAATTTACAGTGTGGTTCATTTAAAATATGTGTGTAAGTTTTCCTAGGAAATACAAAGAAATATATACAGAATAACTTCAGAGTTTAGCAGCTAGGTAGGCACCTAAATGCATAGAGTCCCAGGTGTGGTGTCAGGTTCATATCTGACCTCAGACATTAACTAGTTCTGTGACCCTGGGCAAGTCACTTATCCCTTTTTGCCTCAGTTTTCTCATTTGTTAGAAGAGCTCAAAAAGGAAATGTCAACTCACTCTATTATCTTTGCAAAAAAAAAAAGGGGTGTAAGGGGAGGGGGTCACAAAATTTGGACAAAACTGAAATGATTCATCATCATCAACAACTACCTACAGAGGAAATACAAGATAATCTCAGGGTAAGAGGAAAGCAGTAATTAAGGGCAACAAGATTATGATAGACTGTTTAGTACTTTTTTTAATCCTGTTTTTACAGGGTCCTATAAATGAGGCATAGGGTAGGTGAATGACTTGCCTAAGGTCACACAGATTGTAAATAGGAGAAATGCGATTTGAATTCAAGTCCTCTGACTGTAACCTGGCAGTACTCCAATTGCCCCACAATGAGCTATAAGGTTTTATTTTTTTGCTTTTGTTGTGGTAACATAAACATTCATCAATCACAGATGATTTTTGGTTTCTAGCATGAGATAATATAGATATAATAGGGGCAAAGCGAAAGATCATAAGAAGAAATAAAAGGAATCTTGGAAAGAAAGACCCTCTGTCAAGAAAGATGCCCTTTCAGTGTTCTTTGCCTTTGTCAATGACAAAAACTGGCAATTGTGTTTCTGTGAATGATGATACTGAAAACGAAGAAAGGTGAACTTTGAGCCATGTGTCTTCAGCATAGCTCTGTCTAAATTAAGCGAGTCACATCAGAAATAGCTCATTATCTAGCTTAGATTGCATTTAAAAATAAATATGGTAGGTATTATGAATGTCAGTTAAAATCCTTTAACTTTGTATTTATTTAAAAAAATGTTTCAATCCAAGGAAGTGGAGTGATTCATCAGTTTCTTTCATATTTCTTTTAGAAATATGGTTGTGATTTGCCTCTTCCTCTGTTTTTCTTATTTTGAGGATTTATTAAAAAAAATAGGGTCACTAAGTGACTCAAAGGACAGAGCACTGGGCTTGGAATCAGGAAGACTCATCTTTATGAGTTCAAATCTAGCCTTACACACATAACTATCCATGTGACTGGCAAGTTAACCCTGTTTGCCTCAGTTCTCTCATCTGTAAAATGAGTTGGAGAAGGAAATAGCACAATTTCAATATGTTTTCCAAGAAAGCCCCAAATGGAGAGTCAGACAGGACTGAAACAAGTTAAGAAGGACAACGACAAAATGTTAAGATAATAGGCTTCTTTGTGTCATTGATCTGATAAAGATGAAATCAGTTGTCAATACTGTAAGTTAGAAATGAAATCCTAATCAATGGAGTCCTGGTATAAAGTCACCTGCCCACCTCAAAGAGGAAGAGACATGGCCATTGGTGTTATGCCTGAATCTCATCAACAGAGTTTAGCTCTCAGAAACTTGTTTGATCTGTTAGATTTGACACATAAAATCTGTGTTCACTTCAGCCTCTCTCTATGGATGTTCATAAAATTTTGAGAGGTTTACAATAAGCTGGCAATATACTGCTGCATCAACCCAAGCTCAGGATGGCTGTCAAGGGGTCTCTTTGATGTGCTCTGAAGATATCTAAACCAGGCAGAAGGATATGTGGGCTAGGCAAGCAGCACAGAATCCAGGAATAGTCAATGTAATATAATCAAGAAAGCTAGTCAAAACTATGCTAAATTCAGATGAACTGAAGTATTAAGTAGACTGAATATTATTATTGCTATCTCGTATACATTTTAGAAAGGTTAAGAACTACCAAAAGGCATTGCATTATGAAATAAATGATTATTTCTATCTCATATTAATAGCCAATTATTAAAATTGGGGAAACCCAAGCTCTGTTCCCTGTACTATTTCCTTGTACTAAGCCCAGTATCTCTAAGGATTGGGCTGATGAAAGACAGGATTAATATTCCCCTCATTGTAGGTATTGCCAGCTAGATCAGATTTCAAATCCTTATCCATTGTGTTTAGCTCAAGCTAATTGAGGCAGAGGTAGATTCTCTATCTAGGTTGCCAGAGGATGAGAGTGGTCTGGGTGTAGAGGTGATCCCTTTGCCCAAGAGGGAAATGATGTCATTCTCCCAGGCCCTCATTCAAATAGGTCCACGTATTATTAATTGCTAATTAATAATCAATTGCCATTCATTGTTAACCCATCATTTGATTGCCATTCTATAGAGCACCCACTTTTCCAAAGGCATATAATCTGTGAGTCCATCATCATGACTATCTCTGGTCCAATTGAGCAGCCAAATGACCTTTCCTTTTATGAATAAAATGCTAGCATTATTAATAAAATGATTAATTATCCAGAAATTATGTATGGTACATTTGAAATGTTACAGTTTGTTAGATGTTACAGTAATGATGGATAGAAAGCCAGGAAGACCTAAGTGATGCAGTGAATAGAGCACTGAGCTCAGAGGGAGGAAGAGCTGAGTTCAAATGTGACCTCAGACACTTACTAGCAGCGGCCCCTGGGGCAATTCATTTAACCACTATCAGTATCAGTTTCCTCATATATAAGGTGGAGATAATAATAGCACATACCTCCCAAGGATGTTGTGAGAATCAAATGATATAATAATTGCAAAGCACAATGTCTGGCAAATTGTAAGCACTATATGAATGTTAACTCTTACAAGCTATTATTATCCAAGACCTGCTTCTGCCATATCCCATCTGTGTGACCCTGAATAAGTCATTTACTTTCTCAGAACTTTAGGTCAGAGGATGAAAGATGGGACCCATGGGTTATGTGTGTCCCACAACACTCCCAAGTGCTGCCCAAATTAGACTAAAATGTAATTGGGAAATGGTTAAAAAATGAAAAATAAAACATAGGTAATGTTATATCTGAAATGAAGGCAATATGCAGCACATAGGGATGCTTATGTAGGGCTATGTGTTGCCTGTTTCTTCTTGAGTTTGACAGCACTGTTCTAGGAAACTAATGTTTTAAGTTGTGGGTGAGTTGACACACTGCCTTAGAGGTAATTGTCTCACCCCTGAGTACCAAGAGAGGTTCACTCCACATCCTTCAGAACCACTAAATGAAGGCAATTCCAAAATGAAAGCTACTTTGTGAAATTTAATGTCATTGAAGCTACCTCTGAGCTTTGGGGTGTGCATAATGGGTGGAGGCACAATATGCGTTATCTGGCTCCAATTCATGTGAAGGCTTAGTAAGTCTATTTGTATCACTTACTGCCTTTTAATTAGCTGCTGAAGCAGTTGTATCAAAAGGTTTCAGCAAGCAAGCTCTAGTTCTCTTACTTGATGACTTTCATGTGAGCATTTCTAGGGGCCATTAGGTGGGAAAGGGGCATCAGACCCTTGCCTTCTACCTAGCCTCAGGTGTCCATGAATTCAAGGAAGCTCTGTTTCATTTATCTCTTTCACGTTTATTATTTTCTCATCATAGGCAAATGAGCATCCTCAGAAAGGAGCACCAATCATGTAACTGGCAAGACTCAATGATCTAGCAAAGGCCCTTTTCGTGGGCCTGCTTGACCCAGACCTATATTGATTTGGTAGCTGAGGCTCCGTGGACTGTAAGGATCTAGCTCAGCTGAGAAGGAGAACAGCATTCATCCCACACTCAGCATTTATCCTACACTCAACATTCACCCATACTCAGAAATGAACTTTGGGGGCCTCAGAGAAGGAAGAAAGGGAGTCTCAGGGTCAGGAAATACTCTTCAGCTCCGCTTTTACCCATATTGGGTATTTCATTACCTTTGTGCTTCAAGCTTGAGTCCACACATGACAGAAGAGAATATGCCCTACCTGAATTTTAATTTTTTGGGGGGAGAGTGTTAATTCTGTCTTTGCCATAACTTTTCAGCAAGTATTCCTTTGTAAAAGCTATCAAATGAATCAACTATATCAACTGAATAATCAACACGGGGGTGCAGTTATCACACTATATAGAATATAGGATAATAATAGAAACTTGCATTTCTGAGCCTTCCAGGGGTGATCCTGAGGGAAGATGCATTTAACTGCTCTCTGGGAATACAATCTTCTCATGTGATTGGGGAGGAGAAATTAAGCTTTAGGGTTGCTACACAAATACTTTTCCATGACTTCAGATACTTAGCCTTGGAAAAAATATTATTTTTCTGCTATGATGGTTTCCATCATAAGTGCATATTGAAACCCTTCCACATTCTAGTAGAATAAGATCATAGGTACAGAATGGAGAGATTATCTAGATTTGTAATAAAGTGGTCCTTTAATCCAACTACCTCATTTTACAGTTGAGAAAACTGAGGTCTAGGTGTAGGACTTTGCTCGAAGTCAAACAGGTAATCAGAGGAATAGGTAACATTCCAACTCAGATCCCCTGAGTCTAAAGAATTATTTTTCTACTGTAGTTGAGATGATTAGAGGAAAAACAAAATTAAAAACTACCAGGATGCAAAGTTTTCACTGATTCACCCTCTCTAGCTTAGCTAGATTGGTTCTCTATGGCCGCACCTATATTTGAAGGTTTTCTAGCTTCAGGGAGATGTCCATATCTTTTACTCCATGGGCATCGACTTGGAGGACCATTAGTCATTGCCATTTTTCAGTCCTTCCGTTAGCCTTTGAAATATCTCCTATCATACTACCTTTTCTCTGGTCAGTGTTTGAGAGTTTGTAAGACAGGGCTGCTTCACCTTATATTGAATCCTTATTGGTTCCATTGAGTCATTTAAGGCTTTCTCCTTAAAATTTCCTTCATCTTTTTATTAGCCTCAGTTGTCAACATGAAAAAGTCTCTGATGGCAATTTCCTGATAAAATATCTCCATTTTATAAGTGCAGTAAAAAAAATGAAAATGAAATGGTGCTTTCCCAATCTTTCTTCTAAGAACTGAGTATAATTTTAATGACCATCAATTTCCACAATCCTGACCATCTTGATCAATAAATCCATTAACTATGAAGTTGTGTAATAAGCCCCCAAATTGTGATGAATTTCTTATGCTACACTGTATGTATCAGCAATGACGTTGCTATCATAATAATCATCCAGGTTGCTGTAATACACATTTTTATTAAGCAATACTGAGATGAATTCATGTAGAAATAGCCCAAATAGAGTTCCTGCTTTTTCCTTTCTTTCCTATTATTTTTTTTTTCTTACATTTTCCCCCCAACCTTCCCTTTTACTCTAATGCTGATCGGTTTTGGTTGATATTTCTTTAAAAGTCTAATGGCTTCTCTGACATTTCATAGCTGCACTCTTGATAGTTCTCAGCAGGACATAGCTTTGGTATTATATAAATTGTTCCATTATATTTTTAAAAAGAAGAAAATGAAGGAAAAGCATGCATGAGGACAATAAAATCTTTTCCAGGGGAAACCTGAGAGAGATTTGGGTCAGAGATTGAAGGTGAGTGTTCTTTTTCCTTTCCTGACTTCACTAAAAACTAGACTCGATCTTGACTTTAATATCCATTTACAATGGGCTTCCCTTCAGATATTACCTTTGTCAAAACCAGAAAAAAAATGCACAATAAAGCATCTGAAACATTGAGCAAAAGTCAGATGAGATGGGTGTGTTGCTTTATTCAGGAAACACCTTCTCAATAGATGTTGTCTGTTACCATAGTAGATAAATCTGAGGAAGATAACATTAAAGTCTTCTACATCCTGTGGACTCTTCCAAGCTTTTCTTAATTGTTATCACCTGTCATTCATACCAAGGGTTCCTAAATGGGACCTCTATATTTCTGCTGCTTCCATGAACAAAATTTCAAACATTTGGAATAAGGACATTTCAAACCAACTTCTTCCTACATTGCTCCACCAATGGGGCCTCAGCTGGCTTTCTTGTCTTCCAAAATAAGGTTTTTACAACTATTCCTCAATAGTCTAGCTAAAACACAAATACAAAACTTCTGTCTCTTGCTAATTTTATTTTCCAACAATAATCAGTTTCAGTGCAAGAGAGATGTATTTATAATCAGAACAGCTCCTGTTAAGGCTACTAACAACAGCTGTTTCTCAATAATACATCTTAATCATATTATACATCTTAAGATGGAAATAATTATGTGTCTATATAATTATGTGTCAGCTTATGTCCTTTTCTTGACATAACTGCCTTGAGGGATTCACCTTCTCTTCACCGGCCTCTCTGAAACTTTCCTTACCACACTCAAGGCACTACAACCCAAGGAAAGGTCATTTCTGAAATAAATTATATATGTATTTGTACTCTGAAACTAGGGTTATGGAAAGAGCTGAACTCTCTCAATAAACTAGACTATACCATAATGCAAAGGGTAATCAGCCTTTATATAAAGGGAAGGAAAATACTTATTTGATGTTACCAAAGATTGATATACAAGGTAGCATAAACCTATTGGAACTAGAAGAAATTCAATTTACAGGGGAGGAAGGTAGAACCTATCAAACCTGCATGATTGCAAGATGCAATATTGTGTCCTGTGCAACCTGAATATATTTTCCCCAGTATGTTTGCACTATATGAACAGTATGGAAAAGTTTAAATCCCGGGTTAATAAACGTTATTTTAAGATGTTAGGGAGTAATAATAATTGCTAACATTCACTTAGTACTTTTTGATATCATTTAATCTGCATGACAATAGTGTGAGGTAAAAAGGAATAATAATTTCATGTAATGTTTTTATGGTGCTTCAGAGCTTGAAAAATGCTTTACAAATATCACATTTTATCCTCAGAAACACCATTAGGAGTTAAATGCTGTTATTATCTCCATTTCACTGATAAGGAAACTGAGGTAGAGGTTGGGTAACTTTTCCAGGGTCACTAGTACACATATGGGGTGAGATTTGAACTGACGTATTCCTGACTTCAGCTTCTCCATCTGCCTTGTACCAGCTCATTTTCTCAAGTCTTTTTATGCTCATTTGGCAGAAGAAGTTATAAGACACCAGTGACTTGTTGATTCTTACACAGTAAGTAAGTAATAGAAATGAGATTCAAGACCAGGCCTCCTGATTCCAAACCCATGGGTCCTTTCACTGATCCAAATTTCCCTATGTAAGAGAGAGAGAGTCTCTCACAAACTCTTAGCATGAAAAAGGGCCAGATAACAAGGTGATAAAATAAGTATAAAAAAGGAGTCAGGCCTCACAGCATCCCTTTGTAAAGTATAAATGAGTGTCTTAAATGAATCAGAAAGGAAGCAACAAAGGATGGAAAACAACAGACTAATCTTCTAGGTGTCATTTGAGAGTTCAGGGAGGCCAGGAGAGAGATTGAAGGAGGAACTCAGCCCTTAACAGTAGAAAACACAGGGATTTGGAGAATAAGAAACTATGAGAAGCCAGAAAGAGTTGGAAGAGAAGCATAGGAAGAGAAAAGTAGCTCAGAAAAAGGGATCAAGACTGTTAGTAGGCTATTTAGACTGAAAGGGTATAGAATGTGTTAGGATAGAAGATTTATTGCTGAAACCCTATGAATTCAAATACAAGGATGTAATCCTGACTCCCTTCTCTCTACAAGTTCCTTACTGGGAGCCTGTAACCTTTTTCTTTGAGGTCAGAGAAAGTTTATTTAAATTTAAATTTTCTATATATTTGCTTTGCTTTTATAAACAGTGCTAACCATCACAATTTGTAATGCTGGTTGTACTTATTGGGAATTTTGAACAAGATGACTGAGTTATGAATATTCCTAGAGAAGAGACATACTGAAGACGTAGAACTCTAACTCCAACATTCTCTTAGTTAAGTTTTGATGTTAGGATGCAATGAGGACCTCATGAGACATTGAACATTTACAGAAGGATATTTACTTTGCCCTAACCTTGGTAGCACCTGTAAAAAGTACGATGTGGCGCTAGCTTTTTGGCACATTCCTCCCACCTTATAGAACCTCCATCTGGAAACTTGTCTGGTCTTTAGGACATCAGGGTATATCTATTGTTATGATCTTTGACCCCCACTAAATATGAGAGACCTAGACTCAAGGTGCAATTTGTTATGTCCCCTAAATGAACAGGACACTGCATCAGGGAAATAAAGCAATGCAAGTTCTGGGGGGCAACTTTGTTTTAGGTAAAAGCCTCCTCGTGTTGTGGGTAGGAGGAAAGAATTTCTACCAGAGAAATACTGATGCTAACATAGGTTTTTTGCCAGAAGCTCTCTCTATGCCTCTTGGGTTGGAGTTAACTAAAAGATAAAATGAATTACACATCTTTTTGATACTACTTCTGAAAATGGAAAAAAGAACATTGATACTGGGAATCCTAGCTGGGCAATGTGTGAGGGGCAAACAAGGGTGGTTGAACCTAATCCCGACACTATAATATCATCACTGGCATGTATAATACTCAAATGTCTGGTTTTTCCTTTCTATAATTCTATTTAATTTAGCATTTTTAGAAAATGAAGCTGAAAAGTAGTCTTTTCAGAACATCAGAATTCCCATATCTCTCCCTTTATGAAGGAAAACAACATGGTTAGCGGAACAGCTTACCCCAGTTTGAAAGCACAGTTGAATGAAAACTCAATTGGTGTGTCACTCAAGCTTGAAACTATAGCAGGGACAGAATAACATAGCTTAATAAAACATCAGTGATCTTAACTGGAATGTTTCCTTGAAGTTTGTCATATTAAATAGTTTTTACTATAAATGATACACTTTTATATAGGTTTTATTTTCCCACAAGATGCCAACAAAGATGAACTTTCTATTTCTATGTCAAAATTATATTTTCATTAATCTATTTCCCTTTACACGGTCAGTGGGAGAAATAAAAGAAGTGGAGAGCTGAAAGAAAGCATCCAGGGCAAGATTTTGAACTGAGACCTGGCCCTCAGAAGATTTCTTTTCAAATGTCAAATGTGGTAAGTTATTCTCCCCTCTCCCCATGCAGGTCACAAAATAACCAACCTGCCCTACCTTTACTCTTACCTCTCTGTTTTTGCCTAGAATCTCCCCAGTGCTTGGAATACTTTTCCTCCTCACCTGGAGGAACAACTAGCTTCTTCAAGAAGTATTTCCTAAATCACTCAGTAGGTGCTCTCCTCTAAATATTTGTCTCTGTGTGTATTTTCTTACCATTAAACATGTTTCATCATTTCCAGTGAAATATAATCTCAGGGCAAGATCTGTCCCATTTTTTTGTGTGTATATAGTTCCAGTATTGACCCACACTGAGACTTAAGAAATGCTTGCTGATTTAGTAGGCAAGAGATTAAGGTGCAGCCTGTACAGTACAGGTATCAATCACATGTCCTCCTGGCCATATGTGGACAACAACACTCACCAGTTCTTCCTGAACCAGAATAAAATATAACTGGGAAATTTAATAACATAATTGAAAATATAATAAACATAGATAATTTTCATATGTGGTTTTCTAAGTCAATATGTGGGCAACAGGGATCCTTATATATGGGTCATTGATGCCATTTCTATTTAAGTTTGATGTCACTGCTCTACAGGACCCTTTATATTTTAATGATATGCTCTTATAGATTGAAAAGCCTTGTATTTATTTCAAGTGTGTTCATTCAATTCATTCAAACCACTGAGGTAGACATTAAAGGCCATAACAAAGACTAATAAGATATAGCTCTAACCACCAGGAGATGATAGGAATTTTAATGTTGTAATTCTAAGCACTTGACAATTTGACACAAGTAATATTTGGGAGGAGGAGATTATATTATGTAATTATATGTAGTGTAGTGAGAAAGAATCCAAGGCGTATATTCAAATGCCACCTTTGAAACTTACTGCCTGCATGACTTTGAGAAAGTTACTTACCCTCTGTCAACCTCAGTTTCCCCATCCATAAAACAGAGGCAATAAAAGGCATCTGCTTAATGGAACTGATAGATCAAAAGAGATAATGATTCTAATGAGGTAAGTTACAGCTACGTAGTGCAGTGCATAATAACAACTTTTATATAGTGCTTTCTTTGTGCCAGGAACAATTCTAAGCACTTCACAATTATGGTCTCATTTGGTCCTTACAACCAACCTGGGAGGTGAGTACAATTACTGTACCCCTTTAGCAAATAAGGAAACTGAGTCAAAAAGAGGTTAATTTAAATGACTTACACAGTGTCACTCAGTTAGTGTCTGAGGTCACATCTGAACTTAGATCTTCTTCTTCTTCTGCTTTACTTTTTTGGAAAAATTTTATATATTTCAAACTTAAGTACAAAATGAGAAGTGAAAAAAAAGAACATTTCTATGTCACCCTTAGTGTCTAAATCATGCACCCATTTTGACCTTGTCTTGGCATATGGGGTTCCATCTATACCTGGTTTATAGCCTATTGTTTTCCAGTTTTCCCAGAAATTTTTGTCAAAGAGTGAGTTCCAATCCCGGAAGCTGAAGTCTTTAGGTTTAGCAAACACAAGATTACTATAGCCATTGACTACTAGTATGTCTCCTGTGCCTAATCTATTTCTTAGCCAGTACCAGTTATGATGATCATGGCTTTACGGTATAGTTTGAGATCTGGTATTGCAAGGTGTGTAAATATAAATATTTGTATTGTATTACTTGTATTTTTTTCCATTAATTCTCTTGATATTCTTGACTTCTGGTTCTTCTAGGTGAATTTGTTTTCTTTTGTTTTGTTTTTCTATCTCTATAAAATTCTTTTTTTTTTTTTTGGTAGTTTGATTGGTATGGCACTGAATAAGTAAGTTACTTAGGAAGAACTGTCATTTTTATTATATTGGTTCAGCCTACCCATGAACAATTGATATTTTTTTCAGTTGTTTAGATCTCACTTTATTTGTGTGAAAAGTGTTTTATAATTATGTTCATATAATTTCTAGGTTTGTCTTGCCAGGTAGACTCCCAAGTATTTTATGTTGTTTACAGATATTTTAGATGTAAGTTCTCTTTCTATTATTTGCTGCGAGGTTTTATTCATCATATAAAGAAATGGTGAAGATTTATGTGGGCTTTTCTTATATCTTTGCTAAAGTTAATTATTTCAAGTACTTTTTTTTTCAGTTGATACTCTAGGATTCACTAAGTATACCATCATATCATCTGTGAAGAGTGATAGCTTTGTTTCCTCACTGCCTATTCTGATTCCTTCTATTTCTTTTTTTCTCTTATTTCTATAGCTAACATTTCTAGTACTATATTGTATAATAGTGTTGATGATGGACATCCTTGCTCTCCCCAATCTTATTGGGATGCCTTCTAGCTTATCTCCATTATAGGTAATACTTGCTGTCGGTTTTAGGTAGATATCATTTTAAGGAAAGCTCCCTTTATTCCTGTGCTTTGTGTGTTTTTAATAGAAGTGGGTGATGTATTTTGTCAAAAGTTTTTCCACCATCCATTGAGATAATCATATGACCTCCATGGTTTTGTTATTGATGTGGTTAATTATGCTGATAATTTTCCTGATATTGAACCAATCTTGCATTCCTGGTATAGTATATATGGTACCACAATACAGTCCTGACCATAGTATATAACCCTTGTGATATATTGCTGCAATTACCTTGCTGGTATTTTGTTTAAAATGTTGCATCCATATTCGTTAGTGAAATTCATCTATCATTTTCTCTCTCTGTTTCAGTTCTTTCTGATTTAGGTATCAGCATCATATTTGTGTCATAAAGGGAGTTTGGTAGGACCTCTTCACCTATTTTTCCAAATAGTTTATATAGTATTGGAATTAATTACTCTTTCAATGTTTGGAAGAATTCACTTGTGAACCCACTTGACTCTGGGAATTTTTTCCTAGGGAGCTCATTAATGCATTCTTCAATATATTTTTCTAAGATAGGGTTATTTAGGCATTCTATTTCCTGATCTATTTATATAGATAATTTATATTTTAGTACACATCTATCAATTTCACTCCTATTGCAGATTTATTGGGATATAATTAAGCAAAATATTTCCTAATGATTACTTCAATTTCTTGTTCATGGATGGTGATTTAACCCTTTTTCCTTTTTGATACTGGATATTTGGTTTCTTTTTTTTTTTAAAACAAATTAAGCTATTACTTATCTATCTAATTATATTTTTTCATAAAATGTACTCCTAGATTTATTTACTAGCTCAATAATTTTTTTTTAACTTTCAATCTTATTAATCTCA
>JAJHZJ010000008.1:32500-79625 GCA_023548195.1 Bettongia penicillata ogilbyi | reverse complement strand
TATATGGGGTTCCATCTATACCTGGTTTATAGCCTATTGTTTTCCAGTTTTCCCAGAAATTTTTGTCAAAGAGTGAGTTCCAATCCGGAAGCTGAAGTCTTTAGGTTTAGCAAACACAAGATTACTATAGCCATTGACTACTAGTATGTCCTCCTGTGCCTAATCTATTTCTTAGCCAGTACCAGTTATGATGATCATGGCTTTATGGTATAGTTTGTGATCTGGTATTGCAAGGCTTGTAAATATAAATATTTGTATTGTATTACTTGCATTTTTTTCCATTAATTCTCTTGATAGTCTTGACTTCTGGTTCTTCTAGGTGAATTTGTTTTGTTTGTTTTTTCTATCTCTATAAAATTCTTTTTTTTTTTTGGTAGTTTGATTGGTATGGCACTGAATAAGTAAGTTACTTAGGAAGAACTGTCATTTTTATTATATTGGTTCAACCTACCCATGAACAATTGATATTTTTTTCAGTTGTTTAGATCTCACTTTATTTGTGTGAAAAGTGTTTTATAATTATGTTCATATAATTTCTAGGTTTGTCTTGCCAGGTAGACTCCCAAGTATTTTATGTTGTTTTACAGTTATTTTAGATGTAAGTTCTCTTTCTATTATTTGCTGCGAGGTTTTATTCATCATATAAAGAAATGGTGAAGATTTATGTGGGCTTTTCTTATATCTTTGCTAAAGTTAATTATTTCAAGTACTTTTTTTTTTCAGTTGATACTCTAGGATTCACTAAGTATACCATCATATCATCTGTGAAGAGTGATAGCTTTGTTTCCTCACTGCCTATCTGATTCCTTCTATTTCTTTTTTTCTCTTATTTCTATAGCTAACATTTCTAGTACTATATTGTACAATAGTGTTGATGATGGACATCCTTGCTCTCCCCCAATCTTATTGGGATGCCTTCTAGCTTATCTCCATTATAGATAATACTTGCTGTCGGTTTTAGGTAGATATCATTTTAAGGAAAGCTCCCTTTATTCCTGTGCTTTGTGTGTTTTTAATAGAAGTGGGTGATCTATTTTGTGAAAAGTTTTTCCACCATCCATTGAGATAATCATATGACCTCCATGGTTTTGTTATTGATGTGGTTAATTATGCTGATAGTTTTCCTGATATTGAACCAATCTTGCATTCCTGGTATAGTATATATGGTACCACAATACAGTCCTGACCATAGTATATAACCCCTTGTGATATATTGCTGCAATTACCTTGCTGGTATTTTGTTTAAAATGTTGCATCCATATTCGTTAGTGAAATTCATCTATCATTTTCTTTCTCTGTTTCAGTTCTTTCTGATTTAGGTATCAGCATCATATTTGTGTCATAAAGGGAGTTTGGTAGGACCTCTTCACCTATTTTTCCAATAGTTTATATAGTATTGGAATTAATTACTCTTTAAATGTTTGGAAGAATTCACTTGTGAACCCACTTGACTCTGGGAATTTTTTCCTAGGGAGCTCATTAATGTATTCTTCAATATATTTTTCTAAGATAGGGTTATTTAGGCATTCTATTTCCTGATCTATTTATATAGATAATTTATATTTTAGTACACATCTTTCAAATTTCACTCCTATTGCAGATTTATTGGGATATAATTAAGCAAAATATTTCCTAATGATTACTTCAATTTCTTGTTCATGGATGGTGATTTAACCCTTTTTCCTTTTTGATACTGGATATTTGGGTTTCTCTTTTTTTTTTTTTAAAACAAATTAAGCTATTACTTATCTATCTAATTACATTTTTTCATAAAATGTACTCCTAGATTTATTTACTAGCTCAATAGTTTTTTTTTAACTTTCAATCTTATTAATCTCATCTTTGATTTTCAGGATTTCTAATTTGGTGTTCAACTGGGAAATTTTAATTTGTTCTTTTTCTAGCATTTGTTTGTTTGGTTTTTTTTTAGTTGCATGCCAAATTCATTGCTTCATTCTTTTTCCATTTTGTTGTTGTAAGAATTTAGAGAAATAAAATTTCCCCTGAGTACTGTTTTGGCTGTTTCCCATAAATTTTGAGTGTATTGTCTCATGGTTGTCATTCTCTTTAATGAAATTATTGATTATTTCTACGATTTGTTTTAGACCCACTTATTCTTTAGGATTAGGTTATTTAGTTTCCAGTTAATTTTTAATCTATCTTTCACTGCCTTTTATTGATTGAACATTATATATATGTGTGTATATATATTATATATATAAATATATATATATATATATATAACCAGATAGAGTTGGGAGGACTCAAAATTCAAAATTAAGTCAATAGAAGCTTCAGTTAATCACCCAGAATTTCAGGCACAGCTGAGATTTGAACTCCAGTCCTATTTCTCCAAATCTCCTGCTCTGTTCAGTCCATCATACAATAGAGAAATACCTTCACAATTGATATGTGATCTACTTTACTGAATCAGAGGTAGACTTGACAACATACAGAGTGCTGAAAATGGCATAAAGCAGTTTTCCTAACATTTTATAATTTGTAAAATATTGGAATAATTGTCTACTGGTACATTTTTGCTTGTTTCCTCATTTTCCCATGGCAACTCTAAGTATAAGCCTCTGATTTTGCATGTTCTTTGTCTCTCATTTCAGATTGTTAGCTAGAAACGTGTCTTTTAATTTGTGAGCAACTTTCCATGATAGACTAAATTGTGACATAGACACCATACACACAATAAATATTGTTGTTGTTGATGATGCACAGACCATTTTTCTTGAAAGATTTTGAGGATACATTGTGAAACTACATATTTTCAACAAATATGTTTTGCATATGAATTTGTTAGTGTTCTTCATATAAATAATATTTTACTTATAATTTTGAGAGCAAAAGTCTCTATTTTACTCAAACACTGGGATAATTACAAGATGATTTTTTGTAGAAACAAGAAGTATATATCAATGATGCCTGGAAAAAAAAGAGAAGCAATGCAGGTAGAAGCTCCTTTAATCTGATCATATAGATTACTCTGTAACTTTATTTCTCCATTTTTTATTAATTATTCATCTACACATTCAAATTCAAATTCCTTGGGAGAGCAGGAAAAAGCTAAATTCTCTTTGAATTTCCTGATTCTACCTGTGCCTGGCAAATAGTAGTTAGTATGGTCCCGTGGATGTTTGAACTTAGAAGCATGGAACCTAAGTTTGAATTACTCACTCTTCTACTTACCATCTATTTTGCTCTACCTCCATGAACCTTTTCTGTATAAAATGAGGGACTGGAGCCAATGATTTGTAAGGTTGTTTTTAGCTACATGTCTGTGAACCTATAAATAAACCTATAATATTTATTGAATAGAAATATCCAAGGCCATTTGGTTAGTTATTTTCAGAGACTAGACTAGAAACTACCTCTCTATGGTATTTTTCCAGTACTCCTTAAATTATATAACACTACCTCCTTAATTTTAATGATTAAAAATTCCTTTTTTTATGGAGCTTAGATACTGTATCACTATAAGTACCTGTCAAAATGCTAATGATATCTTGGAGTCTATGTATGGATTCATTTTAACCTTGCTGTTCAATCATTTCAGTCATGCCTAACTGTTACTCCATTTAGGGTTTTCATGGCAAAGATACTGGAGTGGTTTGCCATTTCCTTGTCAGTCTCATTTTACAGAAGATGAAACTGAGGCAAACAGGGTTAAGTGACTTTCAGGGTCACATACCTAGGAAGTGTCTGAGGCCAGATCTGAACTCAGGAAGATGAGTCTTCCTAATATGAGTCTACCATATTACCCCTTATTATGACTTGTTTTATCAGATAACCAGTTACCTAGCATGACTTGGGAAATAGGACAAAAGAGAAATTTTAATGTGTGTGGGCCAGTTACTTCTAAACCATGGACAGGTCTTCAGAAAAGTTTGCCATAGGGGATTATAAACTGCCAAGGGACACATATATAATATGGTATAGGTCACAGTTTTGTTAGAAACCATATCTCAAGGACTAATAATAAACTAATCTAACCAGACAATTATTTTTAAGGAGACCAAAATATCATGGGCAATGTTCATTCACTAGAAAGGTAACACTCATGACATAGAGTTCTTTATGGTATACAGACTATGTATTGATAGACATTTCTAGATTGCCAAGGAATTTTGGATATTGCTAATTAATTTGCCTTGGGAAAATCCCAGAAACTTCATGAATCAAAGGTTGCCTTTATAAAATTCTGAATTGAAGACAACATTATTTAACCACTTTGTAACATTGTCTTATTGTGTAAGTTACATAATAAATTCTGAAGATTAAAATTACTCTAATGTAGCAGCTTTCTTGAAGTTTTTAAGGTAGCTTTTGGATGGGTACATGTGTGGATATTTGTAGGAAGAGAATACCAATATGTGGTTAGTGAAATTCTATTTAACAGTAAGTACTGACAAAACTTTTCAAAAACCACATTCAAGAAGTGGTTTGCTTCCTTTGTGTGAGTTTTCAGACATAGTTCTATGTTGATCAATAGCAGACTGATTCTTTAGACCATACTGATATTTCTTTAGGGCCTTTTTTTGTAGAAACATGTCATCATAAATTTAGGACTTGGAAGGACCCTTAGAAGCCTTCAAATCCAATCATTCACTGTACAGACAAGGCATAAAGGTAAACTGACTTTGCTATAGTCTGACAGTAAGCACCTGACTTCCACTTTAGGTTGGAGTGTTTCCGACATCAAGTCCAGTGCTCTCTCCCTTTCACCACACTACCTCTTATTAGAAGAAAATTATATCTACAAACATGCAATTTTCCCTCTTTTGTTACATAAATCTGGAAATCTCAGCTATACATTAAGCAGGCACAGTCTGAAGGAGAGATTCAAACCATTATAAACTCAAAGATTGTGAATATTGGATAGCACGTTAATGCTTTACAGTCATCTACGCAGACACTCTCATTTTATGTGAGGATATAATGAAAATGAGGAAGGCCAAATGAACTACAGAAGTTTCATTAACAGGGTTCAGTGTCCCTTTTTTGTTTCTTGAGTGGAGGCAAGAGTAAAATTGTGATACATGTAGCATAAATGTTGCCAGAGATGCTGCCCTCTACCAAGGAGACATGGGTTGCCATGTCAAAGCAGACGAAGCATTCTTTGATATTTGGTTTTCAATAAAAACAAAACAAGCAAACAAAAAAGAAGATGGTTTGGAATTTCGGGTGCCAGAATTCCCTGATCATTTTCAACTACATCATTAAATTTTGGAGTAAAACGGGCATATGAAAACAACTATGTGAGACAAGATGATATCCATCCTTTAAAAGGCCATAAGGAAGAACCTTTTGACCTGCTCCCCATCACCAACTGTAAAGAAAAAAATGTTTGTGAGAATTCGCAACCAAGATTTCTTAAAAAGAGAAATTATTCATACATCATCAGTTACATTAATGGACATGCACCATTCAGCTACTGGCAGAATCATTTCTAACACTGAGTCACATGACTTTGCCTAGAGAGCCAATATATCTTCTTGAACAAATCAAGACCTTTGACAATAACAGTATAAGTATGAAAAGGACAAAGAATATAATCAGAATCTCTTTGATCTTTATTTTTCCTCCTGACCCTCCAGCTCGCATTTTTTGTTGATCCTTTTTCTTTGGTCATGCAAGTCTCTATGATTAGATGGCTGCCTCCTCTCCTCTTGGCTCTTTCAATTTCTCCTATTCTTGAATGCCTTTCTCAGGTTCTAACTCTTACATGAAGAATATTCTAAGAATTCTAGCCCCCAAAGTTTTGACTTATTCCAAATTTTGGGTGAAAACTAGTTCTCACTTAAAGTGTGTCAGCAAAGTCTATTAATAAGATCCCCATGAAAAAGTGACTTTTTTTCTTTACAAGTTTTTCCCCCTAAAGGGAAGTGTCTGCCTGCTAAATTAGCTTTATATCCTCAGCATAGACTGAAAATAACACTTTTTATTGAATTTACAGTAGTCACACTGATGTATTATCACTGTATCACTCTGTTCGGTGTTCTAAGAATAGTATGACTGAAGAAAGTAATTTTAACAGTTCGGCTAAAACTTAGAATCTTCCCTTTATGAGGTTCCTTAATATACTGAAACACATATATAAATATTTGCAGTGGGAACTGGTGAGCCATTTCCCATTAACAGCTTTTTTTCTTATTAGATTTATTCTGTTAAGGGCAAATCATTTAATAATGTTCTACTGAATTCACATATTTTGTTTTCCATAATTTTCACCTAAAATTGACTTTAATGCTTATCCTTGGATTAACAATAGGATAGTTTACATATCTATAAAATACTCCCAATACATTTAAAATGTGATACTTTTTGGGACTTCGCTTCTCAAATCTATGTCATCAGTTCCATAGGCAACATCAAGTACTGAGTGTCATTTGCAATTGACTTGTCTAGTTTGGTCAGCCTCTATCACTCAGGAGAGAGAATGCCTTACAAGAAAATTCAGAATGGACAAATATCAAAGAAGAAGCATATTGGGAACACTCTAATCCTAAGTATAGGCTTGTGAAGCCATAATAAAGATAAGATGAGGAAGACATAGTTTGAAAGCACTGAGGAAAGATCAGGTCAGAACCATTAACTAATTAGCCAAGTCAATCATGGTTAAATTCAAGGGCTGGGACAGAGACTGACATTGTGAGGGGATTACTCAGGACTACTAGAAACCAGCTGGGAGCAGCTAGGTGGTGCAGTAGGTAGAGCACCAGTGAAGGAACCAGTAGGATCTGAGTTCAAATCTCGCCTCAGACACTTGACACTCACTAGCTGTGTGACCTTGGGCACGTCACTTAACCCTAACTGCCTCCTCTTGGGTCATCTCTAGTCATCCTGATGAATATCTGGTCACTGGATTCAGGTGGCTATGGAAGAGAAGTGAGGCTGGTGACCTGCATAGCCCTCCCTTCACTCAAACAAAGTCAAGTGCAAGTCATGTCATTATTTCTCTGATGGCATGGTCTTCTTCAGCTGCTTTATTAGTTTACTATGGAGGGTAATTCAGTGTTAGCTGGTGATAAGAAAAGGCCCAATCCTTTCTTAAGGTTTTATTTTTAACAAAAGTCTTTCAGATAAAGTCAATTCCTACATTTTGAACTTATAATTGTGCTAGAAGTTGAATTAATCTCATATGCAATTCTTCTTTTAGAATGAAATTTTCTAACTTGTCCATTCATTGCATGACATTTCAGTGGTATCAGATTCCTAAACAGAAAGGAACTACAATGAGAGGTTCTTTAAATCTAAATGAGGTAAACATTTCAACCAGGAGATCACATGCTTATAAAGAAGTGACTCAAAGGAGTTGCTCTACTCAGCATTCTGCATAAATATTATGTATAGATTCTTAGATCTTTGCCTCTCCCAAATTTCCAACTTGAGAATCCTGTTCCGAATTTGGATTTTGATAAGGATCTCAACATGATTTCTCCCTAAATACTTCTCTTCTACATCTCCTACAACTTAGAACTCCAAGAACATTTTTCAGTGAAGCAACTTTTGGCTCCTACCCTGCCATAGTTGTATGGGGGAAGGAGTAGGGAACAATAATTTATTAAATATCTACTGTCTTCCAGGCACTGTGCTAAGCACTTTCAAAATTTCTCATTAGATGAGATTCCACAGGAAATAACATGGATTGTATGGTATAAAGGAAAGAGATTCATCCCCAGAATCAAAAATTACTAAAAGAAAATATTTATCATATATATATAAAATGTTAAACAACAGAGGTATAAAAAAAAAGTCAGGAAGACCCCTGACTTCAAGTCCTCATTCTATCACATTAGATTTGTGTCCCTGGACAATTTATTCATTTATATTCTCAGTGAATCAGACAACAACCTAAATCACAATGTCATTGTTGACCAGAACACTCACCAAGGCAATTACTGTCAAATGAAACCATAGGTCTAGCACAAAGAAATACAAACACACACATGTAACTATTGTAATTTATATTAGGAATGTTATTGTAATTTACCTACTAAAGAGTTACTACTTTGTGACTTAACTGAAACCCCCATAACATAAGAATAATTATATGTGTATAATTTATTTAAATAAAACTAATTTATATAAGACTAACTACACACACACACACACATAGACAGACAGAGAGAGAGAGAGAGACAGAGACAGAGACAGAGACAGAGAGATCTCATCACTCATTTGATCCAGGTTTCTAAAGATTAATTTACTTCCACATATCAAAATGGAGAATATTTCCATCTTGTTTGCTATGTAGTCAAAATGAAATCTTGTGCAAATGACAGACAACAAATTTGCTGGATTATCTCAACTGAGTCACTCATTGTGCAACAAGAAAGTTCTACCTATGCTAAATGGTCCAGTTACAATAATATTGACTTTATCTCTCTGTATGTTTAATTCTTTCAACTAAGACTGTCTCCAGTGAAACCATTTTGCTGCCTGGTATACAGATAAGTCTTTCAGCTCAATTCCAGATTCAACATGTAGCCTATGTTTCATTGGTGAGGGTCATTGGAGAGCTGAGATCAGGCAGATATCCCTTATTGGTGGTGAAGGTCTTTGTTTTATTTAAGGCAGATGTATCTCCAATGAAAGTGAGGTGGTATAGCATCATTAGAGAGATAAAATAAAATATTTCTACTTCTGTGATATTAAATTATTGTAACATAAAATTTCTCTGTCAGATCTTCCTTGGCCACCCAACACAGTTTTGCTCTTTGTCATATCTCAGATATTTTCTTTTCAGATCACAGTAGAGAAAATTGTATATAAGAGTAAACCAATCAGTTATCACATAGTTATTTCCAAATTTAAATGGGTAGAAGTGTGAAACCAAAGAACTAGAAGTATAATCTCTTTGTAAAATATTATCTGCTATTAAGAAGCCACATATATGTCCCCTCACAGTCAGCAGGACATTTTGGGTGAACTAGATTTATCTTGAAGCCAAATCCATCTTTCTATTATGGTCATTCTCAGATACTGAATCAAAAAAGAATTAATGATACATAGAAAACATACAAAGAACCATGAGCCACATAGCACATTCTGTAATTTTGGGGTTATTAATTAAGAGAATAAATGAAGCATAATGGTGCATACAGAGACATGTCCTTAGATCTAGCCCCTCAAAAAATGAGTTTAAGTCCTGCCACTGACTCAAACTGACTGTGTGGCCCTAGGTAAGCTGTTAATCTCTTATTACTGTAGGTAACACATTACAAGTTGCAGACAAAGTGTTGTCCTTCATTTGCAGTAGAATTAATGAGTTCAAATTAAAGAGTGATATTACAGGCTAAGCCTTATATCTATCCTTAATTAATAGATATGGTTGCTATTTTAATTGCTTTGTGTTTTCTAATGATTTCACATTTCATTTTCTTAGCTTATTTCACATATGACTATTTTTTTCCCAGTAAAGCCAGCAACAACTTGTTATAAACTTGTAGAAAGAAGCTCTTTGAGGGGAGGAGCCAAGATGGTGGAGTAGAAGCAGGGACCAACCAGAGCTCTCCCTTCAAACATTTCAAATAACCTGCAAAAATGACAGACTGAAGCAAATTTCGAATCCAAGACAATCTGGAAGATCCACAGGAAGGGTCTGTCACACCAGGCTAGGAGTGGAGTGTAGTTCAGCATGTGCCGCAACAACATGGACAGAGCTGCAGCAGGCCATAGGGGACTAAATTGCTGGTGGCTGCTGTAATTTCCAGACTTCTCAACCTACAAACACCAAACACATCTTTGAAGGTCAGTGGGCTGAGAGGGGAGCATGGTCTGACCCCAGTCCCAGACCCAGTTCCAGGGTGGCAGCAGACACTGCTGAAGCTAAGGCTGTTTCTGGAGCACTCCATTTAACAAAGAGCTCAAAAGTCAAGTAATTGACTGGGAAAATGACCAAACAGGGAAAAATAGACTATAGATTCTTACTTTCTCAATGAAGAGGTATTTTCTTATGCCATTGGTGACAAGGAAGATCAAAACATACAACTAGAAAAAAACAAAAAACTCAAAGGTCCTGCATGAAAAATATGAATTGGCCTCAGTCCCTGAAAGAGCTCAAAAATTTTTTTGAAAATCAACTCAAATTGAGAAGAGAATTGAGAATTATACAAGAAATCACAAAAAACAAGTCAACAGTTTGCTAAAGGAAACCCCCCAAAATGATGAAGTATTTCCTTTAAAATTAGACTAATCAAATGGCAAAAAGAGTTCCAAACAATTCAACAAGGAGAATACTTTAAAAAGCAGAATGGGGTAATTGGAAAAAAAGTTCCTAACATTCACATAAGAAGATAATTACTTAAAAATTAGAATGGACTAAATGGAAGCTAATGACTTTATTAGAAATCAAGAAATTGTAAAACAAAATCAAAAGAATGAAAAAAAAGAAGATAAAGTAAAGTATATCATTAGAAAAATAATGAACCTGGAAAATGGATCCAGGAGAGATAATTTAAAAATTATTGAACTTTCTGAAAGCTATTATAAAAAAAGAGCTTAGACATCAAAGAAAACTGCCTTGATATTCTAGAACAAGTGGGAAAAATAGAAATGGAAAAAAATCCATGGATCACATCTTAAAAGAGATCCCCAAAGGAAAATTTCCAACAATATTGTAGCCAAATTTCAGAGTTCACAGGTCAAGGAAAAAATATTATAAGCAGAAAGAAAGAAACAACTCAAATATTATGGAAATGCCATCAGGATAACACAAAATTTAGAAGCTTCTACACTAAGGGATCTGAGGGCTTGGAATATGATATTCCAGAGCTCAAAAGAGATAAGATTAAAACCAAGAATCACCTACCCAGCAAAACTGAGTATAATTCTTCAGGGGAAATTCTTCAGGGGATCTCAAAAAATAGAGGATTTCCAAGCATTCTTGTTGAAAAGACCAGAGATGAATAGAAAATTTAACTTTCAAATACAAGAATCATGAGAAGCATGAAAAAGTAAACAGAAAAGAGAAACCATAAGAGGCTTATTAAAGTTGAACTGTTTACATTCATATATGAAATGATAATATTTGTAACTCATGAAACCTTTCTCAGTATTAGGTTAGTTGTAGGGAATGAATATATATTTAGATACACATATATGTATATATATGTTCATATATGCACATATATATATATATATAACACATATGCACAGAAAGAGAAAGGAGAAATAGAAATAGCAAATCATCTCATATAAAAGAGGGAAGAGTTTTACAATGGAGAGGAAGAAGAGAAAGATGAGAGGATATAAGGAAGCCTTCCTTTCATTGAACTTGGCTTCAGAAGGGAATCTACGGAAAGTAGAGGGAAGGGGAAAAAAAAGGGGTGATAATGGAAAGAATGGTAAATAGGGGGGAGTGGTAATCAGAAGCAGACACTTTGGTAGAAGGACAGGTCAAATGAGAGAATGGAATAAAATGGAGGGAACAGGATAGAGGGAAATATAGTTGTCATTTATAACATGACTTTTATGGAAGTGTTTTGCATATCTCCACATGTATAGCTGATATCAAATTGTTTGCCTTCTTAACAAGGGCAGATGGGGAGTGGAGAAGGGAGAGAATGTGGAACTCAAAGCTTTAAAAATGAATGTTAAAAATTGTTTTTACATGCAAGTAGGAAATAAGATATACAGGCAATAGGGTATAGAAATCTTTCTTGTCCTATAGGAAAACAGAAAGGAAAGAGATAAGAGGGGTGGGGTTGATAAAAGGGAGGTCAGATTGGAGGAAAGGGGAATCAGAAAACATGCTGCCCTTGTCTGGGAGGAAGGAGGAAATAGGGAGAAATTTTGAAATTCAAAATTTTGTGGAAGTAAATGTTGAAAACTGAAAATAAATACATTTAATGAATAAATAAATACCAGGTTGCAGAAAAGGGCAGAGACAGAAGGAAGGGTCTTGTATTTACAAAATATTCTACCACCTCTTCATGAAGAAAAGAAGGTACATTTTCTCAGTTCTTTAGAATCAAGTTTGGTTATATACTTATAAAATCTTTAATTGTATTTTATTATTTTTCCATTGATATTGTCATGATTTTTGTGTACACTTTCTACTTGTTCTCCTTACTTTGCTTTTCATTAGTATTATGTTTTCCTCTATCTCCAGTGCTTAATACAGTGCCTGGAACATAGCACTTAATAAAAGTTTTTCTGATTGATTGAATTCTCTGTATTCATTGTTACTTACGATGTGGTAATATTACATCCATAGATCATAACTTCTTTAGTCATTCCCCACTAATCAATGGGCAACTTCTTTGTTGCCAGTTCTTGACTACCATAGAAAACACTGCAATGAATATTTTATAAATGTGGGATCTTTCTTTCTTTCTTTGTCCTTTTTGGTGGGTCTCTTAGTTTAAAAAAATGCCCTCTGAAAGCTTCAGAAAAGGATTGCTAACATTCAGGAGCCTGATGGTATAGATGAAGCAATATCAAACAGCTCCCCTCAGAAGTTTTCCAAGTTAGAAGAACGATAGATTAAGCAGTGGTGGGGAAATGAAAGGAGAAACTACTTTGAGTCCTCTTTCCAGTCCAAGATAATAAATTTGTCATAAAGTCAAGGGACCAGGGCAGGAAGTATGGAACAAGAGTTTGGAACACACATATACTCACAGAGATTATGGTGTAGAAATATATTCAACACAACAAGGAAACTGGAGGAAACAGGGAGAGAAGAATAAGGGGGAAGGGACATCTAGGCAGAGATGAATCATAAGCATGTGTCCTCATAGATGCTAGGGGAAAAGAGAGAGAAGAAAAAAAAGAAGACCTAACCTCTAAGCTCTCAGAGCTTATAATTCACTAGATACCTGTTTAAGTTTGTCTCATTTTATGATAACTTCCGAAAATTTGAGAACAAATCCAAGAAATTTTAAATACATTCTGGCCATTATCTTACATTATTTGAATGAAATGACTTATTACATATATATATACATATATATATATATATATACATATACACACATATGTATATATACACATACATATGCATGTATATATATGTGTAAATGATGATCTGGAGATTCAAACAGTTTATGTTAGTTTTTTTTTTAATCAGTAGTTAGGTTGTTTGTTTGTTTTTGGTGGAAAAGACCAATGTGAATTAATGACAGATGAATTTTCCCAATAATTTAGTAAAAGATTTTCATTTGCATTTACATAAATATTCTGTCAAAGGTAAGCAATTATACTTTGAATATATAGAGCAGTGAATAGTCTTAAAAATATACCATAAGTGGGAAGTGTTGGTGTATGGGTGTTGATTTTCTAAGTAACTATGTATATATGTATATTTATCTACACACACACATATATGTCTCCTACAGATATGAAAAAAATTGAACAAATACAAATAATTAATATTCAGATCTAAGACAAGGAAGAGAGGGAAGCTAGTTTGGACCATAAGTCTCATGTAGTTTACACAATTTATCTGAAGAAACCAAAAGTATCAATAAAATGATAAAGAACAAATACTAGTTTCTTTTACTCCAAATTCAGCACATTTACCACTGTCCCATGATGCTTTACAATTTGTTGCGCCAACTATACCTCCGTTTGGCCCTCTCTTCATGCTTTTTCATTGTGTGCACTTGTGGACATTTCTGCTCCATTTATATGCTCTTTAGCTGTTCTTTTTGTGAACTTGGTATTCTCAGAAAATGATATATTCCCTGAATGGTCTAGTCCTAAAGACAAGGAAATTCATCTTCTCAAATTCAAAGCTGGCTTCAGACATTTGTTATTTGTGTGACCATGAGTATGTCACTTGTTTGAATCATTTGCTTCATCTGTAAAATAGCTGGAGAAGGAAATGGCAAACCACTCCAGTATCTTTGTCAAGAAAACCCCAAATGGGGTCACAAAGTGTTGGACATGACCGAAACAAATGAACCACAATAACAAAAATAGGAAGAGGTTTTGAAAGTATGTCAAATACTAAATGCCATATAATTATCTTCATAGTAGTTCTTTTAATTGTCCAACAATAGTTACATACGTAAGAGGAAAACATTTGATTTGGAATGAGAATAGTTACATACTTAAGAGGAAAACATTTGATTTGGAATGACTTCAAATCAGATCTCTAATACCTACTAATATGTAAGTAATGTGTAACAATGAATGAATGAATGAAAAAGTATTTCTTTAAGCTTGCTCTACATTAATAACTGTGCTATGTTCTAGGAATACTAATAAAAAAGTGAGGTGGTTCCTGTCTTCAAGAAACTTACCTGGGGGCAGTAGGAGACAGTATATTTAGAGGAATGGCAGAAAGGAAAGGGGGTTTTGCAGGCAGGCAGTAAATTGTCCCACCTTTTCCAGAATCAATAATAATGGTAGTATAGAATATGTCCCAAGATAACCTGGGGTGGTAGTTGCTTTTTGTGTATATGCATGTGCATATGTTAGACTTGACTTAGATGTCTAGAGCCAGATGACTTGGATCTAGAGTTTCCTCATTTGCAAGCTGAATATTAATTTTAATCATTACTAATCCTTTAAAATTTCAAATGTCAAGGTCCACAGGATGGCTATAGTAATCTGCTCGGAGATTTGAAGGAAGAAACAAGAAGTCAGCAACCCTTGGCATTCAAAGAAACTTTTAGCTGAGAATGCCGAACTCAGAGAAAATACAGCCAAAGAGGATGTAAACGGGGCACAAATGTCAACAAGTACACACAATGAGAAAGCATGGGAAGAGGGTTCAATGGAGGTACAACTGGTACAACAAACTATAAAGCATCATAGCACAATGGTAAATGTGTTGGATTTAGAGTAAGAGAGTATGGCATTTGTTTTTTAAAATTTTATTTTGGTTTCTTCAGTTAAATTTTTCATTTGTTGTGAGAATATTCAACAATATGATTACAATTGTTTGGTTCCTGGCACACAGTTCAAGAGGAAAAACCACAAAATATAAAAAGGAGAGATGAGACTTATTGGACTCCAAAACAGAACACTAGAGAAATGGAGGCAGGAAGCTGATTTATTCATACATTCATTTACTCATCCAAGAGCATCTGAATAATAGAACTGGTGTACTAAGCACTTAGACTGGCATTTCATAACTATGTTCTTTGAGACATTCATGTTCCACATAATAGATACTAGAACAATGTGAGAAAAACTTCTATTTCTCTTTTGGGAATATTAGATATGAAAGTATGTATATGCCATCAATTCAATCCAACAAACATTTTGGTGGCAACTATTAAGTGCTTAGAATGTTTAGAATTTTTGAAGTGTAAGAATAAGTTTAATTTCTCTTTATTTCCTCCCAGCAATCACCTCATCTTTTCCCCATGGTCTTCCAATTCCTTAGTTCCCAAACCAGCTTTTGTGGGTCCCATCGAGATAATCCAAGACCTGAAATTCTCTACAGCTAAATTACTGGGGGAGATGCTGATTATGGTACCATGACAAAACAAAAGGGAGATTGAAGACACAATCAGTGCTATTGTTCTAGGATCCCATAATTGAGCTGGGGAGACTATAAAACAACACATGGTACTGAAAACTGAACATTTAACTACTTTGCTGTTCATTTCCTCCATCTGTAAATTGAGGGGATTGGACTCACTGATCTCTAAGGTTCCTTTTAGCTCTAAATCTCTTTGTGTGAGAAGTGACAATGAGGCTGCAGTGTCAGCGTGGAAGATGTCTAGGAGGGAGGAACAACGGAAGAAAAGATACAGAAGTGGGAAGAAGCAAGACAGAGGATGCTAACCCCATTTTCCCCTTAATCATAGATATGGTATGCCTGTCTTGTAAAAGAGGTTTGGATTGGAAGTTGGAGGACTTAATTTTGAGTGCCTCTGTACCTTACAACCTATGCAATTTTGGGCAAGTCACTTAGTTGGACTAGATAATATCTGAGGCCTTTCTGTCAAGTTCTAGATATATAACTATATAAAAATTAGGTTAAAACATGTAACTTGTTTTAGATTTGATGTTAGATATTACCTATGGAAATCTCAAGTTACTCTAGTTAGAAGAGGGAATATGAATAAAAATTCTCTATTAGGTTCTCAGTTTTTTGGGGGGGTTGTTACCCCCTTTTTCTAAAAAGAAAATGATGCCTTACTGTATAAAATAGCATCTGCTTTACTAAAGAGCTTTGTATTAGTCAGCAAGTGTTTATTAATTACTTGCTACTACATGTAGAAAACTATGCTAAAGTCTGAGGATACTAAGAAAGGCAAAAAAAAGGACCCCACAGTTTCTGCGCTTAAGGAATTTAAATGATAATCAGGTTTGGACCTACGGTTACTGGCATGACCATTTGAACTTTCCTCTGCTACTTCCCCTACCATAGTATACTACCCATTTATGACAATGATACAAAAATTCGTTAAAGTATTCAGTCTAATGAGAAATTAGGTTTTACTTGTAGGTTCACTACATTTTAATATTACTTTAGGAAGATAATAATGTAAATGAACAAATCTCTTGCAAATAGCATACTTCTTCTTGCCAATTTTTTAGTCCAAAATGAGATATCAGAATTTAACAATTTTTACATAATCAATCAATGAAGTCCTGAAACAGAAGACACTCATTTTATGTTGAAGAGGGAAGGAACCTATAATACCTGAGGTATCAAGCATTATGTTATTTGATTTTCACAACAATTCTGAGAGTTAAGTGCTATTTATTATCATCCCCATTTTACAGTTGACAAAACTGAGAAAGACAGGTTAAGTTCAATGTCACATAGCTAGTGTCAGATCACATTTGAACTGAAGTTTCTCTGACTCCTGGCAGTTAGGTGTCACAATGGATAGCCTGAGATTCCTGAAATCAGGAAGCCACATCTTCCTGAATTCAAATCTAGCCTCAGATACATACTAGCTATGTAAACCTAGAAAAGTCACCTAAACCTTGTTTGTCTCAGTTTCCTCATCTGTAAAATGAGCTGGAGAAAGAAATTGCAAACCACTCCACAAACTCTGTCAAGAAAACCCCAAATGGTGTCAAAAAGAGTCAGTCACCAACTGAAAACATGTGGAAAACAATAAAATTTGGATTCCAGTTGCAGTCCTCTATCCACTCTGTGGCTTAACTGCCTGATATCCACAAAGTCAACAGCTCTTGCTCTGAATGCAATTCTGCAATTCTAAAATTTTCTTTATTATCATTTTTGGGTGCCTTTTTTTTGTTTCCAATTTTCCTATTACTTGGTTAAGTATTACATTAATTTAGCATGCGGTAAAAGAGAATTCAGTCTGGGTCTAACTTTCCAATTAATTATGCAGGAAAATTATATTGAATACTTAAATATCCAAAAAACATTTGTTAATTGATTTACTTGTGGGATTCTGTTTTTGAACCAATAAATTTTGGGACAAGATAGCTACGGTCACTGTTACAATGGACAAAGGGGTAATAAAATTCTTGACTCCCTGGAATCAAAAATATAAAATTCTATACCTGGAAAGAAACTCTAAAGACCCTTGGTTCCTCAATTTCTTCAACTGCAACGTGAGGGACTCAGAGAAGATAACATCTAAGGCCTCTACCAGGTCTCCCAATTCCATACTCCTAGGCTAGCAGTCTTATTTTAAAAATAAAATATTTAATTTCTGGGAGCCAACATGGCAGAGTAAGCAGTAAACCCCTCTAACCCTCCTTATCCACCTTGAAAAATGCAGAAAACTGAAATGACTGATATTGATAAACCTTTCTCAGAAATGCAAGGACTTAAAACAACTCCAAAAAACTCAAGACGGAAAATTCCATCCATATCCACAGAAAGAAATATGGAGTCAGAATGCAGGTCAAAGCATATTATTTGCTCTCTTTTTTGGCTTAGTTTTGTTGTTTTCTTTCTTGTGCTTATCCTATGTATTCTAATTCTTCCATAGAACATAACAATATGAAAACATGCTTAATAAGAATGTATATGCAGAGCCTATATCAGATTTCATGCCATCTTGGGAAAGGTGAGAGGAAGGAGATAGAGAAAATTTAAAACTTATGGAAGTGAATGTTAAAAATTAAAATTAAATGAATTTATAAAAAAAAAGAAAGAGAAAGAAAATGAAAAACCCAGGTAAAGTCATGGAATAGTGGAGTCAACAGAAAGAGAGGGTGCAGCAGATTTTTAGGTCGCGAGATTAGGGGGATTAACAGAAAAGTTTCCTCTTGTTGTGGCTGAAGAAGACCAGTACAGAACGGGAGGCATCCCAGTAAACCAGCAACAAGCCACACATTAGCAAAACTGATGGGAAATCCTGAGCCTCAGGATGGTGGAGCAGGCAAATGCCAATACCAGGACCCCTGTGTGCCATCCCACAGACACCTGTCTTTGCAGAGCTGATGGGTGCCCACCAGAGATTCAGTCTACCTGTGCTCTAGTACAGCCTCTGCTAAAGAGGTGATTTCTAGTGGCTAGATCACCCCACCCCAACACCTCACCCTATGAACATCAGTGTTACCCTGGGAAAAGGCAGTGAAATCTCACCTGGTATCAGCACACACCAGTCACCACCACCAACTCCAACTCAGCACCAGGTAAGCTACAATGTCTATAGCCTCCTGCTGCCAGAACCCGAGGCCCCATAACACAAAGCCAGAAACCAGGCCCCTAAACCCCAGCACAGGAAGAGTGGGACAGTGCTCCCTGCTCTTCAGAAGCTGAGATTAACTTTAAAAGTCAGGAAAAACATGATCAAGATGCAATGCAGAAAAATAAAAACCATAGATTCTGACTATGAGGACACAGAAAATCAAAATACAAATTCAGAAGAGGAGAACATTGTCACTATACTCACATGTGAAACAACAAAAGGGAATATAAACCAATCTGATAATCAAAATGCCTTTTTGGAAAACCCCAAGAAGGATTTTAAAAGTCAAATTGGATAGGTAGAAGAAAATTTGAACAATTCCTTTAAAATAAAATTAACAAAATGAAAAAAAAATCACTGAGGAAAACAACCCTTTAAAAAGTAGAAGTGGCCAAATGGAAAAAGGAGGTACAAAGCTAACTGAAGAAAATAAATCATTAAAAATTAGAATTGGACAAGTGGAAGGTAGAGAAGAGGGAAGGTAGAGGGAGGTGGTGATCAAAAGCAAAACTCTTTTGAAGAGGCAAAAGGAGAAAGGAGAAATAAATGGAAGGGGGAATAGGGTGGAGAGAAAGACACAGATAGTAATCATAACTCTTAATGTGAACGGGATGACCTCTCCTATTTAACAGAAGTGGATAGCAGAATGAACTACAATCCATAATCCTACAATATACTGTTTACAAGAAACAGTTCTGAAACAGGGGGATACACACAGTGTAAAGGTAAAAGGCTGTATAAAATATATTATACTTCCCCTGAAGTAAAAAAGCAGTGGTAGCAATCCTAATCTCAGACAAAACAAAAGCAAAAACAGATACATAAAAGAGATAGGGAAGAAACTATATCCTGTTGAAGGCACCATAGACAATGAAGTATTATCATTACTAAACAGAAATGCACATAGCATTCAAATTCTTGGAAGAGAAGTTAAGGGAGGCATAAGAAGAAATAGCAAAGCTATACTAGTAAGGGACCTCAACCTATGCCTCTATGAATTTGATAAATATAACCACAAATTAAATGAGAAAGAAGTTAAGGGAGTGAATAGAATTTAAGAAAAGTTAGATATGGTAGATGTCTGGAGAAAAAAATGAACAGGAATAGAAAGGAATATGTCTTTTTCTCAGCAGTACATTGCACCAACACAAAAATTGACCACTTACAAGGGCATAAAAACCTCACATCCCAATTCAGAAAGGCAGAAATATTAAATGTACTCCTTTTAGATTTTATGGCAATAAAAATTATATGTAATAAAGACCATGGAAAGATGGACTAAGAATTAATTGGAAACTAGATAATCTAATCCTAAAGAATGAGTTGGTCAAACAACAAATCATAGAAACAATCAATAACATCATCCAAGAGAATGACAATAATGAGACAACATACCAAAAGTTACAGGATGCAGTGAAAGTGTTATTAGGGGAAATTTTACATCTCTGAATTCTTACATAAATAAAATAGAGAAAGAGGAAATCAATGAATTGGGCATGCAACTAAAAAAGCTAGAAAAACAACAAATTAAAAATCCCTAATTAAATACTGAATTTGAAATACTGAAAACCAAAGGAGGAAGCAATAAAACTGAAATTATGAGAACTACTGAACTAATAAATAAAGCTAAAAACTGTTTTTATAAAAAAGAACAATAAAATGGATAAACCTTTGGATGATTTGATTAAAAGGAAAGAAAGAAGAAAACCAAATTACCAGAATCAAAAATAAAAGGGTGAATGCACCACCAGTGGAGAGGAAATTAAACAATCTTTAGAAACTATTTTGCCCAACTATTTGCCAATAAATTTGACAGGTCTTGTTCAATATTAGGAAAACTATCAACATAATTGATCATATCAACAACAAAACCAACAGAAACCATATGATTATCTCAATAGATGCAGAAAAAGCTTCTTGACAAATTTTAACACCCATTCCTATTGAAAAGATCAGAGAATATAAGAATAAATTGAGCCTTCCTTAAAATGATAACTAGCATCCATCTAAAAGCATCAGAAAGCACAGGGATAAGCTAGAAGCATTTGCAATAAGATTTAGGGTGAAACAAGGATGTCCATTATCACCAAGTGTTATTCAATATGGTACTAGAAACATTTGTTTTAGCAATAAGAGAAGAAAAGTAAATTGAAGGAATTAGAATGTGCAAAGAAGAAACTAAGCTATCATGCTTTGCAGATGATATCATGATATACTAAGAGAATCCTAGAGAATCAAGTGAAAAACTACTTGAAATAATACACAACTTTAGCAAAGTTGTAGGATATAAAATAAACCCACATAGATAATTGCTATTTCTATATATTATTAAAAAGTCCATCAGGAAAAGATAGAGAAATTTCATATAAAGTTATTGTAGCCATTATAAAATACTTAGGCGTCTACCTGCCAAAACAAAACTAGGAACTATATGAACACAGTTACAAAACAGTTTTCACACAAGGCAAGTCTAAATAATTGGAAAAGCGCCAGTTGCTTGAGCAGAGTTAACATAATAAAAATGACAATTCTACCTAAATTAATTTACTTAGTGTCAAATTGCCAAAAATTGTTTTATAGAACTAGATAAAAAAATAAAATTCATCTAGAAGAACAAAAGGTCTAGACCAGCAAGGGAATTAATGAAAAGAAATAGTAGGGAAGACCTAGCCATACCAGATCTTAAATTCCATTTTAAGGCAGCAATCATCAAAACCACTTGGTCCTGGCTAAGAAACAGAGTGGTGTATCAGTCGAATAGGTTAGGTACATGAGACACAATAGTCGATGACTATTGTAATCTCCTATTTGATAAACCCAAACACCCCTGCATCTGGGATAAGAACTCACTACTTAAGAGAAACTGGGCATAGACCAACAACTTATATCATAAACAACAATAAAATCCAAATGGGTACATGATTTAGATATGAAAGTTGAAAATATAAACAAACTGGGAGAGCAAATAGTTTACCTTTCAGATTTATGGAGAATGGAAGAATTTATGACCAAACAAGAGATAGAGAGTATTATGAAATGTAAAATGGATAATTTTAATTGTATTACATTAAAAAAGTTTTCAAACAAAATGAATGCACCCAAGATTAGGAAGGAAGCAGAAAATTGGCAAAGAATTTTTACAAGCAGTGTCTCTGATAAAGGCCTCATTTCTAAAATATATACAGAAGTGAGTAAAATTTATAAGAATATAAGTCATTCCCCAATTGACAAATGGTTAAAGTATATGAACAGGCAATTTTCAAAGGAAGAAATTAAAGCTATCTAAAATCGTATGAAAAATTGCTCTAAATCACTATTGATTAGAGAAATGCAAATTAAAACAACCCTCAGGTACCACATCATACCTGTCATATTGGTTAACATGACAAAGCAGGAAAGTGATAAATGATGGAGATATGGGGAAAATGAGAATACTAATGCATTGTTGGTGGAGTCATGGACTGATTCAGCCCTTGTAGTGAGCAATATGGAACTATGCACAAAAGGGTAGAAAATGTGCATAACTTTTGACCATACAACTTCTAGGGCTTTATCCCAAAGAAATCATAAATGGAGGGAAAAAACCCACATGTACAAAAATATTTATGGCAGTTCTTTTTGTGGTGGTCAAGAATTGGAAATTGAGGGGAAGCCCATCATTTGGGGAATGGCTGAACAAGAAAAACCTGAGTCAAAGGGTATGAACATATTAGTAGCCCTTTGGGCACAGTTCCAAATTGCTCTCCAGAATGGTTGGATTAGCTCTCAGCTCCACCAACAATGAATTAGTGTTTCAACTCTCCCACATATTCTCCAACATTTATCATCTTACTGTATTGTCATATAAGCCAATCTGATAGTGAGATATGATACCTGAGTTGTTTTTTATTTGAATCTCTATAGTCAATAGTGATTTAGAGCATTTTTTCCTACGAACATCCGTAACTTTAATTTCTTTCTCTGAAAACTGCCTGTTCCTATCCTTTGACCAGATGGTCAAAGGGAAATCAATCAATTGGGGAATGATTTGCATTCTTGTAAATTTGACTCAGTTCTCTACATATTTTAGAAATGAGACCTTTATCACAGACACTAGTTGCAAAACATCTTTCCCAGTTTTCTGCTTCCCTCCTTATCTTGGTTGCATGGAGTTTGTTCATGCAAAACTTTTCAATTTAATGTAATCAAAATTATCCATTTTTTATTTCATAATGTTCTCTATCTCTTATTTGGTCATAAATTTCTCCATTATTCATAAATATGACAAATACACTATTCCTTGATTCCCTAATTTGTTTATAGTATCAGTCCTTATACTTAGATCATTTATACCTAGACCATATCCATTTGGACTTTATTCTTGTGTAAAGTGTCAGGTGTTGGTCTAAGCCAAGTTTTTTGCCATTGTTATTCAGTTTTCCGAGAAGTTTTTGTCAAACAGTGAGTCCTTATCCCAGAAGCTGGAGTCCTTGGGTTTATCAAATAGTAGATTGCTATGTTCATTGACTACTGTGTCTTCTGTACTTAACTTATTCCACTGGTCTACCACTGTATTTCTTAAACAATACCAAGTGGTTTTGATGATTGCTGTTTTATAATACAATTTGAGATCTGGTAGGGCTAGGGCACCTTCCATAGCATTTCTTTTCATTAATTCTTTTCTTATTCTGGTCCTTTTGTTCTTCCAGATGAATTTTGATAGAATTTTTCTAGCTCTACAAAATATTTTTTCTGTTAGTTTGATTGGTATGGCACTGAATAAGTAAATCGATTTAGGTAGAATTGTCATGTTTATTATATTAGCATGGCCTACCCATGAGCAACTGACGTTTTTCCATTTACTTAGATATGACTTTATTTGTGCAAAAAGTATTTTGTAATTGTGCTCATATAGTCCCTGGGTTTGTTTTGGCATGTGGATTCTCAGATATTTTAAAGTGTGTACTGTAGCTTTAAATGGGATTTCTTTTTCTATTTTTTGCTATTGGGCTTTGTTATTAATATACAGAAATGTTGATGATTTATCTGGGTTTATTTTGTAACCTTCAACTTTGCCAAAGTTGTTTATTATTTCAAGTAGTTTTTTTACTTGATTCTCTAGTATTCTCTAAGTATATCATCATATCATCTGCAAAGAGTGATGACTTAGTTGCTTCTTTGCCTATTCTAATTCCTTCAATTTCTTTTTCTTCTCTTATTGCTAAAGCTAACATTTCTAGTATCATATTGAATAACAGTGGTGATAATGGACATCCTTGTTTCACCCCTATTTTATTGGAAATGTGTCTAGCTTATCCCTGTTGCATATAATGCTTGCTGATGGTTTTAGGTAGATACAGTTTATTATTTTACAGAAAGTTCCATTTATTCCTACTATCTCCAGTGTTTTCAATAGGAATGGGTGTTGTATTTTTTCCATGTGACCCAGAAATATCACTTTTAGGACTGAATCTCAAAGAGATCATAAAAATGGGAAGCGGTCCCACATGTACAAAAATATTTGTAGCAGCTCTCTTTGTGGTGGCCAAGAACTGGAAATTGAGGGGATGCCCACCAATTGGGGAATGGCTGAACAAGTTGTGGTATATGAATCTAATGGTATTCTATTGTGCTATAAGAAAGGATGAACAGGAAGACTTCAGAGAGGCCTGGAAGGACTTATGTGAACTGACGCTGAGCGAAAGGAGCAGAACGAGGACAACATTGTACATAGTAAAAACCACAGTGTGCGAGGAGTTGTTCTGATAGACTTAACTCTTCACAGTAATGCAAGGACCTAAAACATTCCCAAAGAACTCTTGGGGCAAAATACCATATACATCCAGAGAATGAACTATGGAATTGGAATGTAAAATGAAGCAAAATATTTTCTCTTGTGTTATTTTTTTATTTTGTTTCGCCACATTATCATCAACTTTTCATGGTTTCTACCATTCATTTTAATTCTTCTACGCAACATGACTTATGTGAAAAATGTGTTTTATAGAAATGTATGTGTGGAACCCACATAAGATTGTATGCTGTCTTGGGGAGGGAGGAGAAGAGGGGAGAGAATATATAAGACTTATGGAAGTGATTATAGAAAACTGAAAATAAATAAATTTATAAAAAAAAGACAAAAATTCTAGTCAATACTATGACCAACCATGATAACAGAGGATAAGTAATGAGTCATGCTGTCCACCTGAATAAAGAAGTGATGGATTCAGAAAAAAAAAAAAAAGAAAAATCTCTAAAGACTTATGTGAACTGATTCTCAGTGAAGTGAGTATAGCCAGGACATCACTGTACACAGTAACGGCCACATTATGTGATGATTTTGATAGACATAGCTCTATCAATGTAAGGAACTAAGATGACTCCAAAAGATCCATTACAGAAAATGACATCCACATCCACAGAAGGAACCATGGAGTCAGAATGCAGATCAAAACATACTATTTGCTCTCTCTTTTGGTTGTTGTCTTGCTTTTTTCTTTCCCATGGTTCCTCCCATTTGTTGTAATTCTTCTTTACAAAATGACTCATATGAAAATGTTTAATAAGAATGTATACGTAGAGCCCATATAAGATTGCATGCCTTGGGGAGAGGGAGAGGAGGGAGACAGAGAAAATTAAAGCCTCCAAAGCTTATGGAAGTGAATGCTGAAAACTGAAAATTAATTAATTATTAAAATGAAGTATTTAAAGTCAAGAGGGTTTAAATGACTTACCCAATATCACATAGTTCCCAAATTGCTGAGTGATAATCAGTACACACAAGATTTGAATGCTTCAGGGGAAGAAAATAGGGAAGAATAGGAGGTCCATTTTTCAGTAGGGATAAATACAATTATAAATTTTGAGAAAAGAGAAGAATGGCCTTAGTGGTTTACAAACTGTTTGATATCCAGTATATGATTTTTAAGTAGTAAAAATGATTAAAATAAAAAATACCACTTCTATTGAGTAATAACTTTCAATGAGAGAAATACATATAATTTACACACATATAGTCTCTTTTATGGCAGGTACTGAAGGCATTACCATACCCATTTTACAGATGAGCAAACTGGACTCAGGGAGATTAACTGCTCCCATACTTAGCCTTAATCAGAGGCAGGCTTTTAACAGAGATACTTTTTCATTCTAATTCAAGAATATTTTTCATTTGGATTCTCACTCTATATTTATATTGCCATAGTAGTAAGTACAGTAATTTTTAACGTAGTTTTTAGAAAAAAATCAAACCAAAGGGTGACACAGCCTAAGAGACAAAAATTAGAATGAGCTATTTCAACCATCGACTGCCATGATAAGGATTAAAGTTATAAACTAGATCATTGCAACACATATTTTTAAATCTACTTTAACAATGACTATAAAAGGAAAAAGCACAGGATCTTTCCAAAATAATACCTCACATCTCCACAGCTAATCAGCATCTCTCTTTACTCCTTTGGAAAACTCATCATCTTTGTTGGCTTGGACTTTGACCTTGGAATGAGTTCATTATTCCTAAAAGTCTTCAGTAAGGTTCCTGCTCAGGTCAGGGACAGGCTGGGTCACCCCTTATACCGCTTCCAACTTTGAGAGTTCATTATTCCATGGTTTTATGTTCATGCTTCTCATACTGACATGTTAGCCCTGACCTTCCCCTAAACGCCAGGCCAATTTCTCAAACTCATTATAGATTATTAAATGGTGTTTCTGCTTGAGCAGCATTCCATCATAATTTTGGACTTAACATGTCATTTTCTTTCTTTCTTTCTTTCTTTTTTCTTTTTTTGCCTTTTCAAAAGGTTGCAATGTTTCTTTATCCTCCATTGAATTAAATCCAAATGGCCTGGCCACACTGTGCCTCTCTAACCTTCCCTCTGAATATTTCACAGTTCATCTGCTTTAGTCATTCTGGTTTCATTATGGATTCTTTTATTCCCCATACTCATTTTTGTTTCTCTGCCTCTTCTCATACCTGATCTCATATTAGAATCGCTTCCCCTTCATTGTTCTTCTTTCCATATCTATCTTTGAAGACTAGCTAACATATTTCTTCTTACCATCATTTCTCCACTATTCTCCTTTTTTCTTCAACTCTTTTTATATTTTTGTACCACAGAATTAGCATTTGATTTTATGTCTTATTTTCTAAATTTTATTTATGTCATTTTCATCAATTGAATGCAAATTGTTAAGGGTAGGACATATATATATATATATATATATATATATATATATATATATATATACATACATACAGAGAGAATGAGACAGAGGTAGAAATAGAAACATCAGACAAGTACAAAATCTTTAGAGCACAAAAAATAATATACATATATACATGTGTCTGCATGCACACATATAATATGAATATGTATATGCATATATGCATATGTACATGTATATACATATATGCACATACATATACATATATAAATGTGTACATTATATACACACACACACATACATATATATATATATATATATATATATATATATATATATATATATATATATCATGCTGGCATGCAGCCCTTGACACATTAAAACTCAATTTTCTAACCAATTCTTTAAACATGTAAGTCACAGTTGTTGCTGAGTCATTTCAGTAGTGTTTGGCTCTTCCTGTTACCATTTGGGTTTTCTTGGTAAAGATACTAAAGTGATTTGACATCTCCTTCTCTAGCTCATTTTATAGATAAGGAAATTGAAGCAAAAAAGGTTAAGTGATTTGCCAAGTGTCACATAGCTAGTAAGTTTCTGAGTCCAGATCTGAACTTATAAAGATGAGCCTTTCTGTCCATTCACTATGCCACCTAAGTGCCCATGGTCACATGAGTCACAAAGAACGTACCCATCCTCACTAGCTGAGAAAATTTCCTCAGATTGGAGTTCCTTATATTAATTAAATCATAGACCTTGTCCCAACAAACACATACACACACAAAATTTTTATTACAAAGTCTGTCCTAGTACAAGACTCAAGGTAGATGTTGAGGAAATGTTGACTGATGGTTCATTCTGTCTCGGGCCAAGACACATAGGATAAGAAGCAGGGGTAATCTTTCCACTTGGGGCACCTAAAGTTCTTAATCTAGCCAAATTTTCTAGTATTTACTCAAGGCAAACAGAAATATGAACAATGATTTCTCTTTTGACTAATCCTATCACTTAATACAGTTAATGCATAACCATCTGAGATATAAATTTGATACAGGAAAATAAATATCTGTTTTTTAATTCAATAAATTAAGAGGTATCTATGCAGTGCTAACTATGTGTTCAGGTTCTGTACTAAGTTCTGGACATGTAAAGAAAAGGAAAAAATAAACAACAGGATATGGTTTCAAATGTTACCTCTGCCTCCTATTGTCTGTATGAATTTGGGCAAATTATGTCATCACTCTGTACCTCAGTTTCCTTACATGTAAAATGAGGGTGCTGGGTAGAAGGACATATCTGTAAAAGCTCTCTACCCACAGTCCATAAAATACCTGTAAAACATGACTCTAAACAAATTCTAGAGCAGCAGAAGCCACAGATCAACAGAATGAAAGAGATTTCCAGTCCAAGGCAGCCTGGAAGGCTGACAGAAAAGCTTTATCTCACCAGGCTTGGAGCATGGCACAGCCCTCAGAGCACAGCCCAGCCTTGGCCTTGCTATGAGGCAGGGACAGGATTGGAGCAGGCTTCAGGGGGCAAAATCACAGGAAGCAGCTGCAGTTCCCACATCCCTCAACCCACAAATGCCAAAGACAACTTCAAAGTTCAGTGAGAAAGCTCTTTCACCTGGGTGAGAAGGGAATGTGGTCTAGCCCCAGTCCCAGGCAGTGGTAGCATCCATTTTTGCAGCCCTCAGCCTAAAGACCCCGGGGCAATTGAGTGCCTAATCTGGTTCTCAGCCATAAGTGGTGGTCTTGGGGTGAGGAGGAGCACTGGATGGTGGAGCTTCTGGACAGAGAATCCTACTCACAGATCCTGGGCAGAAGAGTGCTTATAGTTGCTCCCAGATCAAAATACAGGACAGGAGAGGGGTAAACTCCTCTCCTTTGATTGTGCCACCTTGAAGGAACTGAGCACCTACAGGTCCCTACAGTACACTCTCCTCTTGATAAAGAACTCAAAAGTCAAGTAACTGACTGGAAAAATGCCCCAAAATGGAAAAAATAAGACTATAGAAGGTTACTTTCTTGGTGAACAGATATTTTCTTCCATCAATTCAGATGAGGAAATACAACACATACCAACAGAGTAAGACATAAAAGTCAAGGCTTCTGTATATAAAAACCTCCAAAATAAATGTGCAATGGTCTCTGGCCATGGAAGAGCTCAAAAAGGATTTTGAAAATCAAGTAAGACAAGTAGAAGAAAAATTGGGAAGAGAAATGAGAGCAATGCAAGAAAATAATGAAAAATGAGTTAACATCTTGCTAAAAGAGACCCCAAAATGCTGAAGAAATCAACATCTTTAAAATTAGATTACTCAAATGACAAAATAATCCCAAAAAGTCAATGAGGAGAAGAAAACTTTAAAAAGCAGAATTAGCCAAATGGAAAAGGAGGTTCAAAATCTCACTGAAGAAAATAGTTCTTTAAAAATTAGAATGGAACAGACAGAAGCTAATGACTTTATGAGAAGCCAAGAAACTACAAAATAAAGCCAAAAGAATAAAAAAATAGAAGACAACATGAAATATATCATTGGAAAATAGATCCAGGAGGAACAATTTAAAAATCATGGGACTAACTGAAAGCCATGATCAAAAAAAGAGCCTAGACATCATCTTTCATGAAATTATGAAGGGAAACTGCCCTGATATTCTAGAACCAGAGGGCAAAATAAATATTGAAAGAATCCACAAATCACCTCCTGAAAGAGCTCCCAAAGGAAAAAGTCCTAAAAATATTGTAGCCAAATTCCAGAGTACCCAGGTCAAGGAGAAAATATTGCAAGGAAGCAGAGAGAAACAATTAAAGTATTGTGAAACGGCAATCAGGATAACACAAAATCTAGCAGCTTCTATATTAAGGGATTGAAAGGCTTAGAATATGATATTCCAGAAGTCAAAGGAACTAGAATTAAAACCAAGAATCACCTACCCAGCAAAAGTGAGTATAATACTTCAGGGGAAAAATGATCTTCCAATGAAACAGAGGACTTTCAATCATTTTTGATGAAAACACCAGAGCTGAATGGAAAAATATTCCTTTCAAACACAAGAATCAAGAGAACAATGAGAAGTTAAACAAGAAAGAGAAAGCATAAGGGACTTGCTAAAGTTGAACTGTTTACATTCCTACATGAAAAGATGATATTCGTAACTTGAAACTTTTCTCAGTATTTGGGTAGTTAGAGGGATTACACACACACAGATAGATAGATAGATAGATAGATAGATAGATAGATAGATAGATAGATAGATAGATAGATGATAGATAGATAGATAGATAGATAGATAGATAGATAGATAGATAGATAGACAGAGGGCACAGGCTGAGTTGAATAGGAAGGGATAATAATCTAAAAACATAAAATTAAGGGGTGAGAGAGGAATATATTGGGAGGAGAAAAGGAGACATGAAATGGGGCAAATTATCTCTCACAAAAGTGTCAAGAAAAAGCTTTTTCAGTGGAGTGAAAAAGGGGTGAAGTGAGAAGGAAAATGAAACTTACTCTCATCACATTTGACTTAAAGAGGGAATGACATGCACACTCAATTTCATATGACAATTTATCTTACACTACAGGAAAGTAGGGGAGAAAGGGATAAATGGGGTATGGGGAGAAGGTAAAAGGGAGGGCAAATGGGAGGAGGGAATAATTAGAAGTAAATACTTTAGGGAAGGGTCAAGGTCAAAAGAGAAAATAGGAACAAAAGGGGGCAGGATAGTATGGAGGGAAATATAGTTAGTCTTTCACAACATGACTATTATGAAAGTCTTTGCAAAACTACTCCTATATAGCCTATATTGAATTGGCTGCCTTCTCAGTCAGGATGGGTGGGGAGGGAGGAAGGGAGAGAAGTTGGAACTCAAAATTTTAGAAATGAATGTTGAGAACTGTTTATGCATGCAATTGAGAAATAAGAAATACAGGTAATGGGGTAGAGAAATCTATCTTGCCCTACAAGAAAAGAAAGAAGATGGGGATAAGGGAAGGGAGGGGTGTGATAAAAGGGAGGACATATTGGGGGAAAGGATAATCAGAATGCATGGTGTTTGGGGGTGGGGGAAGAGGACAGATGGGGAGAAAATTTGAAACTCAAAATCTTGTGGAAATGAATGTTGAAAACTAAAAATAAAAAAATAAAAATAAAATAAAATAAGGGCATTGCACCAACTGATCTCAGACTTACTTTCTAGCTCTAAAGCTATGATCTTAAAATCCAACAAGGTACACTGACTTATTCTCTCAGGACAGAGTATGAAATGGTTGAAAATCCACATATTAATGAGGAGATGGAATTGGTAGTACTTTTGCCTCTTCAATTTAATTTCACTGCTTTTCTAATGAAAATCTAGAAAAAAAGTGCCTTGCTAATTACCTAATCACTGAAGTGAAAACAATAAATATGGACAGTACAATTGAAATCAGCATTTAGCTACAGAACCAACTTATCATTAATTCTGCCCTAGAATGGAAAAGTGAAGTCCCGGTGTTTTACCCCAGAAAGACAATTACTTGAATAAATCTATTGCTGCCTCAACTCATATAATGGATACAAAATTCCACCAGGAACATCTTTTGACTTATTTGCTACTTACATGTGAAAATGCAGGCTGGTCGTTTCATGTGATGTCATGTAGTCATGAGGTCAGGTACAGTAAAACTTCAACAGTCTCCAGTCAGACAACCTAGATTCAAGTTATGACTCTTATATTTATTAATTGTATGCCTTTGGCTAAGTTTTTGACTTTTCTAAGTCTGTTTCTTGGTCTACAAATTAGGAGGTTTAGTTCTCTTGAACCTCTTAATCTAGGATTCTGTCATGTAGAGTGCCAGAGTATGTGTACTAAAGTACGAGGGAATCTGAGTTGTCTCCTTTGACTACTACTCAAAGACAACAAAGAAAAAGGACACCCACACACATTCATGTACACTTTTATATTGAGAGAGGGAAAGAAAGAGAAATTGAGAGGGAGAGAGAAGAAGTGGGGGGAAATGAGAAAGATAAAGAGAGAAAGATTACTTGTCAGGTTTGTGTAATGGAGAAAGGAAAAACAGACTGTCTGTTAGAGGCTGATGGCAATAATCCTTCCTTTGAGATCAGCCATAGTCTTCTGATCTCTTATCCCTAAGATACTTATATGGATTTGTGTGAGGACTTTCCCACTGAGAAGGAATATACTGAGTAATTCACACAAGTGTTGTGGTTTCTTTGGTAGCTATATTTGTGACACTTAAGGTCTTCATATGACATTTTGTATGTGCCTTATGTATCTGCTATGGCATTGTCTCAGATGCCTTGCTGATAGACCAGCAATTAAAGGCAGAAGTATTAGCTATGGCAGCCAGCTATTAAAGACTAAGACTTACAAAGGTTGTGCATTCCCAGAGTGAACAGAAAGTCTCAGTAGTCTAACTGCGGCAGAGCTCTCTGACTTTTCCAAAACAGCAAAACAAAACTCTCTCTCAATGGCAAACAGAAGAAATAGATAATTATGAGCTTTCATACGTAGCTCAACTGAAAAACTGACTTTCCTGATAAAGAAGATGCCATGTTGTTAGAGATAAAAATCACAATTTTCCATTTACTCTGTAATCTGAAATTCATATTGACTGGGTGTCTTACGATTTTACTTTGAGTCAATTACTCACTCTCTGAGTGCTCTAGTAATGATTTAAAACTCTAAGCTGCAGAAAATTGCCAACCTACATGGGGAGAGCTTCTTCATTTGAGAGATCCTGTATCACTGAAATCACAGGCCCAGTTATAATCCCAGTCCTTAACCTTATTCTTAGACTATAATACCATTGCAGAAACTTCTGCTACATATAAGATAAGTAGGTTAGCACTGTTTTTCAGTCTTGAATATATTTGCGCAGTTTGAGTCGTCACCCCAAATACTATAAACCCCTTAATAAAATGAGTTTACAAAAGAAAAATAGAGTTTAAGCCTGTGGTGATACCAAGAAAGTATAAATAATCTGTTGGAGTGTGCCAGAACAATGAGCTGGCATCTCTTTCTTTTTCATGTATTAAGTGAGGCAATTTACGATAGGTACATATTCAAATCCAATGGCTCCAAAAATCTGGTCAGTATTCCTCCTTCCTTACTTCTCTTTTCCCTCCTCAGAAAACAAGAGAGCAGGACAAAGACCAATTTCAAAAGAAAGTTCCTAGAACATTTGTTTCTCCTAGCCTCATCTATCATTCAACTCAATTCAAGTCAACAAGCATTTACTAAGTACCAACGACTGCTTTTCAAGTCAGATCACATGCTTCTAGGCATATTCATTCTTGTAATCAAAAGCTTACCCTTCCTAACTCTTCCTTCAAGTACGAGGTATTAATTTTTTTCTTCTACATTCTAAGCTCTCTAAACTTTGACAGACAAAGATGGTGATTTTTTTTTCTGAGGGAAGAGTTAGTTTTCAGAGAAGAACCTTCTGGCCCATTGAGAAAGAGAAAGCCCTTTAATTCAATTTACATGACTTGCTGAGTTTGGCAGTTTTGAATGAAGTGGGCTCTGCTAAGTTAATAAATAAACCCACCCCACAATTCTCAAAGCACTAGGAACTACTATTTCCTATAGAAATATATGAAAACTCTCATATCGCCCTTGCTGAAGCACAGCGACTGAAGAGTAAAGCTATTCTTCACTTCCATCCATAATTCCAAACAAGAAGGTAACTTGATGACAGGCTTCAGTAATAATAGTGAGAAAAATGGCTGAACAGACAACTTCATAACAAAGAACTAGTTACAAATCTATTCATGGAGTTTGGTCATGAAATTGAGAAGGCTGGGAGGATGGCTTCTTTAGAACAGGAGAAAACTAGGTAGATTCAAAAGTGAGGAACAATAATTTTAGAAAGAAAAACAGATAGAAATATAAAGAGAATAAAGAGAAAAAAGATAATATGAAAATGTCTCATTTTGTAGAAGTGAAATCAATCATCATGGAGCAGTACAACAGGGACAGATTTTGAAATTAGGAAAATGGAGTTGAGAAAGTTGCAAATTCAACCCAGTCAATATGTATTTCAGATTAGAGAGTAATTGGAAAAAATGGAGATTTTACATCTTAAACAACATGGCATATCCTTTATCAGCAAAGTCAGTGCTTCAACTGAGGTTAGGCACAGTGTGGAGAAGAAAGAGAAGATCACTTAATTCCTTTCTATGTATTCCCCATTATGAAATAAGGGAATAAATTAGTACTCTGCGTGTTCAACAGGATGGATTCAATTGCTTACTAGCTAGAGTGCAGTCCTTAATGACTAGATTTTTTGGAGCATTTTAATAAAAATAAAAAGTAAGCCATTCAATATTAATTAATTACTACTTACAGTAACAGAAGCATTTCAATGGAACATTAATACATTAATGGAAATGTATGCAGGATTCACATGAACACTGTATTAATACACTGAAATGGGTGGTAACACCAGACAAATTCATAATGCTGTATATCTGAAATGAGTTGTTACCCAAGCATATTTTGTAAACATAAAATAAATTCCATCCTTTAAAAGTGCTTTGTTTTTACATATTAGCTGTCATACATTTAGCAAGAAAAAAATAAGATTAATGTGTTGGTTCTAAAACATTGGTCTACTTCACAGCAAGCTATGTTATATATTCAGAAATAGCTTAAAGTAACTTACTGTACATCAAATTGGATGATTTGCATAATGCTTATATATTCCAATTCTCCCATTTCAGATGTGATAAAACAGGAAAGATAAGAATTATTTTTATTCAAGTATTATACTGTAATTTTTCCCACATAACTTCAACATGTTTCATAGTTCATTTCTCTTGGTTCATTGCCAATTCTGTCCCATACCACAGAAATTTTCATCTTTGCCTGGCAGGGGTTCTGACAACCAGCGAAACACAATGTAGATGATACTTTGGTATAAAAGTTACCAGTTACTAGAAGGAATCTCAGTATATTAAAAATGTACCACTGACCAATGCTACTCTTTACAAATATTCTCTGAGTAAAAATGTAACCACATTTTTTAAGAAGTTGATAAAATTATATTTTAGTTGAATGTTTAGAACAGATTATCAAAAAAATTGTACTAGTCAGTAATATCTCCAGGGCAGTAACATACACCAAAGCCCTAGTTCACTAAATGGGTTCTCTTTTAGCCAAAAAGAATTATTTCAATTCAAAGCAAAGTGATAAATAAGATTATAGGACCATTGGTTTGCAGGTAGAACAAATAGTAGAATGCACCTACATTCTAATAATTTTATAAATGGCAAAACTGAGATCCAGTGTGTGATTAAGTGTCTTACCCAATTCTACAGTAATATGTAACAGAGTTGGAATACAAACTTATATTCTCCCTTTTTATAGAAATAATGTATATTTTGACTGTTCACCTTCAAGGAATTATGGATTCTGACCATTAATGGTCAGCTGAGTTCATGGATAGAAGGAGAGAGAACACCTGATGAAAACTATACTATCTTCCTCCTTTTCTGAGTTCCAACAGAATTTCTGAATCTGAATCATATGATTTACTACTTGATTATGTACCTCTTAGAACTTTTCCCTATTCTTCTTGAGAGATGGACATATATTCCACAGTCTTTTTTCTTACTTTCATACATCTTAATCCCTCAGAGCACCCAACAAACTCTCAATTCCCACTAGTTGCCTGAGTTAGTAATATCTCTGAAAGGTGGAATACCTCTATACCATGACAACTGGGCTGGATCTCTGGTCTTTGTAAGATGTCAGCCTGGAATCAAGGTGATGGAAGGATCCCTGCCACGGCATGTTTCCTTTGGATGAAGGGGATAAAGGATTTTCATCCATTTCTATCCATATCCTTGAGCTATCTCTGCCTACAAACACTTCTGCTGTGTTTGTGTTGAGCTTCAGACATTTCACTCAGCACTAGTTCTCACTTCATCATACCCTGAGTCAAAGTAATCTAAGAAAAAGAAGGACTCACTGCTGCAGTGCTCTGACACAGAGTGTCTTATTGCCTCTCTAAGCCCACATCACATGTACATTACAAACAGTAGTTATCTGAATTCCAGCAGGAATCTTGCATCTAAATCAGGATTCTTTTCCTGCTCTGTGACTGAACAAACCACACAGTAAAGAGGGGGAGTGCTATTTGGTCTAAAGCTGAGGAGGAGGATTGGAAATTCACCTACCAGGCACATTCTAACATTTGTTGATTGAACTAAAACTTTTGGATAATATTTATACAGAAAGCTAGGATAAATTATGAGCTCCTTTCTCTAATTGTATTTCTTCTTTACCCTAAGGAAAAGGCATTGTTATTCTAATCAATCTTTACTCCCAAAATGGTAACTAATGACACCCTGAAATTAGCCATGAACAGCCTCATCAATCCCGGACAACAAAGGGAATGAGTGTCTTTATTGTACAATTACAAGTTAGCTTTGAATCCAAAGAGTATTTTCTTATTAATTTTCATGTATTTTTAGTTTTAAAGAAAGTATTTTATTACCATTAGAAAATAAGTTTATGTGACAGATTCCTATTATTAAACTCCAAGTTACATGTGGATTGGATACAGCTTTAGAATAATTTGTTGGTATAATTATAAAATTTTTTTCAATGAAAAAAGTCAATATTTAATTTTCACAGTTTTAGGGGGTAGAGTCATGTTTATTTTCATGGGAAACTACATTGTAAAATCTCACTGTCTTGTAAAACACTAACTCTTTAATGTCAATATTCTCTTGATATTGTAGGGATATGAATTGAGAATACTATGCTCCTAGAAGAATCATGATTATAAGCCAAAAAAATGATAATGTTGGCATACATAATTATTAAAATTAGAAACCAATAAAAAGATAGAGATAATTTTCTAATAACTCAACCATTTTCCTTCACCCTTCCCAATTAGTTTAAATTTATTCATTGATTTGTATATATTATTTCAATATATACATGATGGATAACTCCTTGAGGGAAGATACTATTTCTTTCCGACAACATTTCATGGCCTGCCAAGTAAATTTGGCACACTATTTCCTATAAATTTATAAATAAACATTATACACATATATTATACACATATCATATACAGCATAGATAATATTTTCTACATGGCATATGTACATGTCTTTCTGTATACACATTCCCAATGTAGAAAATAGCAAAAATGATGGGGCAGTCAATACATTCCCCAGCTAATGTAGGAGGAAGATCAGAAGATTATTAATTTGTTGTTAGCATCAAATGAGAAAAATAAAGCAATTTCATTTGTTTCTGTAGCTAGCATAGCTGGTAAATTGGGCAGAGGCAAAAATAAACACAAGACAAGGTGTATGCCTGCTTGTTTTTCATTAATATTATGGCTAATTTAATGATGGAGTTACTCATGTTGGGAGAAAAATGATAAAAGTCATCTTTTCTTTGTATCTACATTAAATACCTACCAGCTGGTTCATTTTTAAATTCTTCTTGAAATATCATGTGCCTTTTAATGGCAGCAAAAACTTCAAAGATAGTGGGTGGCCATCAATTGGGAAGTAATTGAATAAAAATTGGTACAATAATATAGTGAAATAATATTCTTCTTTATGTAGTGATTAATATAAAGAATTTAGGACAGCATGGAAGGAGTACTATGGTCTTGCTTAAAGTAGAGTAGGAAGAAAAGGAAAATATACTATATACAGTTGTAATAATTCAAAAAATAAAAGCCTCATGAAATAAAACAAGGCACAGTATAATTATAATAATCCATTTTAGCTCTGAAAATTAGATGCCAATATTCACCTGTCTCATTTAACTGGACAGTTGAAACATGATGGATGTAGAAAATTGCAAACTTCATGCGCTCTCATATGTGGTCACTATGCCACAGGTTTTGTTAAACAGTTCTTCCCTAGAAATATCTCCATTATCTCCTTTTCCCTTCTCCCAACAGACTATATAACCTCTTCATTGGCTGAGAAGACTGAAAGTTGAATTGATCTTTCCAAAATTCCATACTACTATTTCCCAGTGTGGACTGTCTACTTAAGTCAAGCTGAGTCACTCAAAATCATTCGATGTATATGCCCCTCTTCATACCTTTGCTCATATCATTTTTCTGAGTAGAATTTTCTCACATATCCCTCTGCCTAAATAAATTTTAGCTAAAGCTGTTTCCTTTATCAAAAACCCTCCCTAACTACATTATCTCACAATGTTGTTTCCAGATTCTAAATCCTTATTAAGTTATTCTCTGATTTAGCAATATGATATACTGACCTTCTTATGTGTATTATGACACTTTTTATATCTTTTGTTTTTATATCACCTACATTTCTCATTGTATCTTTTCACTCACTTCTCAGAGAGCCATCCCTTACAAAAAGAATACCAAATATATGAAAAATCAGGTAAGCAAAATTAACCATAAATATTAACCATAAAAATTTTCTTGATTGAAAGAATACTTTCAAAGAGATGACACTGTTCTTTCCAACTGACTTTAACATTGAGAAAAATTCTCTGAAAATTCAAGAGAATATTTCAAGTCACTTAAGAGTATAGGGAAATAAGATTGGTTCCAGATCCATATGTTTGAAAATGTTTTTTTTTTTTAATTTAAAGTATTATGCAAGGCAAACAAAATGCATAGAGTATCCTGGATAATGCATTAAAAATTAAATTAAACTGAGAGATTCCTTATATTACTATATATTTCTATGATCACTTGGACAGTATAAACATGGATGCCACAGTACTGTACTTTTTTTGTTGATAATTTCCAATTTGTTATTCACATGTCTTGTATGTTGCCATTATACTGTGTGCTACTTGAGAACAGGGACTTTTGTTTGCCTTTATTGCTATCCTGGACAGGGTCTGCCACAGACAAGATGCTTAAAAACTTTACAGCTACTTTAGAAAAATTTAGCTAGAATTTAAACCTCTGACTACATGAAATACTTGTTTGTCATTGACTTAAATGACAAAAATGGTAAAATTCCAGTCCTTGGAAGTAATTGTGTTCATAGAGCAGTTGAACTAAAATTTAAATATTTGAAATTATGACAGTCTTAAATTATGAAAAAGGTAAAAGACTTTGGAGCTACTTTTTTTCTGATAGAGCAGTTTAAACACAATGCAAATCCCTCTCTAAAATATTGTGTCTGCCATTATCTTAAATAATCAAAAAAAGATAAAATACCAGACCTTGATTTCAATAGCAAGTGATACTTCTCCCCCCTATTATTTCTTGGAAGAAAACATACTTTGAAGTCTGAGATGAGTTCTGAATATTTTAGTAAAATTTCTTTGCATAGCATAGCACCTGGTACATAGTAAGTACTTTATAAGCGATAGTTGAATGACTTATTTGAAATTACCTCACTTAAGAAGACCACAGATTTTTGTTCTCAACATCAACCTCTCTTGGATGACAATGATTCTTGAAATTGTCAGAGGATACATCACAAACTTTCTGCCTCTTTCCTTGGTATGTGAGCTTAACCAGGACAATTTTTAACAAAGTAGTTGCTGAAATTTTTAGCAGACCTCCTTTTGAAGAACCAGATGGATAGAATTACCCACAGTTTCTTCTTATAGAACAGTGGAAAAATGAATCCTCCCTGTGTTGTCTTAGAAGACTAGCCACAGATTTGAAACTAAGCAGAGAAATCAACATCTTCACAGTTACTTCTCATATTCCTGGGTTTCCTTCCATTCTTTGGCCAAGGCAAAAGATGGGAAGATAAGCCAGGAGCTGACAATTTGTTAAACTACTAAGCTATCAGGTTCCCCCCTCCTCAGTTATAGGCTATTTGCTGTGTACTCTTGAATTAAGACTTACTATTTTTCCTATTTCTATATTTTATATCATGTATTATGAAATTAATTGAAACCTAAAGCAGCCTAATTGCACATTCCAATTATTGTCTGGACTGTAAAAATTTTTTTTAAGGATAGTTTTTTTCAATACTTAAACAAATTATGTTATCTAAGACTGCTTATGACATTACATATAGAATATCCTTGGATAATTAGTTTGAATTGCAAGTCAATACCCTTGATAAAAATACAGTGCTGTTAAGAACATTTTAAATAAACTTTAATAAGTACAAGTATAAACTTTTGCTCTAATTCTCAGATTTCTAATAACAGAGTATTTGAACCTTATAAATCTTATAAATCTAATTAGACAATGTTAAGTTCTTTCTAGTTGAAGCCACAGATGTTTCACACTGGGAAAATCAGCAAGCCCCAGGGTTTGTTTGGTCTACAGTAGTGTCAAATTTTCATGGATAATTTAATAGCTAATAACTCTAATTCTTTCCCGTAAACCAAGAGATGATAAATAATGATTGCACTAAAACTGTAAAATTAACCCTCTAGGCTAATGAAATTTTTCAGAAGCCATTGAGGAAATTAATTTCTGGTACTTAATGCTTCTTTATTGCCAATCTTCCTAGGGTTCTAGTATATCACATAATGTGACAGGAAAAAAAAAATATATATATATATATACACACATACATATATATAAACACATTAAAATGATGCAATCAAAAAAATTATATATCAAGGGGAGCTTCAAATATCTTTTATATATCATGTTTACTGACTAATTTATGGTAAAAACAAGAGACTTCCCTCAAAATAGGGCATTTAGCACTATACTTTATGATTATACTTTATGTAGCTGCTATAAAAAATCATGAGGTTTCAAAAAGAAAAATCATGCAATTTATAAATTCTGGAAAATGTAATCATTTTTTTCTATAGAGATCCAACACTATCAACTTTATGATATATTTTAACAACATGTAATGATGACAATATTTTACAATAATTAAAAATAATTTAACATATATTTTAACACTGACTCAAATCATCCAGAGAGAATTAATTTCTAAGTGTGTGCTATATACTGTAGGGCCTTAATGCACATCAAGAAATGTCTATAAAATTGAATAAAATTACATTACCTCTCCTCTCCTATTCACTATGGGCTTGCAAAAGCTCTCTCAAACATAGAGGACATATTGAAGTATCATAAAATCTAACTTGCTTATAGTCCACTGTGAGTTCTCCCTTTCAAAAATAATCAAAAAAGAAGTCCAACACAGAAAAGTCTCTGTTAAGTAGAAGATGTTGAGAGAAGTGCTTTGTTCATACCTACAACATAACATGACCACAGATGTTTACATACTATGGTTTAGTGTCAGTCTGACCTCAAATTGATCTTTCTGTTTCCAGCATGGAGAGACAAAAGCTATGCAGTCCAAAAGGAACTAGGAAATAACAGACTTTTAAATCATGCATTAGCACTTAGCATCTGGAAATCCCTGTTGCAAACAGCAGAATTAAACTAAATCAGTACAGCATCTTTTATAGCTGAGTGCACCTGAACCAAAGGGTAGATAAAGACCCTTGGGTAAATAGGGTATCATCCTAAGCCCCAACATTTCTCTCAATTAGCAGAGCACCTACAGTGTTCAATAGGTCTGTTTCCCACACTGAGATTTATAACTCGAAATTACCTCATTGAAAACTGGTCTGTAAATGGCAGAGAGTCTCCAGAGCCCTCACCTATTTGCCATGATCTGTAGTAATTGAAGATATTTGAGAATTTCCTCTAGACACCAATTTAAATTTAGTCTAGCTAAGTTCCTTTTATTGATATTGCAGGAAATTTGTGATAAAATATTTATCCATAATTTTAATATCATTGCATATGTAAGTGTAGGGAGGCTTGACTGGCTTATAACTTGTTGGAAAGGGAGAATACTTTGTTTGAGTACTTGGACCTAATAGTTCAGATGTGGTAATATTTAGAAGGTGTTTGGATAAAGGAAAACAGAATTGAATATGTTTACATCAACATATTTCCATCAGGATAGAAAAAAAAAAGAAAGAAATTCTGGAATACTGCCATATAAGAAATAAGGGATCAATGGGAGATCATTTCTTGACTGAGATTAGCAGTGATCATCCCCAGGAGCAAACAAGCAGACAGTGGATAGGAATCTATGTTGTTATCCCTCTGGCACAAGCTGACTTCTGCTTTCTTGCCAAAACTAGCTGTCCTTTTTAAAAAAATATATATCTTGGATACCTTACGACTTTAATGATATTGCTACAAATACAGTCCCAAGCCAGTCAATGCTTCAAGGCCCAGCTGAAGTATCCCCTCTTCATGCCTGAGCTCCCTAACTCTTCATCATTACTACCTCTGCTCAAAATCCTCTAGCATATATCAATTGTGCTGTTCAGTCCTTAGTGAATGTTGTCTAATATTATCCATATGGTCAAGCCATTTTACCATCTATAAGCCACTTAAGGACAAACATTATCATCTTTCACTCATTAGATTTTCCAAGAAAAAAAGTAGAATACATCTAACACATTCCATACCATACACATTTGTATACTTATATAACAAATGTATCATACATTAAAATTTAATTGCCTTAAAATAAGCATTCATAAATATATGTTATTATTTCCTTGCTCTAACCTCAGCTGAACCTTAAAGGTAAGAACTATGTCATTTAAAAAATGTATTGCTGATATCTAGCACAGTGATAGAAAGAGTGTGGATATTTAATTTTCTCTCTCTTTCTTTTTTTCTTTCTCCATATGTGTATGTAATAACTTTATGTCTCATTTTATCCCATATTTATCTTTTTTTAAACTTCTTTCTAAAGGTATTGAATGGATATTTCTGTACCATTAGGCAAGCTGCTTAGCTCAACACAGTAAGGGTCTACTTGAAATGTGTCAAATGGCCACAAGATGGAATTACAGTATGATCAGGAAAAATGATCAGAAGGTACAGGACGATTGGCCTCAAGTAGCAGATTAGAGGACGACAACCATTCAGACATCTGTTGGCTCAAAAGAGATGGACAAAGAGATCATGAAAAACCCATAGCAAGTCTACACATGGGCAAGAGACTAGGAAAGGGTCCTGCAACAAGAAGGCCTGGTTGATCAGGGCTCTTTTCTATTGAACAGGAAACTGAAGGCAATTTCATGAGAGGACAGATATATATATATATAAATTCATCCCATGGTGAACAGGGAGACAGAAGGAAAGAAAGTCTATGATAGAGATCTGTCTTCAGATGAAGAAAGAAACTTGGAAATCTCTCCCTGGAGGCAAGAAGTGTACTGTCATTATAGGAATGAAATCAAGGATAATTCATGCCAAAGTCAAATATTTAATACCTACTTGTATCAGATCGAGTACAGTAGCACGAACAAGGAGCTATATGACTTCATTTAATCCAAGTTTTAGTTTCCTAATGTGTAAAATGGTACAAAGGTGGGAATAATTATTCTAACTACTTGATAGAGTTGCTATATCAAACATGAAACATAAAGTACTTTGTTTTTAAATGTAAACTCATTAAAAGGAGAAATGTTTCTGCAATTTGGTAAGAGGGATACTTTATTCTGTATGTCACATTTTGAAAAGGACACAATTTTCCTGATGCAGGGCCAAAATATGAACAGTGATATCAAACATATATATATATATATATATATATATATATATATATATATATATATGAATGGTAAAAAATGGTAAAAAAAATCTATATATAGTAAAAATATAAATATATATATTGGATTATATTTTCTAATTGGTGTTCCATGTGACAAGGCATCGACCATAATAACGTAATTAAGATCTATTAAAAAATATGTAGCTTATCAAGCATCAACCATGTAATTTTATTCAAACACTCAGTTCTCACCTGCCCACACTTTTTGGGACTTCTCTGATTGACTTCTGCAACATGCCCCAGGAAGCTCATTTGAATAACTTCATCATCCTGTAACACTTCGTTGGCCATTGTAATCAACTTCTCACTTCTCTATGCCTATCTGATTGGAGAGTAGGACCATGAACTCTAAACTTTTATTTAAGGAGAAAGCTCAGATCAGATATCTCATTCCTCACCTAGCTACAATATTTTCCTCCTCTCCCACAGCTCTATGGCTTTCTGTATTTTTTGTCTCCCCCCCATTCATTAGATTGTAAGATCCCTGAGGGCAGAATCTCCCTTTCCTATTTTTTCTATTTGTATCTCCAGTGCCTGGCATACAGTATGTGTAATTAATAATATTTTAAATATTTGCACAATATACTTATTAAGAAGTGTAAATATTAAAATCAGTGTAATATATTCAAATTATTTTTTCATTATTCACTTTATTGTTATACTTTCAGGGGTTAATATACTATTAACATATTTTGATATCAAGAGTGGAGAATGTTAGAGCTTGAAAATGTTTTACAAGTTATATACTGTAGGCCTCTCATATTAAAGATTTGGAAACTGAAACCATAAAATGATAAATGACTCACTCAAGATCAGGTAATGAATTACAGGCAAAAGTATGCCTTGAATACAAGCTTTATGACTTTTAGTTTCAACCTCTTTAATTTTGTTTATATCCAATTCCATACTTTATTCTGTGAGAGGAGGCATTGTTTCCATCTTTGTACATGTTTCTCCAACACCTACCATAGTTCTTGACACAGAAGAGGTACTTAGCAAGTGTTCATTGATGTATTAACATATTAATATTGTTAACCTTATATTTGCTAAGTACATTTATATATCTTGTTGCAGACAGGGATTTCTTATTGTATTATTAATATTTAGGCACCTTAACAAAAATGAGTAATGAAAAATTTCATGGTGAGTGTGAGAAGACTCAATGATTACTTTTAAAGAAGAATAGGGGTACAGAATGTTATCAATTAATTGTATGGCTGTAGGACAAGATGGACATGGTGACAGTGAGGGATTCCAGACTGTTCAACTGATCCTTAGCAGATGACAGAATAAAGTAAGGAAGGTCTCTAGACAATGAGTAGAATATGAAAGACATGAAGAATAATTGCACAGGGTAGAGGGATTGGACGGATCAAAATCTGCATCATTGGAGGGACCTCCAGTAATGACAAGATCTCACATTCATCCAAGTATTTAAGGGAATCCAAAATAAAACATTCTTTAAAACTGTATTTGGTAGCCTTAATTATGTTAAATATCCACTTATCACTACATTGCTTAAGTCCAGAGCTCAAATAGGTCTAACTAAAATTCTTTTCTCAAATTTAACACAATATTTCATAACATATTTTTCTTTAAACTTATAAGAATTTTTAAAAGTATTATGGTTTCAGAAAAGACTAAAATCTTTAAGAAAAAGTATGTACAGGCAAGAACATTTCCAGAGGAGAGGGACTAAGCAAGTTTGAATCTTGGATACATAATGATCAGTCTAGGGAGCAGGGTTTATACAGCCTGGAGAAGAGGACTATTAGAGCAAAACATGATGTTTGTTTACATATCAGCACTCTGGACAGCACTGACCAGCTGGATAAGAACAATGAGACATGTTTTAAAATATAGAGCTACCTGTTGTTAAGCTGTTGTGCTGGCATTAAGAGCAAATGAGGGACACATTCTAAGAGTTACAGTGAGAAGGGAGAGTGCATCTCTTTGAGGATACTTGAAAGTCCAAGATGTAAATCTTTTAGTATCTGAAACGCTGTCATATATAAGAGAATTGAGTCCTGTTTTATCTGGTTTCAGAGAGAAGAAATAGGCATAATAAGGGCAGGGAGAGGATTCAGAGAAATATATTGCAGTTTCAAAAGAAAAATAAACCTTAGCTACTTAAATTTAAGACAATTAGTAAGTTTAAAGAAATTTGACTAGTTTTAATATAAAAATTGTTATAGTATGCCTTATCAATAGGTAATATAAATACCGTCATTAGAAGTCTTTCAGCAAAATTTGGATGACCATATCAGAGATGTTGTGGGGTATATTTTTACTTATATATGATTGATATTAAGATGAACTCTGTTATGTTTTCTAACTCAAGTGCCATGGTCTGATTGAAATGATTTTCTGAATATTCGGGTATTTGATATGATCTCCAACGGAGCTCTCTATCCTGTTCTACAATATGCTTTCCTACTAAAACAACATAAATAACTAAGCAAGGGCCCTATTTGTCATTCTAGAGGAATGTGATAGCCCAGAGACCATGACTATATAGGGTTATCAATGACCAACCTGAACTATGATGATAGTTCTTTAAAGATGGCTATAAGTATGTGTCATGACACTTTCCTTGTTTCCTTTCCAGATTTTAGACTAACTTTTCTGTCTCCTTCAGAGGTTCCATTGCCTCCTTTTTTGCTTCCAAATGTGGGTATGTGCCTTATCCCTCAATCTTTGTGTTTTTCTCTGAAGTTCCACCTGTCCTCAGAACTTTAACCATCCCTTCTATGTGGACAACTTCTAAATCCCTCTCTACAGCCTTGATGCCTCTCTGAGGTTCAGGTCCCACCTTCAATTGATTGCTGGACATCTCAATTTAATATCATCATAAAATCTACAAGTCAAAGTTCATATCCATTACTCACACTATAAAACAGGTCACCTTGAAATCTTTTCCATTTCTGTTACTATACTCTAAGACAGTGATGGTGAATTAAAATAGAAACCAGGGTTATTAAACACTACATAAGGATCCCTGTGAACTATACATGACAACTTAAAAAGGAAGCATTATCTATATTATACCCTAATATTTTTTATTTTGGCAGATATTTTCCAATTGTGTTCCATCTAGTTCTGGCCATGTTTGAGAGTATTGCAGGACTATGTTTGACACCTCTGCTCTAAATTCCTGAAATCTTAGCTATTTTCATGTTCTTCATCCTCTTTCCTCATTCTCATCTAATCCATCCTCAGATTCTGTCAATATTTTTTATCCTTCAGATTTACTGCTTCTGTTTTATACTTATCATCACACATTAGTCAACCTTGTTATTTCACATTTAAACTATTGCAATAGTCTTCTAATTGGTCTCAGTCCCCCTCTTTCTTTCTCCTATACCTTTCTCTTCACACTCCACTCAATGTTTCATTTTCCTAATCAAAGACTTTCAATTGCTCACCATTATCCGTAAGACAAATTCTAACCCTGTTGTCTAGAATTCAAGGCCTTCCACAATCTGACTTCTACTCACATCTCTACCATGAACTGTCACTATCTCCTTACATAAACCCTTTGGTATAGTCTAAGTAATCTACTCTTTGTATCTCCATATACTGTCACTCTCTATGTGCTCCACTTACCTCTTTTCTCCATTTCCATAATGCCCTTCGTGTGCCTTCTAACTCTCCAAATACTCCCTATACTTCAAGGCCCTGCTTGTGTTCTCTCCTTTATAAAAAATTCCCTCCTCTCAACCTCTTTAGTATATATTGATCATGTTGCCCAGTTAGCTCTTAATATATCTTGTTTTCAATTAACCACATGACCAACCTCCTTTATCACCCATAAGTGATAAAGAACAAGAATTGTTT
>JAJHZJ010000008.1:0-27500 GCA_023548195.1 Bettongia penicillata ogilbyi | reverse complement strand
GTAATTTGAGAAATCTGCAAGAAAAAATTGAAGATCTCTATAAGACAGTTATTGACTGGACCTCAGGAGAAAGGTGGGGGCTAGATATATAGAGCTGGGAATTATCTGCATGAACCTGTGGGAACTGATGAGATCACCAAATAAGATAAAGAGTTTTAAAGGATAAAAAAAAAAAAAACAACATAACCCCAGATTGTAGGTATAATCTGGATTAAGATTCAGCAAAGTAAAGAATATTCAAATGGGAGACATCATTATCATGAAAATCTACAGTAGAGAGAATGTCAAGGATAAAGGGCAATTGACAGGGCTAAAGTCTTCAGGGACCTCAAGAGAAAGGTAGAATGAGAAAAGACCACTAGTCCTGAAAATTAAGAGACAACTGGTAATTTTGTACAGAGCAGTTTCAGCTGAATGATAGGGTCAGAAGCCACACTGCGCAGGGTTTGAATCAAATCAGGGTAGAGGAAGCAGAGTCTATTTTTTAGATGGCTTTCTCAAGGAGTTAAGCCATGAAGGGGAGAAGAAATTTTAGACAGTATCTAATGGAGATGTTTTGGCCAAGTGAGCCATGCCATGAAAGCCAAGGGACAGAGAGAGTATCCAGGAGAAGGCAACTGCTAAAGAAGTTGGGTCTTAGGATTTTAAAGTAAGGTGTGGTTTTAACATATGAATAACAGTGAAATAATTGCTGCTCAGAACAAAGTAATAAAGTACATGTCTGGGTTTGCCACTGTTCTACCTTCAAAGGTTTTAGGTATCTCAAATATACTAGTATTTCAATTTTTATCATAGAGAAAAATACAATTAATCTCTTTATCATGTAAACACTTGGAAAAAGAAAAGAAGGAATAATAAATTTCTAGTACAATTTAAATGTAACAAGCCTGAGAAACTCAAACATAACTTTCATTTTGGATAATATTAGATATGCTGTCATATTAGCAGACATAGGTCAGGGTTTCAAGCTTGTGTTATTAGTTAAAAATAATTTAATCTCATAAATATATTCATATTCTATTAAATAAGCCTAAAATTTCAAAATGAACAGTGATTATTTCTTTTAAAAATTCAAAATGGCCTTATACCAAAGCATAGTTCTTTGAAAAGAACAATTTGCTGACCTGGAAAATTTCTTTCACCATACATTTTTCTGAGGACATTTCTATAGATGAGAATTTTAATAGATTTACTCAGAATATGAATCTACCTAGCTCCATGTTTCAAACTTTGAAAGAATTCTATTATGTTCTCAGGAAAGAATCTATGATTTTTTTGAAATGTCAGATTCAGTTACTAGTTCTATCTTTGTCTTGATTTATTTTTGGTCTTGCTCCTGTATGTCACATCGCATTTTTACCTGCAAATAAAATGTTCTTTTGTATCACAACTCATGCTCTTAAGAGATAATTTCTGACTTCTCTTTTTCCTCTCTGTCAAATAAAAGGAATGCCCAAGTAGCAGTACCGTCATGCATTGTAGAGCTATGTTCTAAGAGTATTATAAATATATGAAGTGTTAATAACTCCTAAAAAATCTAAACACTGTAACCTTAATACTATTTAACAAATATTAAAACATTGATGTAATATTCTCTATATCCTTCAGTAATATTTCTACTTAGGGAAATCCATTCTTTCTAACAATAGGAAAAAAGACTTTGTCATTTAGGTTTTGTAAAAGTTTAGAGTTTTTTTTTTTAACTCAGAAATATGATATTACCAAATCAAAAATAAACTCCTTTTAGGCTTTCCCAGGGTTAAGGATTGAACTATACTCCCTCTTCATATCATCAAACTACCTTTGAGCAAAGGTCTAAGCACCAGGAAATTCATTTGAGAAAGTAATGAAGTCTTCTTTAAAGAAAAATAAAGATAAAAAAATACTACAGATGACAGGAATGACCTAATCCCTCCATTCTCTTGAATCCATGTCAGTTTAATGATGAGAAAACCAAAAATGGCTTATAAAATATTCATACAATACAATTTAGTGGAAGTTTAATGGGATACCTACAGTTATTGCTAGAGATATGCCTGGTAAATACACCTTTAAATTGCAAAACCATAGCTGATTTGTGGGTTTATCATTTCAAAGCAACATACGGATGATAAATATCTATTTTATAATAATCCCTTTAAATTTCTACTAGCTTGCCATATAAGCCCTAAATCAACCACGGTTTGCACTTATTGACAATTTGGTTTGATCCAAGTTCCTGCCAACTATTCCTACTGGAGGAAATTGCACAGGCTTGGCCCATTACAGATTAATTCAGCAAAATTTCAATTCAGTGCTCATACTCTTTGGTGATTATTTTGTTCATGTTTGGCAATCACATATTTTACTTTGTATCATTTCAATTCCATCTTCTTCTATGTCACAATTTCTGCAGATGACCGTGTTTCCTATTTTATACCAAAGTTTATGGACACTTCAAAATCCTTGCTCTCTCTTCTCTGTCTTTCCTTCTACATTTCCTTGACTTAATACTCCTTTCCTCCAAGTCTCAAGGAAAGAAACTATCAAATGTTCTACCTCTAAAGTATCCCTTTTAGCTACATTGTTAGCCACTTCTATTTCTTTCTTCTCAGGGAACTTAGCCATGATACAATCTTCATTTCGTCTCTTATGAGTCCTTCCTCTTTGTTATCAGTATGCTATAATTTCTCCATCTTAAAGACAAAACACGCAAGCTTTCACTCAGCCTTTGACCCTGTTGCCTCTTCTAACTTTCAATTATCTTCTTTTTTATGCAAACTCCATAGTTTAAGTGACTAGTGTCACCAGGAATTTAAATACAGTTCTTAGAGAAGAAAGGGCAAAGTGTTAGTGACATCTAAAATGCATATCAAGGTCATTAGCTGAGATTGCTATCATAGAGCTGAAAGGACAGAGGTAACAGTATTTTTCCAGAGAAGAGGCTCTGTCAAAAATTGAGAATGTAGTAGGGTTTAGCTAAATTGAAGACCTGCGTTTCAAAATTTGAGGATTTGGTATTATGGGAAAATGAGAATTGGTTCCCATTTGGTAGATGGCAGGATAAATATTAGAACTAAGAGTTATAGAGTATTTAACATGTGAAATTAAACATGCTGTATATTTGTTTAAAAAACAAAACAAGCTGTACAGAAACAAAGTTCACACATTTGTGCACAATCCTTTTCTGCTTTATAAAAATATTTATTTTGAACTTAAATACAAAAAGAGGACAAAAAGGAATATTTCAATGCATACTACTTGACATAAAGAGCTGATTTAATATAAAACCATGAATTTCCTTTTAAGATGTTTTCTTTTTTTGAAAAATAAAAACCTGTGTAATAAATACTACACATTGTTTTCAAAGCTACCCTGCTTTTCTATGCTTCCTTCTAAGTTTTCTTTCATTCTCTGATTTGTACTTTTTATTTTTTTTCTTCCTCCTTCCCCACCTGCGCTAGGGAATGCTACAATTAAACATACGTGTGTGTGTGTATAAATGTATATATATATTTATATATGAAAAACTGGACTGTATTTATTAGTTCTTCCTCTGGAGGTAGATGGCATAGGTTCTTTGTTGCTGGTTTGAGTATTTATGATGCTCAAGATAAATTAGTCATTGAAAGTTGTACTTAGGACACTATTTCTGTTGCTATATATACTGGTATTGTTCATTTCACTTTTCACCATTTAGTGCCTTTCCATGTTTTTCTAACATCTACCAGCTTATCATTTCCTATAGCACTAGTATTCCATCACAATCATATATCAGAACATGTTTAGCCATTCCCCAATTGAAGGATGTCTATCATTTTAGCCAATCTGATAGGTATCAGATGCTATCTCAAATTTGCTTTAATTTACATCTCTCCAATTAATAATCATTTAGAACATTCTTTAATATGATTCTTTAGTTTTTATTTCTTCATTGAAAAACTGCCTATTCATGTCCTTTTACCATTTATTAATTGGGGAATGACTTGTATTCTTGTCTTCTATTCATAATACATAAAAATTTTTGCATTTGTTTATAAGAAAAAAGGAAGAAAAAAATCAGATTTGTCACGTTCATCTCTACTTTTAGCAAAGTTATAAAGCTAATGTGTGAGGACCACATGTTTCGAAGAATTTGAATGGTAATTCAAAGGAGCTTTGTCTATATGGATAGAATGGAATTTGCCATTAAAAAGCAAAATAAATGAAAAACAATCAAAACAAAGATAATTTTCCTTTCCTTGAACAGTCTCCATTAGCTCCCAAGCAATGATAGTGTCTACCAATTTGGAAGAGCCCAGATGAATTAAAAATTATAACAGAAAGCATATGTGTTCTTTCACTGGTATGATAACAGGAAATAATGCATCAATGACTATAAGCCAACACAATATGTGAAAAGTTCATAAAAAAGATGAGGCAAAAATATAATGCAAAGATTCAGATGACAAATTGATTATTAATGAGAGTGGATCAGATGAGACACGCTGCCATTGGTAGCCCTTGAATTGGGCTTTAAAGAATGGAGAGATAATTCAAATTAGTGCCAGGATCAGAGAGAGGAATTTGTATGGGAATTTTAGTTTATAGGTAAATAAATGAACAAAGTCATAGGGATTAAAAAGCCAGGAATTTTTATGAGGGATAGAAAATAATTAATTCAGCCTAGAGTAGATGATCTTTCTTAGGGATAGAGGGTGATAGCAAAGAATGCAGTTTCATGGATAGAATTCAGGGGGGTCCAGGAGCTTGGATGGGACAAAATCTCCATTATTTCCGCAATACAATAATCCAGGAGTTATTTAATTGTATGAAGGGATGAATGGATGAGATCAGATTATCACTATTTATTTAGGTATTTTAAATGGAAGAGTTCTTTGAACTCGCTGACATCTTGCTTGGTAAGCAGTACATACAGTTCAGTCACTTTTTGGATATACTTTCAAATTGCTTTCCAAAATAACTAGATCAGTTCAGGATGAATCCACCAATTTGCATCAAAATTTTACTTGTTTTTTTTTTTTTTTGGAAATGAGCTCTTCCCCATATATCACCAAAGTAAAATCATAACAAACAAAATACACCACCAACAAATATAACAAAAAGTAAATTCCCTTAGCCAATGTCTACAAAAATGGGAGTCAACAGAAAATTCATCATTCACGAAGCAATTAAATAGAAATTTTCATCTTTGCTATCATCAACAAACTCTGCCAAAATCCTTTTTACAATCTCTGTACTAGAATTTGGCAAAACTTATGAAGTTTAATTCAGCTAATCTTCCATTTAAAAGTAATAGTAATAGTTTGGTCTCATCCATTTATACCATTAAATTCTCTTGCATTACTATATCAATGTACTTTTAAATTTAATGACATTGAATATCCCTTATAAACTACATGTCAAATGCTGGGAAGGCCTTTTTTTTCCTTCTGCACAATCTTAGAATTTCTTAAGTCACTGGAAAAAATTTTCATGTCTATTTATTCATATTCTCGATGCCTAAATGTGTAATCAATTTAAAATACTCATGTTCACCTGGCCTGGTACCAAATTTTGAAATAATCTACCATAATATTGCTACATGATGAAACTGAAATTTCTCTTCAGTTTGATCAAGGTCATTAAATGCATAAGATACCTAAATGAAAAGGTACAACTTTAATTCTCAATCACATTTTCATATTCCAAAATCAAATCTTATCCAAGCTTTCATTTAACTATTACAAAGTGAGGTTTAACACTGCAACACAAAAACTTGTAGAATAACATGGATAAAAAAATAATAATTCATTTCTTTCCAAAAAACTGGTTTTTGTCTCCTTCTTCTCTAAAATACATGTTGATTATAAAACATCTTAAGGTAGGAAATGTATTCTTTTTTTAAGACCACAGATGAAATGACTACAATACCAGCACTGAGCTTAATCAGATGTGGGAAAATGTCTAATGTTATAAAGAAGGAATTGTGACAAGAAGCATTTATATTTCATTGTTTGAAATGGGTTCTGGTTTTCTCTTTTTAGGGTTTTTGCAAATGCTTTGCATCTGGTAATTCTGATCCACTAGCTTTGTGTTCAGTGTATCGTTCTTCAACCGAGGGATATTCCTTGCAAATTTCAGACTCAATTACTTTGAATAAAGAATGGACAATTCCTCCCTATTATCTGAAGTAACCTTCAATCCTCAACATGTAGTATTAGAATAAATCTAAGTGTGCCAAAGGAACATTTCAACACAGATAGACCCACTTCTGACTTACACTGCAAATATAACTGTTTTATTAAAAATGAGCTATTCTTCCCCCAACTAACAACCTCTTTACAAATTCACTTTCATTTTTTCTTCCTTCAACTTATTTGAATACAGCTGCCTTAACCTTGGGCAGCTAGATGGCATAGTGAATGGAGTCCTACATCTGGAATAAGGAAGACTGACCTTCATCTGGCCTCAGACACTTATTAACTGTATGACACTGGGCAAGTCACTTAAGCCTTCTTGCCTCACTTTCCTCATGTGTAAAATGGGCTGAAGAAGGAAATGGTAAACACGCAAGTATATTTTTCAAGAAAACCACCAAAGTGGTCTCAAAGAGTCAATCTCAACTGGAAAATGACTGAAAAACAAGTCTTCACCTTGCCATTTTCCCTTTGCTATTTATTTATTTTCACAGAAGGCAGGACCACAGATGAAAAACGTACTAGAATGTGTGGGATTAAATCTTGGCTCTGCTATTTTCTGCCTAGATGGCTCTGGACAAACACTTTAACCTTTCTGAATTTCAGTTATCTGTAAAAAGAGAATTACATTAAATGGTCTCTGAAGTCCCTTTTGGTACTGAGTCTATAAGTCAATGACCATTCCATTATATGATCTATAAAGTAACACATGGGGATTATTTTTCTTAATTTAAGGAGAAATCCTCTTCTGTGGGTAGCCCCAAAAGTCACAAAGAAACAAAAGTAGGTGATGTGGCTCTGGTGGTAAATAGCATTGGTCAACCACACTTAAATACTAAAGCCTAAAAACATCAAACTCAGAACTAAGTTACTGTCACTCTAAGTAAGCTAATTCAAGAAATAGAAATAGTATTTTCCAACCACTTGAACAGGGCTTTATGTCACCGAGAATTTGAATTCAATCAAAGTAACAATCTTGATGTCATCTCTGAGGTCTCATACCTTACAAAGGATGCAGCCAATACACTAGAGGCCTTCTTCCAAATCTTTTTGCATTCTGCAGGTAGTGGTTTTGGGTTATCTATATTACTGCTTCTTCTCACTACCTAAACTACCTTGCTCTTGTATCCCCCTTTATCAATTCTACACTCCTTACTGTCTCTTATTCCCTCACCCCTTCACTGGAGTAGATGGAAATGATCTTTCATTCTTCCATTCTCTTATCACTTCTTGAGAATCTCTCTTTTGTTCTGAAGTTTTCTTTGTATTCTTTTTACTTGTGTAAATATCTTCTTACTAAATTATGAGCACTGAAAGGCATGATTTGAGGGTAATTTTGTGGTAAGAAAAGAGTACAAATATATGTACATTTCAAATGTGACAAAGCACCCAAGAAATGTTGAAAGACATTGAGGAAGGCCTGCAGTTTTTTTCTCCTTATAGAGGCATTATTAGGAAATATCAACAATCATTGGAAGAAAAACCATAGGTGTGTTATAAAAGTCACTATTAGAAAAATATTCCTGAATTGAAGAGATGGCTTTGTTGATGTATGGAAGAGAGCAAGAAAAATATAATTTTCATATTTGTTATTCAAATACGTCCTCCTCAGGCTTGCACAAAGTAGGCACATAATTGTAGATGATTCCTATGCCGTTACAGCAGCCATAGAAATGCTGTGTCTGTCACTCAAAGACTGCCACTAGCAGTGTTCTAGTATGGTCACACTAAGAATATATTCCATTGTTAATCTTCCAGGTATGTATCACCAGTTCCGGTTCACTCTTAGAAACTGCAAAGAACTGGACCACAGTGCTGTCCTTTTGATTCACAGCCAAATGTCTGTTTATTTTGTAGAGAGGAGAAGTTGTTTTCTCCTCTAAACCAAGGAATATTTAATTCTCAGGTGAACAAAGGACAATCAACTTCATCAATCAGAATTCAATCCCTCTCCTACTCCTCAATATATCCTTTTAAATATGTTATGTGGAAATAATTTCTAATAATATAAAAAGATAAAAAATGATATCAGACTAAAAGCATGAAATCATCTTTTCAACAAAGATATGTTGTGATAACCACAAATCTGAAGATTATCTCTACTCTAGCATGCAATTCACTAAAAGAAGTGCACAAGCAATATATCTACCATTAAGAGAAGGAAAGGAAAAATGATTGCCTAATAATTAAAGAAATCTTTAAAAAAGAAATCTTTAAAAATCTTTAAAATCTTTAAAAATCTAAAAATCTTAAAAAACAAGAAAATTAAAAAAAAATAAAGTATAATATATGCTGACTATTGATTCTTTCTCCTGTGGTTTTCAATTGACATGGCTTGTTAAAGTGAATGAGTAAAGACAGGCTGGCTACATTCATATATAAAATATTTTCTTTGCTTTGAATTATGACTTGACATGTGATTAAAATATGTATTGCTTTTTAAATAGAGGATGTCATGTTACCAGGTTGAGAGAACATCATTTCCTATTTCAAAAGAAATTTACTGGAAATATGCTACACCGTATTTACAAATATACATGTATACAAATATATAAACCAAATTTACAAAGAAATGGAAATTTTTAAACCCAAATGCCTGCTTTTTGTTCAGAGTATATGATAGCTCTTATGGAAAATCCCATATATTTTCAAAACATCTGCTCATCTGAGTGACTTAGAACAACTTTGGACAACTACTCGGAGAATCATAGAGTAATCCCAGGTCAAAAGGACTTCAGATCACTAAGCTGATTTCAGTGAATCCTCTTAAAGTGTTCTCCATGTGAAGACTTCTAGTTTAATAATATACAATTTTAGAACTTTTTATTTTTATGCCTTATTTTATTTGGCCTTCAGGAACTTTTATTTGAGCGAGTCCTACGTACTTAGTGTGATGCAGCAGTGATCATGGTCCTCAAAATTTTTCTCTGCAGATCACAATCTCTGGCAGATATTACTGATCTGAACAGACTCAGAGTAGGGACCTAGTAAAGGAGTATATTTCTACTGTCTGTGCATTATCCTTAGAGAAGCCCCAAATGATCTGTTAATCAACTTCTTGCTTTCTTTCTGAGTTTCCCTCTTCCTCAAATCCAAAGATGCTCTGGCTTTATCTTATACTGTATGTATATCATTCTAGTTTATATAAAACCTTGGCAGGTAGTTGTATCATAGAGATACATACACTCACTTTTTTAGAAAACTGACATTGAGTGAATTGAAGCTATAGTAAATTGCTTTTTTTTCTGTCTCAAAGACTTAATTAGCTTCCCTGTGGGCCTAACTTACTATCATAAACTATTAAGAAACTGGTTGAAAGTTGTGCTGTGTAATTTACAACTCTTAAAATAGAAAGCAGAAAATTAAAGTAAAATGCAAAATCACCTTCTTTCCATTTCCCAAAACATCTTCAAAGACACATTGAAAATGTAATGTGAAAATGGTAAATTTAGAATTTTGTTCTTTATGGACCATATTGAAAAGCTCAAAGGACCTTAGGAATAGGCTGCAAATGAATCCCACTTAAGTTCCTCAGAAGGTCAAATGTATTTCCTGAAAGTAGAAGGAAAAACCAAATGACTAGTTTTCTTCAATGAGAATTTTCAAGATGCAGCTTTGACTTAACACTTTCTTAACTTCTACCTTCAAATAACCTACATGTTTCCCAACAGGCTATCAAGGTATCTGACACTAATTTTAAATCTGGATCTATATTAGAGTGCTTTGGAGGGGTAATCTGTAGAAATGCAAAGTTAGGTCATTCAAGTACCCTGGAAAAGGAAAAACATGTCTTTTAATACTAGGCTTACAATTCTTTTCATAAACTGTATGGATTTTAAAATATTCTTATATTTATAATAGTATTTTTCATAATAGGGGCACATTTGGAGGGGGGAAACATGTTGCATGGCATATGCTGTATTGGAATACAGCCACCACTAGAGTGGCTGTGGGGGTCTCCATCTTTGGCTTCGTACTTAACACACCCAGTATATGGCATGCTCCCAACACAACACATACACCCCATCGTGTCTTACTGCTTAATTATGGCTCATATTCCCAACATATGTTACATATTGTCAACAGAAGGAAAAAAAGCATACTTAGATTTGAGCTGAATTTAGTGTCTTTAAAATATTCAAATATGTTGTTTTACAATAACATATGGTCATGAAAAATGTTTTCCCTTCCCCCGCAACAGCAGATCACTTTTAGGATGAATCATGTATTCAAAAGTAAATTAAATGGACTCTGCTCTACTGAAAAATGCGTTTGTATTTTTGCTTGAATTTTTGTATTACTGCTATACTTTTGAAAATCTAAATGAGCCTTTGAAGAAATCCAATTCTGATCTAAGTAAAATTTGATATTACTACGTTAAGAATAGACATCAAAAAATAAGAAGCTATTAATCACCCATTCTGTGCCATGAACTCTACCAGGTACTTGAGAACCCAAATATAAAAAAGAGAGAGTCCAATGATTTTGTAATTGAGAGGAGCTGAGTCAGGCTTTATCCGCTAGTACATAATGCTAAATTGTCCCATTAAACATAAGTTCTCAGATTATTAATATTAATTGATGTGTGCTCTCAAGACATCAGTGAAAGCCTAGATTTTCACTATTAATTGAGGGAAAATTTACAAAAATTATAGTTATGGCCCTATTTACAAATCCTTATAACAAAATGTTCTTAAAGGAAAACCAGTATATTAGGAGTCCTAAGCTCTAGGACTTAGGCATGGCTTTTCTATTAACTTGCTTTTTGACTTTGAAGAAGCCAGTCAGCTTCTCTGGATCTCAATATTCTTATTTGTTAAATGAGATGCTCTTACATTTCATGGTCTCATTATTTCACCTCTCAACTCTTGTAACCTTCTTCTTGTTGGTCTCCTTGTCTCAAATCTCTCCCCACTTCAGTCCATTCAGATACTAAAGTGATTTTCCTAAAGCAGATGTATAGCATGTTATCCCATTGCTCACCAACAATCAGTAGGTACCCATTACCTCCAGGATCAAATATAAAATCCTGTTTGGTTTTTAAGTCTTTCATAACCTTTACCCCTTCCAACCTTTTAAGTCTTCTTACTCATTATGTTTCTTCATGTACTCTGTGATTCAGTGAAACAGTCATTCTTTCAGTTGCTCAAATAAGGCACTCCATCTCCAGAATCAGGGCATTTTTATTGTCAGTCTCCTATGCCTGGAAAGCTCAGCCTCTATCTCTTCCTCCTGGTTTCTCTGACCTCCCTTAAGGCTCAGCTAAAATGCTAACTCTAGTAAGAAACTTTTTTCTTCTGCATTAATGCCTTCCCTCTAAGATTATCTCCAATTTAACCTGTATATATATGATATGTACAGAATTTTGGCATGCTGTCTCCCTTATAAGATTTTGAATTTCTAGGAAACAGGGATTATTTTTTGCATATTTTGCATCCACTGCTTTTAACATGGTGCCTGGCATAGAATACACTTAATAAATGTTTCCTGACTAATTCTGAACTCATATTTTTAATTGGTGTAGAAGCAAAAGCAATGAGAAAAAAGTTGGATTCCAGGTGTTTGAAATGATAAAAATGGAAGCAAAGAATAGAATAAGGGACATATGAAGAAAATACCCATAAGAAACCTTATATGTGACAAGATCCTTCACCTCTAGATCCAAGAAAGCATGAAGAATACCTTTCCAAAGGCATAGAAAATAAGATGCTCTTTTTAGACTGCCTAAATATTAAAATGTCACATTTTGCAGTGTTTTTAAACTTGTTTTGAAAGTGCTTTCATGAACATGATTTTACTTCATCCTCACAACAAATATCATTATCCCTAAAAGATAAGGACAGTCAAGTTAAGAGAGCAAAAGTTACTTGCCCAAGATCCCACATTCTGTGAGTCTGTTGAAGATCCAACATAAAAATTAATATCTGCTTATTCTCAATGTTGTGTTCTCTCCCCTGAATCATCCTGCCCTTTATTCAAACTTAGTTCTACCTACATTTCTGTCAAATATGATATTAGAAAAGTATTAGCAAAAGAGTGCAATAACAATTTACCAAAAGATAGATGAGGATATAAAAAGAATATCAATTTTTAATGTACATACATTTCTTACAGACAGGTTGTTTTTGTTTCAAATTTAATCCTTTGTGTTTAAATTGAACTGTCACTTTATATCACTCTAGGTATAATCCCAGGACTGGAAAAGACCTTGTGAGGTCATCTTGTCCTTTCCCCTGCCTTCATTTCAACTGCCCTGAAAAAGATTAAGCTTGAAATGAAAATGTACATCGTATTCAATCTTTCTACAATCTTCGTTGCCTTCCTTCCATCTCTAGTTATTTCTATTATATATCTTTTTGTAAAAATGATTAACTATTTAAGTTATATCCTTCATGATATCCTAGTGCCTGAGAGAATTAAAAACAGATTTGCAGGTGCCTGACATTTAGTGCCCGATTTAGACACCAGGAAGAAAGAACCCTAGAAATCTTAATAAAATTGGATACTTTTAAATACTAGGTAAGAACATATAGAATCTTCATTATTTGTTAATTTATTTTTTGAAAATAAAATTAATCATGACATTGACAAAATGAATGGAGAATTAATTTTGCAATGTACTGTGCTTCTGAATGAGATATTAAATTAATGTATTTTATATAAGATGTAACATACAATATCTCATCGAACTGCTCATTTAAATACACATTGTTCTTTGTGTTACTAAAAAGTTGAAAATGGACATAATTAACACAGCTTCACCAAGAAAATAGAGTACACATAAAAATATATTCAGTAAGTAAGAACTAATACGAAGGATACCATCTTGCTTGATAATTTCCCTTCATTATCTCTCTGTGATTTCAAGATGAACCTGAATGCTCGCTCTTAAAACAATCTTTTCCCCCTTACTCCCAATCACTCCTCACAAGGCAATACTTTCCCTACAAGACACCAATTCAGATAGGTTAATGCCATAAAAAAGGCAAGCAAGTAGGACAGAAAAAGGGACAAAGAAAGGATGCAAAGAAGGAATTGCAGAATCCTATGTTCATTTGTCCGAAAGGAATGCAGTGGAAAAACTGGATGAAAATGCTAGTGCCCTTGATGCATCCTTTACCCTACTGCTTGAAAAATTATGGTGCTTTTGCATTTACAGGACTTGAACAATGAATGCTTAGCCAATAATTGCCATATTTTTCAACTATTGTAGCCCTGGGGATGAACAATAGGCCACATCATAAAGATGTTAAAACAATCCATTACCACATGGCTTCTGCTAACCCTGCTACTTGTACTAACAGGATAGTTTTATGTATTATACAATACCTTACCACTCTAGAAGTTTGAAAGGAATGAAGAGAATGTGTATAGTATTTCTGAAATGTTTGAAAGAGGAATCATCTAAAGAAATACAGCATAAACGAAACAGGATTTGGTATCAGTTTATATAATCTTGCAGTAGAATTTCTGACTCTCATAATATCAAACCTCAGGAAATATATATATATATATATATATATATAAACATATATATGTATATCCTCCCAGGCTTCTGATCACATTGTTGTAGAGCAGTGGTGCTAAATTCATATAGAAATGTACATATGATCACTACAAGTGACATACTAATTTAGAAAACTACATATTACCTACATTTTATGATATTTTTATTTTGAAAATATTTCCCAATTAAATTTTAATCTGATTCTGATCACCCTTGGAATATACTGGGCAAAGTGTGGCTCAAACTCCATGTTTGACAGCTCTGGTGTAGGAAACTCCTATGAAGAAAATTTCTTCTTCCAACAAAGCTTGTCAGTTGTGCAGAGAGCCTATATACCTTTCTAAGGTTCTGACAGCCTTCTTCCTAATGAGTCGTTTTTATGTTTTTGCATAGAGTTTAAACCGCAGGTAACCCTAGCTTCTAGGCAGCTAAGTGGTACAAAGGATAGAACACAGAGCCTAGAGTGAGAAAGGCATCAAAGACAGATTCAGATACTTACTAGCTGTGTGACCCTGAATAAGTCACTTAACCCTATTTGCCTCAGTTTCCTCCTCTGTAAAATGAGCTGGAGAAGGAATTGACAAACCATTTCAGTATCTTTATGGAAGAAACCCCAAATAAGATCACAGAGTATCAGACGTGATTGAAATGACTCAAAAATATAAGAAAAACAACCCAAGTTAGAAATTTATAGAACAGTAACATTGTGGAAAGTAGCTCTACAAAATCCCTACAGTTTCAATACTGAAAGAACTCAGCAGTGACCCATGACTACTCAGACTTGAGTAAGAAAGGAATCAGAACAGGATCTGGGTATTATCTCACTCAAAATGACAATCTGAAAAGGCCTTAGGTTAAAAGGGCCAAGGTCTCCCATTACATCCTGGGCCATCTGCAGTCATCATGATGAATACCTGGTCACTGGACCCAGATGACTCTGGAGGAGAAAGTGAAGCTGGTGACCCTGTACAACCCTCCCTCACTTAAATCAAAGTCCACTGTAAGTCATACCGTTATCTCCTTGAGGTTATAATCCTCTCTAAAAATGAAGGACAAACACACATAAAGCTAAAAAAAAAATACATAAAATATATGTATAAGGTTATTTAGTTACAATTTTTTCTATATCCCTTGGGTCTCACATAGTATTTTGTTTTACATATTGTTGATACAGTTATGTAACACTGGTTATTACAAATATAGTTATATTACTGAACAAAAGATTAAGAGATATGAGAGACCTTAGAGGCTATTTACTCAGACTCCTTTATTTTAGAGTTGTGGAAACTGAAACACAAAAAGTTTTTGTGATTTGCCTAGGGTCATATAAATAGCAGAAGCGAGAGGAAAGATTTGGTGTTATACCTTTATGGTTCTAACTATTTACTATACACTAGGCAAAGCTGCTTTTAATGGGCATGATATTTGTAATTATGACAACAATGTTTGCAGGTTTGAGAAATTTTGACTAGCCCTTTCCAATTATTTCTTGAAGCTTCTTCAATTTTTAGGGCAAGGTTTCTGGGAGGTACTAATAATATAATGGTGTGGTGATTATACTTTCTATAACCAAAGATGTAGAAGAGGTGAACCAAATTCATTTCTAACTTACCAAAAAATAAAGACAGAAGATATTTGGTGTGAGAGCCTTCTCAAAATGGCTCAGGACTTACGATGGTTAAATTTTCTGTATGAGTATTTACACCATGGAAATTGGCAAATGTTAAAAATCAGGACTTGATTTATTGCTAGGTTCATTGTCTAGAATTAAGAATGTGATGGAGAAAAAATAAGAAGTTAAACTTAAAAATGTGTGATGGGAATTATGCCCAAAGGGCTAAAAATGTGCATACCCTTTGACCCAATAATACCACTTCAAGGACTGTATCCCAAAGAGATCATAAAAATAGGAAAAGGACACACATGTACAAAAATAGCAACTCTTTTTTGTGGTGGCCAAGAACAGGAAATTGAGGCGATGCCCATCAACTGGGAAATGACTGAATATGAATTTAATGGAATGCTATTGTGCTATAAGAAATGATGAACAGGCAGACTTTGGAAAGACCTGGAAAGACTTATATGAACTGATTCAGAGGGAAGTGAGCAGAACCAGGAGAACACTGCACACGGTAATAGCCACATTGTGCAATGATTGACTATAATAAACTTAACTCTTCTCATCAGTGCAAGGCCTTAAAATAAGTCCAAAAGACTTATAATGGAACATGCCATCCATATCCAGGGAAAGATATATGGTGTCTGAATGCAGATCAAAGCAGACTATTTTCTTTTACGTTTTGTTTTGCTCTTTCTCATGGTTCCTTCAAATTATTCTAATTCTTCTATAAAATATGACTAATGTTAAAATATGCTTAATAGGAATGCATATGTAGAGTCTATATTGGATTGTATGCTGTCTCGGGGAAGGAAAAGGGGAGGGATAAGGAGAAAACTTAAAATTTATGGAAGTGAATGTTGAAAATAAAAATAAATTTATTTATAAAAAGAAAGATAAAAATGTATGATTGATATATTCTCCCTCTCTCCCTTACCAATTCTTAAACATTTACCACACGCTCATGAGTTTAGTTGAGAAGTACAAATCAGTAAATTTTGCACATACCTAGGAAGCCACTTGTGTAACAGGTGAGAGTAGCTGTGACACTGCCAACAACACAACTAAAAATGTGTTGACTGGGCCTCAGACAGGTTGATCCAGTTGATTTCATTCTAAAAAAGTAATGACACTTCCCTCCAAATAGCAGTAGCTGTTGGAGCAGTTGAAACCAGATACACTATTTAATGCATGTTAGGTACAAAGATAGAGGTCAGCTCTGGCAACAGAATGCTGAGCTTCTAAGATTCAACAGGGGTAATTGTGAAGTGCAGCAGCAGCAGGAAGAGCAAAGGAATTCGTGACCCTGCCAGGAAGCTGCAGTAATCAGAGCCAAGAATCAGAGAACACAGGCTGTTTTCAGGGACCTAAGTCATTAAGTTTTAGGAAGAACTCTCCCAGCTTTAGAAAACTCCTTCACATTGGAATAGGAATTCCTGGGGATTTACTTAATGTGAAATACCTAAATTAATTTTCTATCAAGTACATGACTCTAAAGATGGTACCCATTCTTTTATGGTGCCAATTTTAAATAGATTATTCTCCAAGACAAGAATTTCATTTCCACATATTTATAGTGTGGATGAAGTACCATGTTGTCCATTCCTCCCTCTAACCACATTCAAGTATTCAAAATGCCCAGATTTATATATTAGCTTCAATGCTACTTTTAGACTGCCAGTTTTAGTCAAGTCCTTCAAGTTTTGGAAAGCTGTGTGGAATGCTCTTTCTTCTGGTGTTTTCAGTTGATTTCTTCAAGAGTGGGTCCAGAAGAAGGACCTCTGGATGGGGCTGTTCCACCACTCGGGAATCCATTAGGAATGCCTCCTGTAATGCCCAATGCATTCTAATTAACTTAGTAATAATGGAGTTTCACATCTTCTCCAAATATTTCTGCTGATAATTATTCCTTCTGAGCAGTCTCACTCTTACCTACCCAATTGATTATTTCATTACATTTGGCAAGGATCTTCTGTTTGTCTTCATCATGAGATTTTCCTTGGAGTTTCTCATCTTTTACTGTTGGTTTCATGTTGGAAGCATAACATTCAAGGAAGTTTGGGAAGATACCTTGTTTTTGTGTTTCTCATCTTCAGTCTTCTATTTTTCAGCTTCTTGGACTTACTATCTTCTTTGGGCAGAAGACCTTTGTCACTGGTGATGATCTTTTCTTTGTTACCTGTGCTCTTATCCACAGCCAGTATGTGGAAGATGCCATTGCATAGTTTTCAAATGCTATATCAATCTGAAAACACCTCAGCTGTGGGGGTGGGTGAGGATTCCTGTGGGCTCAAATCTGTCAGATAGATTAGCAGTCTTTGTGGCTACTCTCATCTTCCTAAGCCTTAATAAGAACACAAGGCTTTTTGTCCGAGTAGGTGGTAAAAGTTTGTTTTTGCTTTCTATCAATGGTTGTATGGTATTTGATCAGAAATATCATAACTCCACCAAAAGTTTTATTACCAAGGGAAAGGGGATTGATGTTCAAAAGAAGCAAGTCCAATGTTCTCCGATTTATCTCCAGACAACTTGGCAGTCTCGACAGCTATATAGTAGGCAACAGTCTCATTAGGATTAATGCTTTGGCTGAGCTTCTTTCAAGGACTTTAAGGATATGAGGGTAACCACCCACCATAAAAAGGTCACAAATCTCTGATTTATTGTAGCAGCAAGCACCCCAGCATACACATGAGGGCCTGCAGTACAGATTCTTAGATCTGGTTTTCTAAAAGGAAAGCAACATTTGAGAGGTCGACACTCTAATTACATTCACCAACAGAGAAAATATAAGCAGAGAAATAAAGACCAATAGACAGGTTGTCTAACCATAAGCAATACATAAATCATAAATCAATAGACAGATCCAACTGCCTGGCCATTACATACACACATAATTACCTAAAGAGAGAAGCACCAACATTTGGGTTTTCAAAGTCGGGGGACTTTTTAATGACTACCCAAAGTCTGACCTGGCACAAGAACCTTCTTCCAAAGAGTAAGCCTCGAAGTAAAATCTCACCTCAGAGTATATATACATTTCTCAGAGCCAGAGGGCATGACCCTTGTGATCCAGTCCCTCATTAGAAATTAACAAAAGGTATCTGAGGCCTATTAATGGGCAGGGAAGATCTTTAATTAACAAAACATTTATGTAGTTTGGTATCATTAGGGCCTTTTCTATAGAGTCCAATGTGCCACAAAAGAAGTCAGTATTCCATGCTTCAAAATGAGCACAGGTAATAGAAGCAAAGAAGGTGATACCTTCAGAGAGGATGGTCAATCTCAATATTGGCCTGGGTATTGGAAGGGTGGGTGTATTACATATTCACAAGTAGTTTGCAGTTAGCTCTCAACCCTTTTGTTCTCACTGATATCCTTCTGGTGCTTTCACTTGAACAATGGAGTGGCTGACCATGCAGTTGTCAAAGTTCTCCCTACTTAAGTGAGTATCCCCAGCTATGGACTTGACTTTGGGGATGGTATCTTCAATGGTAAAAAAGAAGACATTGAAAGTGGCACCTCCAAGGTCAAACATCAGTATGTTTCCTTTGACATCAACTTGTTTGTCCATAAGCAATAGTAGCAGGAGATAGTTTATTGATAATTTGGAGAACACTGAGACCAGTGATAGTTAAAGCAACTTGGTGGCCTGCCATTGAAAATCACTGCTGGGACTATGAAAACCATATCTGCAATAGTTTCTCCAAAGTAAGCTTCTGCAATTTCTTCCATCTTTATCAAAACCATAGAAGATGATTCTTCTGGGTAGAAGCTTTTGGTTTCTCCTTTGAACTTGACTTGGACCTTAGGTATGTCTACATCATTCACCACCATGAAAGATTAATTCTTCATGTCTGCTGTACAATTTCATCATCAAATCTGTGACCAATCAGATGCTTGGAATGAAAGACTACTGTACATGGGTTCATTGCAACTTTACTCTTTGCAGGCTTACCATTAAACATACAGTGTCAATGAATGTAATGTAGCTTAGGGTTATCCTGTTCCCTTGGTCATTACCAATGACCGCCATTTTCCCCTGTTGGAAGGTTCCTATACAGCAATAAGTTGTACCAAGACCAGTACTAACTGTAGGTCCCCTCAACATGATTGTCAGGGTATCAAGGTCAAGTTGAATGATATGGAGTAAGGGTTGCTGCTATGCTGAGTTATAGGATTCTTTTAGTATCAGGGCTGAGAATAATTCTATCGATTTTCTCTATATTGCTATCCCATGCCATATAAGTACTTTTGATGTGATTTGTCACTCACACTTCTAGTTTCCTATTATTATTTACTAACAGGTTCATCACTAACTGCATATTTGACTGTTGGGTCAAATTCAACACGATAAGCACAAGCTCAAAATTTTTTCCACCTAATTCTTCACTTATGACAATGGTACCAGCATTATTTGCCTAGTCTCATAGCAGGTTTCCTTTCACCATTTCCATATGCCATCACTTACCATAATTTGGACATTCTTTCTTCACTAACTAATATCATTCTTCAATGAGTCAAATTCAAATTCCAGCTTGAAACTTACATCTTAATATGGTAATAGGGTAACAGTGATCAGAGGCTATAAGTTAATATTCCCTGTAAAATTCAGGCATCTTGGAGAAATCATTAAAAACAATTCTATTAGGGAATGGAAATTCTTGTTGATGTAACTAATTCTTGAGATCTGACATCATTTAATTCAGACCAGTTTACCCATTGTGCCCCTTTCTTCCCTCTTCAGGGATTGATTGGCTTGCTCCACTTCCATTTTTCTATCCATAACGTTGTTTTCTTTCAGATCAAGGTTACTCTCTGACTTTTTTTTTGGGGGGGGGAGGGAGACTGGATCATTCTAGCTTGCCCAGTCTAGAAAGACAGGATCTACTCATATCCCTAATACCACTGATGATCAATCTGACAACTATGATGAACTCCATTTCCAAAATGGACTAGCTCAGCCCTACTTGCAAATCCTGTGGGCTCCCTATATCACCTGCTCTTCAGTGTTTGCCATGTTGGTGCTCAGTTTAGTGTGGACATCTGTTTGGCTTATCCTATTCCAGGTAATCTATCAGTCTCACCTTCCTTAATAGCAGGGACTACAGGCATGTGCCAACACATCGAGCCCTCACCCACTTTGCAAACATGGTGTAAGGAAAGAATTCTCCTTTATTTTGCAAATTATGAAAAAAGAGGCTCACACAGGTTAATTAACTTTCCCAAGGTTACATAGTTAATAAACCACATGGTATAGTGCCTTTCCATTAATATTATACTAAAGAATCTAACAAAGAGTATCCTTGAAAGAAAGGATAATATAAGACTCAATCTGGAACATCACAGTTCCCAATAATAGCAATTATATCAAATGAGTTAAAGTACTTATGATTTATATTAGCAAATACATAGGCTGGTCAAAAAAAGATAGAACCTTTGAAAACCTATTTTTGTAAAACCTGCTAAGTGTGAACCAGCTTAATCAAATGTTCCCCTCTGGTGCTACATATCCAGTGTACTTGTCAAGGTATATAAAGGCATTCTCTTTGTTGTTAGAGTTTTCATGACAACAAGAAATTCACAGGAGCACACAAATTCTTCATGTGTCTATATGAATATAAAGCCTATAAAATCTAAAGAGAGACAGTCATGGTAGCATTGTAGATTTGTTCATCTGGGCATTAAAGTTCTAAGATACTTTCTTCTCCTGTAACTTAATGAAGTTGACGTTTGCCTCAGAGAGCTCAGAGGGAAAAGTGGTAAGATAAAATTAAGGAAAGAAGCCACCAAAAGCTCCTGATCATTGAGGAGCTGATTTACTAGGGTCCGAAGAAACTGATCGTTAGTTCTGAATCTCATGGAAGCTGTTTCCTTCAATGGCAAATATTAAAAGAGATATAGAGGTTTCCAAGAAAATGTCAATTGATGAGCAAAATGTGCCAGCATCAATGGCAGGTGGTCTCTGAGGAAGACAGAAAAATGTAAATTACACCATCATACACTTTAAAGATGGATACTTCAATATTTTTATGTCAGTGTCCACTGATGGTTGTGGAAAATTCTGAGTGGTCAAATAGACGTTTATGTGATTCATATTAGAGAATGAGGAGCATCTGTGCCTTTGATTTGACCTGCAGAAAATCAGCTAGTGGTATAATGAACCAAATCACAGGATACTAGTTTAGCTTCCTAGAAGTCTGCTAATTCGTTCGGCTGCAAATTTTCCACAAAGAGTTATTTACATCTCACTAACCACTAGGTTCACACCTGGGGTTGGCAACACCTGGCAGTGTTCTTAATGAGTTCACTACTGTTTCCGTAGAAAGTGCTGACATCAATAACTGTAATGTTACATTTATTGCAAGAGAAGTACAAACATAACTGTAGTGGATTAGTAAAGGTCACTGAAATCCGTAACTCTTTTTGGTGCTAATGTAGCTTGACGGTATTTGGAGCTAGGTTGGAGGGGGAGGGTGGTGATGATGGAGGGAGAAGTATGAGTCCCTGTGATTGTTGGCTCTTTCAGGAAGTTGCCTAACTACGCAAAAGCATCTGCTCTGGAAACTTGCAATCCAAATATTTCCATTTTGACATTTTAAAAATGGTACTCAGTTTAGCAACAACCGAATTGGCCTCTCACTAAATACTGCTAATCCTTCCTTATGGCATTAGATCATAGAATTAAAGATAAAGAAGCACTGAGGGCACTGAGTCCAATTTTACAGAGAAAAAAACTGAAACACGGTGAGGCTAACTAACTGGCTAACAGATACTCGATTATAAGTGTATAAGACAGGATTCAAATTCAATGCTGGATTCCAAGGTCAACATTCTATCCACTGTGCTATCTGGCTGCCTCATGTTTGATCTTTCATTCTCTATTCATTAGTCTAGTTCATAATCTAGTCATACAGAAAGGAGTACTGTATCATTCATTCATTCCCTAAACATTTATTAAGTGCCTGATGTGTACTAATCACTGAAGATTCAGAGACAAAATCCTAGTAGTGTCTCCCCTAAACAAACCTACATATTATGGGGGGGAAAGAAACTATCTACTAATAAGTAAATAGAAAATATATGCAATGTAATCATGAGACACTAGAATATAGCACTGAGCACCAGCACCAGCAAAGACTTTTGAAGGGGTGGAATTTGGAATGAACTTTGGAAAAGTTAAGTGTTTCAAGAGACTGAGGTAGGAAAAATGCATGTTCCAGGCACATGGTACAGACTCTGCAAAATCATGGAGACACAGGATGAAAACATATGGGAGATTAATTCATAGACCACTTTGATAGGTATAGCCAACTCCTACATACAGTATTCAAGGCCTATCCTATATTGCACATATCCTAAGCACAGAAGGAAGCAATTTTCTGCAAAGGTTAATTTGTACAGTTGAGAAAATAGATACTCAAAAAGGTAAAATGACTAGTCCAAGGTCACATAATTAGTAAAAGTGTCAGAGCCGGTACTCAAATCTAGTTCCTCCAACTCCAATTCCCATGTTCTTTCTGTTACTTCATGTTAGTTTTCAGAAGTAATAAGTCAAAAAGAAAGAATATGCAAGAACTTATCACATGGAGGGAAACCATCCTAGGTGCTGGGATACCATCCTAAGAAAGATAAGGTCTACCATCAAGGAGTTTATAATCTAGTAGAGGAGAAGTATGTTTATTGTTCAGTTTTTTCAGTCCTGTCTGACTCTTCCTGACCCCATTTGGGGTTTTCTTGTCAAAGATACCAGACTAGCTTGCCATTTCATTCTCCAGCTCATTTTACAGATGAGGAAAGTGAGGCAAACAGGGTAAAGCAACTTGCCCAGGGTCACATGTCCGAGGCCAGATTTGAGCTCAGGAAAGATGATTCTTCCTGACTTAAGGCCCAGAACTCTAGGCAATATGGTGCCACCTAGATATACATCTATAAAGATATCTAGCAATTCAAGGCAGCACATAACAAGGTTTAAAATAAGTGGAACACAGAACTAAGGACACAAGAATCCAGAGAGGGTAAAAACATTGTGATCACCTCTATGTAAAGAGAATTTTGTTATCCTTTTCAGGGTTCAGTTCTCAGGATCCATGGCTATGACACTGTCTAGTTTCCAGATGTTTGATAATAACTCCTAGAATAAGCTCAAGGATCCCAGATAGTAATGCCTAGAATCATATGTGACACAAAGTCCTACTAAGTCTGCACCATGAGACAAGGGATAACATAATGTAATATTTACTATGCTTGTGCAGAATGACAATACTGCTTAAGTTAAACTGTGAGGCCGTTGTTGGAAAGATGCCTTCTTTGTCTGTTGCCCTATAAAGCAAGTAGGCAATGGTCAGTGGATGAGAAAACCATGGGGGAAACCACAGGTAATGCACAGAAGAATACATATACCTACCTCCACCAGCCCCCATTGAGGCATGAGGGGATTTAGAAGAATGCACAAACTCTCCCCCATGGAGACATAGGGGTACTTGTCTCCCCCCCACTTTTCCTCATCCACTGCAAGAAAGGTGATTAGGGAATGCTGTAGGAGCTACTTCTCCCACAACCCTTTGAGAAGACTAGAGCAGAATAAAGCTGATTATTAACTTCTCTGAAGCTGCCTTCCTTCCTCTCTAACCAGATCAAGAGTGAACCGGTTAGAGGCTGGAATCCAAAAACTCCAGTGCCTCCTGTATGTGATCTGTGAAACACCATCATTAGTAATAGGCAACAAGGAAATCAAAGACAAAGGAAAAAGACCTATAGATAATACACACACACACACACACACACACACACACACAATCTTATAGCAGCAATATTTTCTGCAAAGAACTGGAAGCCAGAATAATACCCATCAATTATGGAATATTCACCAAATTATAGTGGATGAATGGGAATGGGGATGACAAAATGAATGGTTTACAGAAACCTGGGAAGATACATGCATGCACTTATACAAAGTGAAGTAAGCAGAACCAGGAGGACATAGTACCTGACAAATCAAAGGTCCTTAATGATTAAATTAAATTAAATGCATCAAATAATTAATAATAACATAGATCTATATAGAGAGTGGCATGGTGAGTAAATTGTTGATCAAAATGACTTGGGTTAAAATTTCACATCAGGCACTTATTAGCTCTATGGCACTGACAGCTTATTCAATATCTCTAAGCCTTATTCTCCTTAATGTATAACATGGAAATAAAAAATGTACCTTACAAACTCGTTGTAATATTTAAATATAATGATGCCATTCAGGTGTTTTTGGAAAGATAATAATAACAATAGGTAATATTGCATAGTGCTTACTTTGTCACAGGCACCATGCTAACTAAGCACTTCACAAATACTATGTAATTTGATTCTCACAACAAGCCTGGAAGATAGGTGCCATTATTACCCCCATTTTAAAGATGAAGAAACTGAAGCAAACAGAGGTTAAGTGACTTGCCCAGGGTCCCATAACTGGTAAGAATCTACAGTTGGATTTAATCTCAGTTCTTCCTCACACTGGGGATGCTCTGTCCACTGTACCACCTCTGAGCTGTATTTTATGAAGATAAAGCACTTCCACATACTTTTCTCCCTCTAGAAACTTGGGATGTAAGTACTTAGCATATTTATTATTTCCATCTTGCAAAGAAGAAAATTGAACATTAGATTGGTTTACTAAATCTGCAAATGTTGTAAGTGGCAGAACTGCCATGGCTTCAGAAAGTCCAGTACATTTTTTTTTATGCAGTTTGATAACTTCTTAAAATAACTTTCTCTCTCTCTCTCTCTCTCTCTCTCTCTCTCTCTCTCTCTCTCTCTCTCTCTCTCTCTTAAATCCAATCCAAGAACCTTTATATTTTCTCCCCTCCACAGATGTCTTAATATTTCCCACATTGGGAACACCCCAGAAGCCTGGAATGCTCTCCTTACTCTCCATACAAAAATCATAATTGGCTCTTTCATCAGCATGTTTCACTGGAGCGGCTCTCTCTTAACTGGCCCTAGTTATTCCCACTCCTTCAATATCCTATACCATATGTTATTCACGTTCACTGAATTAAACATTTGCGCTCTTACTGTCCCCGCATATCAGGCATTGGGACAGAAGTCCAAAAGTGCTCTCCTTTCAGGAACTTGCATTCTCGTAGACAAGTGTACCTGGCTATATAGAGCAGTATTCTATTTTGTATGTGCCTGTTCTCAAAATGCTCAGAAATTTCATGTTTCTTTTTATTAACTTCATACTCTCTATTAGATTACATGATTTTTGAGACCAGAAATCATGTCAATCAATCCATCAGGCATTGAAATGAGTGTTCCCGACCTGCCAGGCATGCGGTGAATCCTTGCTGAGTCACTAATGTGAAATAAGAGTTGGCTCCATAATGGCAGGCCCACTGAGACTCTGGGGAGAAAAAATGGATAAAAGGCCTAGCTTCACAACTTAGAAATGGTACTAGGGCAGATCAAAAACACTTCAGTCCTCCATTTCTCACCTTTATGATGGGCACAACAAGAATTATGTTAGAAAATTACTTTGTAAATATCCAAGAGCTGTTTAAATTTAATTATTATTGCTATTATTTCATCAAAACTGTGATTTTATCAGTGGAGAAAGTTCCCACACAGGAAACTCCCTCTACCAGGGCATAGGAGAACCTGTCTTCTAACTTTCAGTCTTGGAGAGTTCTCTAGGAGGCTAAGGGAATTGTACCAGGTAACATCATTCATACATGTTAGAGGCAGGATTTGAATTCAGGCCATTCTGAGTCCAAAGACAGATCTATATCCACTAGGACATTAATAATTGTCCAAAGTACTTTTATACACAAAATCAACGCTATTCATTGACTAAAATCTCAATGGAAGTCCTACTTTTTTCTGACTATAATTGGAGACATTACAAATCAAATTGCAATATATGTGTTGTGGGAATATATCTTTAGCCCTAGAAGGGAATTTCAAAATCCTTTAGTGTAATGTCCTCATTTTACAGAGAAGGAAATAAAGACACCAACATGTTAGGTTACTGCTTCATCCTAAATATGGCAGAATAGTGTCAAGGACTCAGTTCTGGTGTCAGGCTTATGGAATTAGCTAAGGAAATTTGGGCAAGGCATTTAACATATTTGTATCTCAGGTTTTCTATCTCTAAAAAGGGGGATGCTAATAACTGCCTTTTCCATATATGTTGGGAGCATCCTATAGGATGAATTATAGAAAAGGTATTTGAAAATTGACATATAGTTGAAATAAAGCATTATCATTACAGTGCAAGTAGATAATGTAAAACTCACAATGTTTGTATATGTATAACTTATAGCATATTGCATGTTCTCTTGGGGAAGAGAAAAGTGAGGAAGGAGAAAAAAACTGGAATTCAAAATCTTTAAAAAGTGAATGTTGAAAAATAAAAATAAATTTAAAAAAAATTATTGGTTCCCTAAAGGACATTTTTAATATTTTTAATTACCCCAATTTTTACTTCAGTTTGAGACTTGAAATTTGAACTCTATGTATATATGACTTAAGGATCTGACAGAGGCAAGTAGGTGGTACAGTGAGTAGAAGGTAAGACTTGGAGGTGGTGCATCCTGAGTTCATACTCGGACTCAGATACTTGCCAGCTACATGGCTCTGAGAAAATAATTAAACCTCCAAAGTTCAGTTACCTCAATTGGAAAATGGGAAACTACTTCCCAGGGTTGCTGTAAAGAATACATGACGCATGTATTTTTTTAAATGCTTTGCAAACCTTGAAGTATTATATAAATTCTAGCCACAATTATTATTGGATCTCTCACCAGGGGCTGAACTGTAAGAATCCAAGTACTTGCTGCCTATGTTAGCTACTTCAGTGACTGAGTCATTCAATCTAGACCCCACCACATATATCTATCTAATCCACTCCAACTCTCTTCAAATGTAATCCTTGTCATTAGAGAGAAAATAAACTAATCAAATCTTCTTATATCTACACTCTGTTTCCCAGGTTAATTATCATGTGGCCATATTCACTTATCCAACAACAACGCCTTGGTCTACCATTTTGATTCGATTTGCCAGTCTGTTTAAATGAAAAGAAAAAATGAAGCAGTGAGTGCAGGTAGGCTTAGCAGTGCTCAACTAAAATGAGAACAAGTATTTACTGAGTATGTATTATATTTAAGACATTGTAATGACTCCTGAATGCCACAATTCAAATTTTAAAAATGAATAGATGGTT
>JAJHZJ010000700.1:305667-383576 GCA_023548195.1 Bettongia penicillata ogilbyi | reverse complement strand
CCATTCCATTTATTTTTTATGCTTAAATATGTACTTTCTTATCTATTCATTTATTTAATTTTTTTAAAACAATTATTTATTTAACTTTTTACATTCATTTTCACAAAGTTTTGGGTTCCAAATTTTCTCCCCTTTTATCCCCTCCCCCCATCCCAATACACCAAGCAATCTAATTTTCCCTATCACCCATCTGTCCTCTCTTCTATCATCCCTCCCTTCTCTTATCCCCATCTTCTCTTTTGTCCTGTAGAGCCAGATGTCCTTCTATTCCCCGTTGAGTGTATTTCTTATTTCCTAGTAGCAAGAACAATACTAATCAGTTGTTCCTAAAACTTTGAGTTCCAAATTATCCCCATCCCTCCCTCCCCACCCATTCCCTTTGGGAAGGCAGGCAATTCAATATAGGGCATATCTGTGTAATTTTGCAAATGACTTCCATAATAGTCGTGTTGTGTAAGACTAACTGTATTTCCCTCCATCCTATCCTGCCCCCCTTGTTTCTATTCTGTCTTTTGATCTTGTCCCTCCCCGAATATTGACTTCAAATTGTTCCCTCCTCCCATTGCCCTCCCTTCCATCATCGCCCTCCCCCCTTGCTTATCTCCTTATCCCCCACTTTCCTCTATTGTAAGATAGGTTTTCATACCAAAATGAGTGTGCATTTTATTCCTTCTTTAGTCGAATATGATGAGGGTGAACTTCATGTTTTTTTCTCAGCTCTCCTCTTTTTCCCTCCACTAAAAAGTCTCCTGCTTGCCTCTTGAATGAGATATAATTTACCCCATTCCATTTCCCCCTCTTTCCTCCCACTGCATTTCTCTCTCACATTTACCTTAATTTCTTTTAAGGTATGGTCCCATCCTATTCAATTCACTCTGTGCTCTCTGTCTCTGTATGTGCATGCATGTGTGTATGTGTGTGTGCATGCATGCATGTACATGTGTGTGTGTGTGTCTGTGAGTGTGTGGTCCCACCAACTACCCAGATATTGAAAAGTTTTAAGAGTTACAAATATTATCTTTCCATATAGGAATGTAAACAGTTCACTTTTGGTAAGTCCCTTATGACTTCTCTTTGCTGTTTACTTTTTCATGCTCCTCCTCAATCTTGTGTTTGAAAGTCAAATTTTCTTTTCAGCTCTGGTCTTTTCGTCAAAAATGCTTGAAAATCCTCTGTTTCACTGAAAGACCATATTTTCACCTGAAGTATTATACTCAGTTTTGATGGGTAGGTGATTCTTGGTTTCAGTCCTAGTTCCTTTGACCTCTGGAATATCCTATTCCATGCCCTTCAATCCCTTAATGTAGAAGCTGCTACATCTTGTGTTATCCTGATTGTATTTCCACAATACTGGAATTGTTTCTTTCTAGCTGCTTGCAAGATTTTCTCCTTGACCTGGGAATTCTGGAATTTGGCCACAATGTTCCTAGGAGTTTCTCTTTTTGGATCTCTTTCAGGTGGTGATTGATGGATTCCTTCAATACTTATTTTGCCCTCTGGTTCTAGAATCTCAGCGCAGTTTTCCTCAATAATTTCATGGAAGACGATGTCTAGGCTCTTTTTTTGATCACGACTTTCAGGCAGTCCCATGATTTTTGAATTGTCTTTCCTGGGTCTATTTTCCAGGTCAGTTGTTTTTCCCATGAGATATTTCACATTCTCTTCCATTTTTTCATTCTTTTCATTTTGTTTGGTGATTTCTGGGTTTCTCAGAAAGTCATTAGACTCTATCTGTTCCATTCTAATTTTGAGAGAACTATTCTCTTCAGTGATCTTTTGAAACTCTTTTTCCATTTGGCTAATTCTGCTTTTGAATGCATTCTTCTCCTCATTGACTTTTTGAACCTCTTTTGCCAATTGCGTGAGCCTATTTTTCAAGGTGTTATTTTCCTCAGCATCTTTTTGGGTCTCCTTTAGCAAGGTATTGACCCGTTTTTCATGCTTTTCTTGAATCTCTCTCATTTCTCTTCCCAGTTCTTCCTCCACCTGTCTAATATGCTTTTCAAAATCTTTTTTGAGCTCTTCCAAGGCCTGAGCCCACCCGATATCCCCATGGGATATCTCGGGTACTGAGGCTCCGCCCTCCATGTCTTTCCCTGATGGCAAGAATATTTCCTTGTCGTCATATCTGAATGGCGGCAACATTTGTACCTCCTCAAAAAAGCTCTCTATAGTCTTATTTTTCTTCCTTTTTCTGGGCATTTTTGCAACCAGTTACTTGACTTCTGAGATTCCTCTCCCCCCCCCGTCTAGATCCGCCCAGCTAGCGCTTGTGGTCTGAGATTCAAATGCCCTTTCCGCGGCAGGTGAGGCTGTTATTCAATGTGAGCTTTAGTTCTGGTGCTGGGATGGGGGTGGGGCCACCTCCCAGGCTCAGTTCCCTCAGGGGCTTTATGCAGAGACCTTCATGAATGGAGCAGGTGGGGATGGGGCAGTCTCCCAAGCTCAGTTCCCTCAGGGGCTTTATGCAGAGACCTTCAGTAATGGAGCAGGTGGGGGCAGGGCCACTTCCCAGTCTCGGCTCCTTCAGGTAGTTTATGCAGAGACCTACAGCAATGAAGATCCTGCCTGCTGCTCGGGGAGTCCCGGGGCCGCCGCTGCCTCCGCTTCTTCCTGCCCCTGCCTGTGCCTCTGCTGCTTTCTCCCGAGGGGACCCGAGCCACGGAAACATCCCACTCCCCTCTCAGCCAGTCCAGCCATCTCTCTCACTGACCTGTAGCGTCTGTGGGCGGAGGGACCTTCCCGGCTGCCGGAGGTTCCGTCCCTGAAGCCTGCTCAGATCTGCCCCTCTCCGCTGCGTGACCAGGGCAAGGAAGGGGTGGACTCCACTTTCCGGGGCATGATGGACCCTGGGGATGGCTCTCCAGGGCTCTCTGGAATGGAACTCTCTTCCACTGTGTTTCTGCACACCCTGCAGTGATCCAGAACTTGTGGGGAGCTCTTCTTACATTAAATCCATGGGCTGTGGGTTCGGAGCTAGTATACATGAGTCCTTCTACTCTGCCATCTTGACTCCGCCCCCCCACCCTGTACTTCCTTATTAAAAAAAAATTATTTGTATTCAATTTTCAGCATCCAATTCCTTATATATATCACTTCCCCTACCATGCCATCCCTTCTATTATCCCCCCTCTCCTTTTGCATTGCCCTCTGCTTTTCTGTATGGTAAGATCAACTTCCATAGTCAATTGATTGTTCTTGTTATTTTCTCCTGAAAGAAAATCTGTTGAAGGGAAGGTTCACTTATTTTCTCTCACCTTTCCCTCCTTCCCCCCTTTATAAAAGCTCTTTCTTGTCTCTTGTACGTGAGGTTATTTACTACATTTTACCTTTCTCTTTCTCTTTCTCCTAGTGCATTCCTCTCAACACTTAATTTTGTTTTTTAGATATCATCCCTTCATATTAAGCTCACTCTATGTCATGTGTTTTTCTCTGTTATTGTGTACCTCTCTGTTTCTCTCTTTATACATACACACACACACACACACACATTCCCTCAAACTCTCCTTATACTGTAAAAGGTCTCATGAGTTATAAATATCAGTTTTCCATGGAGGAATGTAAAGAGTTCAGGTGGAATAAGTCTCTTTTGTTTTCTCTTTCCTGCTTACTGTTCCATGCTTCTCTCTCTGTTTTTAATAGTTTATTTTTTTTATTAACACATGTACATTTACTTGTGTTCTGGCTTCTTGAAGCAGTAGATGAGACAGCACATGACACAATAACGTCTGTCAAAATGACTAGGTATAAAGATTCCAACACCACATTCATCAGAAGGGCACTCTCATCGAAAGAGGCTAATCTTGTCATTCTCATCAAACTTATGGTACTTCAAACAGCAGGTTTAACCTTCTTTCTTTTATGCTTGTTCTTTTTGTCAGTGATGTAAGACTTCTTTCATTTCTTGGCACCACCACGAAGCCTCCAAACAAGATGAAGGGTACATTCCTTCTGAATGTTGTGGTCAGACAAAGTATATCCATCTTCCAGGTGCTTGCCAGCAACAATAAATCTTTGTTGATCAGGGAGAATATCTTCCTTTTCTTTTATCTTGGCTTTGACATTTTCAATAGCATCTGATGGTTCAACCTTAAGGACAATAGTCTTCCCCATTAAAATCTTCACAAAAATCTGCATCGTGGCACTAGGTCCATGTGAGGACAGAGGAAAAGTAAATGGCATAGTCAAAGGCAACCATTAGGATGCAGGGAAGCTCTGCAATGGAGTGCAATTTGTGCACACTTTCTCATGCTTCTCTTGATTCTTGTATTTGAAAGTCAAATTTTCTACTTAACTCTTCTCATTTCAACAGGAAAGTCTAGGAAGTCATGTATTTTATTGAAATTCCATTTTCCCCTGAAGTGTTATAGTCAGTTTTGCTGGGTAGTGCTTCTTGGTTTTAATACTACCTCCTTTGGCCTTTGGAATATCACATTCCAATACTTCCCACTGCTTGATGTAGAAGCTATTAAATTCTGTGTAATCCTGATTATGTTCCCCCAATACATGAGCTGTTTCTTCACAAATGATTGTATTAGTTTCTCCCTGACCTGGGAAACCTGGAAATTGGCTTTAATATTCCTAGGGGATTTTTCCTTTTGGGATCTCTTTTAGCAGGCGTTTGTTGAAATCTTTCCATTTCTATTTCACCCTCTGGTTCTAGAATATCAGTGCAGTTTTCCTTGATAATTTCTTGAAGGAATACAGTTAGGGTCTTTTGTTATTTGTCTATCATGGCTTTCTCCTGGATCCATTTTCCATGTTAGTTGTTTGTCCAATGAAATATTTCGCATTGCCTTCTATTTTTACATTCTTTTCATTTTCTTTTATAGTTTCTTGACTTCTCCTGAAGTCATTAGCTGTCAACTGGTTCAATCATATTTTAATGAATTATTTTCCTCAGTGAGCTTTGAACGTCTTTTTGCATTTGGCCCATTATGCTTTTTAAGGTAGTTTTCTTCTCATTGGCTTTTTGGATCTCTTTTTGACATTTGGATTAATCTAATTTTAAAGGTATTATTTTCTTCAGCACTTTGGGGGTTTCTTTTAGCAAGTTGTTGACACAGTTTTCATGATTTTCTTGCATCACTCTCATTTCTCTTCACAGTTTTTCCTCTACTTCTCTTACCTGATTTTCAAAATCTTTTTTGAACCGTTCCATGGCCTGAGACAAATTCACATTTTTTTTTGGAGGTTTTGGATGCCTCAGCTTAGGCTTTGTTTTCTTTTTTTTCTGGTTGTATGTTTTCATCTCCCTTGTCTCCAATGATGTAAGAAGAATCTTCACCAAGCGTGTTTCTTTATCTTGCTTTCACTCGTTTTCCCATCGAATTACTTGACTTTTGTGCTTTTTGTTAAGTGAGGAGCTCTGGAAGTAACCTCCTATTCTGCATTGGCTGCAGCAGCTATGGCTTAGTCCATAGCAGTTGCTGGGGCTGGAATTGGGGATAGAGCTGGATCACCCTGCCCTTTCTACCATGTGGGAGACTCTTCACACTGACCATCTTGGCTCTTCCTCTAGACCACCCTTTTTAAAGAAAAGTGTTTCTATAAGGATTGTCTTTCCCTTAGTTTGAAATTGGCCTGGCATAGCAGGGAGAGGTAGTTGATGGTTTTGAATTTGTGTGCGCAGAAGCACTCAAAGTTCTTACCTTTATGTACTTAAGAAATTTTTTTTTATATATATATATTTTTATTATTATTATTTTTTTAATGTTTTACAATCATTTCCTTAAAGTTAAGATTTTATTCCCCCCCACCCTTCCCGCAATACCCCCCTCCCTCCCCATGACAGCATACAATTCTGTTTAGGTTCTACATATACTTTCCTATTGAGCACATTTTCACTATATTCATGCTATGTAGTCGAACTAAAATAAATGGAAGAAATCATATAACAAATCAACACATAATACACTGAAACCCACCCACACACAAACATGATCTGCTACATTCTGCAAGTGACTTCCACATTTCTTTCTCTGAGTGTGGAAGGCATTTTGCCTTAGAAGACCAACATTAGGATTTTTTTTTTTCCTCAGTAAGTTCTTGTGTTATTACCAAGTTCCAAGTCTACCAGAAAAAACTCTCGCACACTGTGGTCGTTGCTGTGCACAAAGTTCTCCTGATTCTGCTCCTTTGGCTCAGCATCAGATCATATAAGTCCTTCCAGGCCTCCCTGAAGTCTTCTTGTTCATCATTTCTTATGGCGCAATAGTACTCCATTACATTCATATACCATAATTTATTCAGCCATTCCCCAATTGATGGGCATCCCCTTGACTTCCAGTTTTTGGCTACCACAAAGAGTGCTGCTATAAATATTTTTGTACACGTGGGACCCTTTCCCGTTTTTATAATCTCTTGGGGATACAATCCTAGTAGTGATATTTCTGGGTCAAAGGGTATGCACATTTTTGTAGCCCTTTGGGCATAGTTCCAAACCATTCTCCAGAAGGGCTGGATGATCTCACAGCTCCACCAACAATGAATTAGTGTTCCAACTCTCCCACATCCTCTCCAGCATTTATCATTTTCTTGTTCTGTCATGTTTGCCAATCTTACCGGTGTGATGTGGTACCTCAGAGTTGTTTTGATTTGCATCTCTCTAATCAATAGTGATTTAGAGCACTTTTTCATATGATTATAGATATTTTTGATTTCTTCCCCTGAAAATTGCTTGTTCATATCCTTTGACCATTTATCAATTGGGGAATGACTTGGATGGTTATATATTTGAGTCAGTTCTCTATATATTCTAGAAATGAGGCATCTATCCCCGAGCTTAGCTGTAAAAATTTTTTCCCAATTTACAACATCCCTCCGAATTTTGGTTGCATTGGGTTTGGTTGTGCAAAAACTTTTCAGTTTAAAGTAATCAAAATTATCCATCTTGCATTTCATAATGCTTTCTATCGTTTCTTTAGAAAAAAATTCTTCCCCTCTCCATAAATCTGATAAATACACTATACCTTGCTTCTCCAGTTTATTCATGATATCAATCTTTATACCTAAATCTTGTACCCATTTGGACTTTATTCTTGTGTACGGTGTCAGGCATGGGTCTATGCCTAATTTCCGCCACACAGTTAACCAGTTTTCCCAGCAATTTTTGTCGAACAATGAGTTCTTATCCCAGAAGCTGGGATCTTTGGGTTTGTCAAACAGGAGGTTGCTATATTCCTTGCCAACTGTGTCTTAAGTGCCAAGCCTATTCCATTTGTCTACCCCTCTGTTTCTTAGCCAATACCAAGTGGTTTTGATAATTGCTGCTTTATAATACAATTTGAGGTCTGGTAGCGCTAGGCCACCTTCCCAAGCATTTCTTTTCATTAGTCCCTTTGATATTCTGGACCTTTTGTTTTTCCAAATGAATTTTGATATTATTTTATCCAGCTCTAGAAAATAATTATCTGATAGTTTAATTGGTATGGCACTAAATAAGTAGATTAATTTAGGTAGAATTGTCATTTTTATTATATTAGCTCGGCCTACCCATGAACAACTGATGTTTTTCCACTTACTTAAATCTGACTTTATTTGTGCAAAAAGTGTCTTGTAATTGTGTTCATATAATCCCTGGGTTTGTTTTGGCAGGTAAACTCCTAAGTATTTTATAGTGTCTACTCTAGCTTTAAATGGGATTTCTCTTTCTATCTCTTGGAGTTGGACTTTGTTGCTAATATATAGGAATGCAGAAGATTTGTGTGGGTTTATTTTGTAACCTGCAACTTTGCCAAAGTTGTTTATTATTTCAAGTAGCTTTTTACTTGAATCTCTGGGATTCTCTAAATATATCATCATATCATCTGCAAAGAGTGATAACTTAGTTTCTTCTTTGGCTATTTTTATTCCTTCAATTTCTTTATCTTGTCTAATTGCTACCGCTAACATTTCTAGTACTATATTGAATAATAATGGTGATAATGGGCATCCTTGTTTCACCCCTGACCTTATTGGAAATGCCTCTAGCTTATCTCCATTGCATATAATGCTTGCTGAAGGTTTTAGGTAGATACTGCTTATTATTTTATGGAAGGTTCCCTTTATTCCTATGTTCTCCAGTGTTTTTAATAGGAATGGGTGTTGTATTTTGTCAAAAGCTTTTTCTGCATCAATTGAGATGATCATGTGGTTTTTTTTGGTTTTCTTGTTGATATGATTGATAATGCTAATAGTTTTCCTAATATTGAACCAGCCCTGCATTCCTGGTATGAAACCTACCTGATCATAATGTATTATTCTCTTGATAAGATGCTGTATTCGTTTTGCTAAAATCTTGTTGAAAATTTTTGCATCTATATTCATTAGAGAAATTGGTCTGTAATTTTCTTTTTCTGTTTTATCTCTTCCTGGCTTGGGTATCAAATCCATATTTGTATCATAGAAAGAATTTGGGAGTACTCCTTCTTCCCCAATTTTCCCAAATAGTCTATATAGTATTGGAATTAACTGTTCTTTAAAGGTTTGATAGAATTCACTTGTGAATCCATCTGGTCCTGGAGATTTTTTCCTAGGGAGTTCATTGATGGCTTGTTCAATTTCTTTTTCTGAGATGGGGTTGTTTAAGTATTCTATTTCCTCTTCTGTTAATCTGGGCAATTTGTATTTTTTAAAATACTCATCCATCTCATTTAGATTATCGAATTTGTGGGCATAAAGTTCGGCAAAATAATTTCTAATTATTGTTTTAATTTCCTCCTCATTGGAGGTGAGTTCACCCCTTTCATTTTTAATATTAGTAATGTGATTTTCTTCTTTCTTTTTTTTAATCAAATTGACCAAAGGTTTATCAATTTTATTAGTTTTTTCATAAAACCAACTATTGGTTTTATTTATTAATTCAATAGTTTTCTTAATTTCAATTTTATTAATCTCTCCTTTGGTTTTCAGTATTTCTAATTTGGTATTTTCTTGGGGATTTTCAATTTGTTCTTTTTCTAGCTTTTTCAGCTGCGTACCCAAGTCATTGATCTCCTCTTTCTCTATTTTATTTATGTAGGCATTCAAAGATATAAAACTTCCCCTAAGAACTGCTTTTGCAGTATCCCATAAGATTTGGTAGGTTGTCTCATTATTGTCATTCTCTTGAATGAAGTTGTTAATTGTTTCTATGATTTCTTCTTTAACCCATTCCTTCTTTAGGATTAAATTATTTAGTTTCCAACTGATTTTTGCTTTATCTTTCCATGGCCTTTTATTACATATAATTTTTTTTATTGCATTATGGTCTGAGAAGGATGCACTGATTATCTCTGCCTTTCTGCACTGGATTGTGAGATTTTTATGTCCTAGTACATGGTCAATTTTTGTAAATGTTCCATGTACTGCTGAGAAAAAGGTATATTCCTTTCTATTCCCATTCAATTTTCTCCAAAGATCTATCATATCTACCTTATCTAGAGTTTTATTTACCTCCTTAACCTCTTTCTTGTTTATTTTGAGGTTAGATTTATCAAGTTCAGAAAGAGGGAGGTTGAGGTCCCCCACTAGTATAGTTTTGCTGTCAATTTCTTCCTTCAACTCCCTCAATCTCTCCTCTAAGAATCTGGATGCTATACCACTTGGAGCATACATGTTTAGTAATGATATTGCTTCATTGTCTATGGTGCCTTTTAGCAGGATATAGTTTCCATCCTTATCCCTTTTGATTAGATCTATTTCTGCTTTTGCTTTGTCTGAGATTAGGATTGCTACTCCTGCCTTTCTTACATCAGCTGAAGCACAATATATTCTGCTCCATCCTTTAACCTTTATCCTATGTGTATCCCCCCGTTTCAAATGTGTTTCTTGTAAGCAGCATATTGTTGGATTATGGCTTTTAATCCATTCTGCTATCCGTCTCCGTTTTATGGGAGAATTCATTCCATTCACATTCACAGTTATGATTACAATCTGTGTATTTCCCTCCATCTTCTTTCCCACCATTTGTGCTTTTAGCTCTGCTGTCTCCCTTCCCCTCCTCACTAGTATTTACTTTTCACCACCTCCTCTTGCCGCCTTCCCCTCTTTCTTTTAGCCCCCCTCCCTTTTACTCCCCTTTACCCTTATTGCTTCTTCCCTCCCTTTTGCCTCCCTCCCCTTTCTTCCCTCTTCCCCTCCCACTGCTTATAGAGCTAGTTAGGATTTTCTACTTAAGTTTATTGTTCCGTCCTTTAAACAAATCCGATGAGAGTACCTCTCACACAATGCTCATCTCCCTCCCCTCTTTCCCTCTACTATGATTTTGTACTTCTTCTTGTGATGTAATTTGCCATTTCCTGCTTCCTCCTTTTCACACCTCCTATTACACTCCCTTCTCATATTTAGATCACATTTTTTATCATGATATCATTTACTTTATATTCGTTCCCCCTATGCTTATCCCTTTTATATTTCTTAATAGACGCACAGTTCTTGAGATAAACAGGTAACATCTTCCCTTATAGGGAGGTGAACAACTTGCCCTCATTGAGTAGCAAGTTGTTCCCCCCCCCCCACTGTTTACCTTTTTATGATTCTCTTGAGACCTGCATTTGAAGATCGAATTGTCTATTAAGTTCTGGTGTTTTGGTCAGGAAACTCTGGAAATCCCTTACTTCGTTGAATGACTTTCTCCTTGCCTGAAATGTTATGCTGAACTTTGCTGGGTAGTTGATCCTTGGTTGCAGTCCCAGCTCCTTTGCCTTACGGAATATTGGGTTCCAATTCTTTCGATCTTTTAATGTAGAAGCTGCAAGGTCCTGTGTAATCCTGATTGTATCCCCTTGATATTTAAATTGTTTCTTTCTGGCTGCTTGTAATATTTTCTCCTTCACTTGATAGCTCTGGAATTTGGCAACTATATTTCTTGGGGTTTTGAGTTTGGGGTCCCTTTCAGGAGGGGAATGGTGGATTCTTTCGATGACTATTTTGCCCTCTGAATCTAGTACTTCTGGGCAGTTTTCCTTGATGATTTCCTGGAAGATATTGTCCAGGCTCTTTTCTCCATCCTGGGTTTCTGGCAGGCCAATAATTCTTAAGTTTTCCCTTCTGGATCTATTTTCCAGGTCAGTTGTTTTTCCAATTAGATATTTTACATTTTCTTCTATCTTTTCATTCTTTAGATTTTGTTTGACTGATTCTTGCTGTCTCATTGAGTCGTTAGTTTCTACTTGCCCAATTCTAATCTTCATCACATTGTTTTCTTCTGTTAACTTTTGTATCTCTTTTTCCATCTGCCCAATTTTTCCTTTTAATAAGCTATTTTCTCCAGTTAATTTTTGTACTTCCTTTTCCATTTGGCCTTTCAGGAATTTATTTTCTCCAGCTAATTTTTGTACTTCCTTTTCCATTTGGCCTTTCAGGAGTTTATTTTCTCCAGTTAATTTTTGAACTTCTTTTTCCATTTGTTCAATTTTCCTTTTCAGGGAGATGTTCTCATCAGTGAATTCTTTCTTAATAATTTTAAAATCATTGGCCAGTTTATCTTCTATTTCCTTCTTCAGCTGTTCCAGGAGAGCTGCTTGTACTTGCGAGTAGTTCATAGTCCCTTCTGAGGTTTCAGATGGAAGTACAGTCTCAGCTGTGACCTCTTTGGGGCTTGTGTTTTGGTCCTTATCCCCATAGAAAGATTCTATGGTTCTTTCGGCCCTCTTCTTTTTCCTATTCATGATTTTGATTGAGTGCTGTGGCTTCTGGTTCTTTCAGTCAGAAGCTGGAGAACTTTTTGCTGAGCTGATGTGTGAAAAAGCTAAAAGCAGGTATTTGGTGTTTCCCTGATCAGCCCTGGGTTTAGCTTGTTAAGTGTGGGGGAGGGGTGCTCCGGTCCCAGGAGATTTCCTTAGCTGAATTGAGGCAAAGGCAAACTCAGGGGCTGGTAATCCCAACTGCCCTATTGTCTTTCTGATTCCCCTGGACAGCTGAGGCACGCCTGGATGCTAATGCGTGTTCCCAACCCTCCTGGGGCTCCTCTCCTGGTGCTGACGCTTGCCTGGGTCCTAGTGCGAATTTTCCCTGCCCTGGGTCCTCTGTCCTTCTGGTTTGCCTCTGCCACCGTATGAGGAATCCCCCTTAGCTATTTTCCTCGTCTCAGGTGTTATGAGACTATTGGTCTCCTTCTTCTAATTCTACTGATCTGGGATTTTTCTGGGGAGATATTTTATGGTTCTTTCACGGGCATCAAGGGGGAAGGAGAGAGCATTAGCTGATTACACCGCCATCCTGGCTCCCGGAAGTTCAAGTAAGTGACTCACCGGAGTTTGATCTTCTGGCTGAAGGTCCCAGGAGCTGCTGCGCTGATATCGGGCGCTCCGAGGCTCTCACTGACTCGGTTGGGCTTGTCTCCCGCCCCGGGTGCCGCTCCTCTGGTTCCGCCCGCCACTCAGGTTTCTCGGATCTCTTCTGCTCCGCTGTGCTGGCCGTGCTGCGCTGTGTGCTGTGGGCTCACCCCCGCGGAACAGATCCTTCCCGTGGACCTTCCAGTCCCACCTGAGCTCCGAATCCATCACCGTCTGTCTCCCACTCAATTCCGCACCTCCAAAATTTGGTCAGATTCTCCTTTCAGAGGTACCTGGAGAAATTTGTCCCAGAGCTCAGGTGAGTAGCTGCTCTCACTCCTCCATCTTGGCTCCGCCCCCAGAAATTTTTTTTAATGAAGAAACTCTTCATTGTTGAGGGAAAGTTCTGAACTCAGATTTTCTTTTAACACCCTCAAATGTCTTCCTATACTTCTCTGTCTCACAGTCAGGCTCCTAGAAAAAGTTGCTAATCTTGTTTCTTCCTTTTCTTCTACCATCATGCACAATTCTCCCTCATACAGGAGACACTTCTTGATCTCCCCAGGTGGTAATGAGTCCTTCTTAAAATTATTCTTGTTTTCTTGTAATTTGATTACTAAATGTATACAAAATGTTATACTGAATTCCTTCAGAATTTAACTTCCATCACACTGAAGACCATTTCGTTTTTCATTGTCTTCTCAGAGTTGAATACAATAGATGCTTGATCAATCAGTGATGATGAGTTACCTCCTTTTGTTTCTTCCACCCAGCTCTTCTTAGCTATTTCCTTCTCCTTCCACTTCAGCTGCTCTTCCTCTTTCTCTTCTTCCTTTCTTCTTTTCTTTCCAATTGCCTGTTTTACTCTTCTTGCTTTGCCTCTTTCCTTCTGATTCTAATCCTTTTCCTTTCCTGTTTATTTCCATTTCCTGTGTTCATCCTCCTCTCCCCCTTTTCCTGTTCCTACTCCTACCACAACTTTATCCCCTGATTTCTTCTCATTTTGATTCTTCCCTGTTAATTGTTTTTTTTTTTTTTTCTGTCACTGCTTTCTCATTTTTGGACTCTTTCCACAGGATATGTGGAGAAATGTGAATAAGATTTGTCATTTCTGGGAACAAAGTTGAAAGAAGAGGGAATAAACTTCATGATAAAGAATGCTTCCTTCTCTGTCATGAAAGACAACAAAATGTCAAACCGTTCATTCCTACCTGGTTACATAATGGATCACAGCCAAGGAAACATAATGAGAAAGGGTGAGTAGGAGCCCTAGAAAGAAGGGAGTAAAGAGAGTGAATGTTTTTCCACACTTTTCCTGAACACAAAAAGACAGACAGGAAGGTCTGAATCCAACACAACAGGAAAAAATAAAAAGTGATCAATATCTTTATTATACCTACACTGCATATTAGAGAGCACCGTAATCCACCCATGGATGGGAGACAATGGTAATCCAGGAACCTCTCATGTATTTACTCTTTTAAGGAAACCTCTTTGTTTTGAGAAATTTTAGTTCGCAAAAGTCTGAGCAGGCCATCCCAAGTGTCAGTGCTGCCCCTGTGTTTATTATGTTTGGGGTATAGGCATTTCTATGCTTTATATTTATATAAATTTATTTTATATTTGTGTATTTATATTATTTTATTTATTACACTATATTTGTATACATTATTTTTGTATATTCACATATATAATTGATGAAATGACCCCAGGTCCCAATATTACTATTCCTGGCATATTCCAAATATCATCCTTAAGGCTTACTCTGAAGTCCTGAGGTAAAATCTAATGAATCTAGGAAAGTCTGTCACTTCGCTTTCCTACTGCATTCCTGTGGAAGTATCTGAAGTCAAAATTTGTTACATTCATAGCTGAACTCTTTGCATATCCATAATTCTTATCTTGAACGTCCTCATTATCATCAACTGAGGTAATTAATAGACTGTCCTTTTTAATAATCATGCACAAATTCCCAAATCAGTTGCTATCATTCTCCAACAAACTAGCTACTCGAGTCAATCAGTTACCATTCCTTTGACTAGCTTTCTGTTTAATGGAAGATGTTCCAATTATTCCATGACTTTATTATTTAGATGAGTTTTAAAAGAGTTAAGCAAAATATTCCTGCTCATTTGAAACTTTTCCTGATAATTGGATATCTTTCCTATGCAAGCTGTCCAACATGGATGTCAGAATGTTGAATTTTCTGCACATTGTTGAAGTCAAACTCAATATCATGGAGGCTTTCCAGGAAACTTCTGATACTGTCCCTTTTTTCCCTCTACTCCTCTATTACTTCTCTTGCACGGCCAAACCAAGAGTCAAAGCATTCCTTCTTTACAGGATGAAGATAACTTTCTGAAGAGAACTCTTTGTAGCACTCCCTTTCTATAGACTTCTTGGTGTTGTTAACTGGCATTTTGTCAGTTTACATACATGATTCAACTATTGTAAGTACAAATCATGCTTCTCTCTCTCTCTCTCTCTCTCTCTCTCTCTCTCTCTCTCTCTCTCTCTCTCTCTGTCTCCCTTTCTCTCTCTGTCTCTGTCTCTCTCTGTCTCTCTCTCTCACTTTCTCTCTCTACCAGAAGCCTATGGCAGGCTCTGTCTGGATGTACTGGCAGTGCTCTGGTTATAAGACATGCCCAGTGAGGATTCTTTTTCCTTCAGCCCAGAGACTGTCTCCAATCCTATTTCTATGTGCTACCTTCTTCTTTTTCTTCCTGACTGGTCACTGAACTTTCATACATATTCTTATAATAGGGCACGTAGAATTCGCAATTATGTCTAAATACAGGCTACTTTCCTATCATGAGGGAGAGTTTCCATGGGTCAGCCTTCCCATTACATCTTAAGGACTACGGGGTCTTGCCATTAGTGCTGAATCTGAAAGAACAAGCAGGTCTTCTCATGTGAAGTAGTTTCATACCTCTATTGTCTTCCCTAATGAGAGGATGAGTTCTTTGAGAAGAGCATAACTCTTGAAATATGTACTGTACAACATCTTATCACTGAAAATTCAAAGGAAAAACTTTAGTGTTATTTTGTGGTTTACAGTTATGTCTATAGTATGGCTAATAAGATATTTGTCAGGGTCAGAACTTATTAAATATCTGTTGCTGCCAAGAAATAGGAAAAGCAATAAAAGATCTTTAGCAATTTCTTGCCTTGCTACCGCAAGTAACCATAGATAGACTCAATTCTTAAAACAGAAAACAAAAGGGAGAATGAAATGTAGGAAGGAAGAAGAGGAAAGAAATATCTCAGAAGGCACCTCCACCAAGTGGTACCCATTTCCCAAAACTCTATTCATAGAAGCAATTGTGTAGGCTAGGAAGTGCATGGCAAGTTCATCTATTTGAAGCCATGGCTCTTGAACTCCCATTAAAAGATTCATTTTACCACTGAATTTCTTCATTTTTTGAAATTTCTTTTCCAATTATATTTTCATTAAATATTTCACAAATAAATATAAAAGCTTAAGAGCTATTTTTTAAACAATAGATAAAAAAATTCTCTCCTTCCCTTTCATTCTCCACTTTTTCCTTGATGCATGAAGTAATCTGACGGAGATTATATATGTGAAAAACATATGCCCATATTGCACATTTTGGTGATGCAAAAGTATTCTGAAGACATCCAAGAAAAATAAGTTAAAATAGTTTTCTTTGATGTACGTCCAGAGTTTATCATTCTTTCTGAGAAAGTAGGTAGGATTTTTCATTATTAGTCTTGGATTATATGTCTTGGATGACTGTTTTGATCAAAATAGCTGTCATTCACAGTTGATCATCATGCAATATTTTGTACAATACTCTCCTAGTTCTGCTTGCTTCACTTTGATTCAGTTCATAAAATCTTCCAGGCTTTTTGTCAAGCTCTGTGCAAATCATTTCTTACGGCACAATGATATTCCATTATATTAGTTTACTAAAACATATTGAACTGTTTCCTACCTCAAGGAATTCCCCTCCATTTCCAATTCTTTGGCACCACAAAAAGAGAACTATAAATATTTGAGTACATTTAGGTCCTTTTCCTTTGTCTTTAATCTCCTGGAGATGTAGAATTAGTAGTTGTGTTTCTAGGTTGAAAGCTAAAAATACACAGTTCAGAGTCCTTTAATAATGGTTTCAAATTGCTTTCTGGGATGGTTGGATCAATTTATACCTCAACCAATAGTGCAATAGTGTTGCAATTGTCCTACATCCTCTTTAATTTTTGTCATCTCCCCTTTTTGTTTCATTTTAGTCGATCTAGCTGTAGGGTGATCCTTCAGAGTCTTTAATGTGCATTTCTCTAATCAATAATGATTGAGAGTATTTTCTACATGAAAATGGAAAGTATTGATTTCTTCTTCTGAAAACTGCCTGTTCCTTTCCTTAGAATATTTATCAACTACAGAATGTTGGATATTTTTATCAATTTGAATAAATTGTCTATATACTTGAGAAAGGAAGCTGTTATCAGAAAAACTTGCTGCAAAATTTTGACCCAGTTTTCTGCTTTCCTCCTAAACTTGACTGCACTGGCTTTGTTTCTGGAATGCCTTTTTAAAAATTTAATATAGACTTAATAAATTTGAACTGTTTACATTCCTTCCAATATTGTAACTCTTGAAACTTTTTCCAGCTTCTACATAGTTGCTGGGATTATACATACACAATGCACACTCACACACACACATACACACACAGATAGAGACAGAGAGACCGAGAGCACAGGGTGAATTGAATAGAATGGAATCATATATGAAAAAATGAAATTAAGGCGTGAGGGAGAAATATATTGGGAGGAGAAAGGGTGAAATGGAATGGAGCAAATTTTCTCTCATAAAAGAGGCAAGTAAAAGACTTTTCAGTGGAAGGAAAAAGGGGGGAGGTGAGAAAAAACATGAAGCTTACTCTCATCACATTCGACTAAAGGAAGGAATAAAGTGTATAGTCATTTTGATGTGAAAACCTATCTTACAATACAGGAAAGTGGGGGAGAAGGGGATTAGTGGGGTAGGTGGGGATGACAGAAAGGAGAGCAGTGGGAGGCAGGAGCAGTTAAAAGTCAACACTCTTGTTATTTATAAGAATTCAAAACAATCCAAATTCAAAACAATTGTAAACAAAAGGGAAAATTAGAAATGTATGACTTGAAAAAAAGAGAAATGTGCAAAACCAGGACAATTTATGTAACGATCAAAATAATTATGTAAAGGGAAAAATCTTAAAGACCTTCACAGCTCTCATTGATGAAGTGACTAGTGTTGTGTGGACAATGCTGCCCACCTCTTCGCAGAGAGCAGATAGACTAGAGGTGCAGGAGAGTGGCAGCTCACATGTTTTTGACTCATTTTTTTGGGTTGACTCTACCAATACGTTGGGGCTTCTAGTGGGATAGGGACACCATGATTGATGAGGAAGATGTCCAGAAAATAGAGGAAAAGAAAGAAAAGAGAATTAATTAGATATTTAAAAGTGAAAGAGGAAAATTCAGTAAAGGACCACAACAAATATGGCAGTTTAGTTATTGTTATGTTACATATACTCTTTGTAAATAGCAAACTCTACATGATGGAAGTTAAGTTTCTTTAATTTTTCTCTAGATTTTGAAGGTAAGAACAATAAAAATGTGCATCAACACACATACTGTGGAACGTAGAGGACTGATTATGAAACTGTGGATCTCCATTTCAGTCAGCATGCTTTCAAAAACAGACTAAGAAGAAAGGAGAGCAGAAGAAAAGCCATAGGACTACCAGGCAAGAAAAGAGCCAGAGAAAGGACACCAGAGTACAGGGGTCCTCTACCTCGTGTAGTATTCACAGAATGCATGGACCAGAATGCTGGAGGGAATTGGAGTCTGTACCATTTAAAGGAGATGTATAGTGAAAGGCTGGGGCCTCCATGGATGCAACATTATAAGAGGAGGGGCCATGATCTTCCAGGAAAACAGGCTGTCACAGAAAGATATATTCACAGACGATGAGGGACAGGAGAGTGGGAGTAATAAGGTTACTCTGGTTCTGCCTATGCTTCTCCAGGCAAGTCTGGGCCCGATTCATGACTTTCCTCCCAGAGGCTGTTGCTCTGCTCCTCCCTAAGCATCTTTGGGATGATAGAATCATGGGTTATTTCATGGGGACATAGAGATGGAAAGGAACATTGACATCTTTTTAATTCAACTCTACTTTGTAGGTGAGGAAAACAAGGGTCAGAGACAGAACCAAAAAAACTCTGAGTCAGATTGAATATAGAACCCAACATATCCATCTCATTTTAGATGATCATGGATTTAGGACTTAAAGAGACTTTGAAGGCAATTGAGTCTAACTCCTTCATTTTACAAATGCAAAACCTGAAGCACAGGGAAATTAAGGGACTTGCATAGCAGGATGCAACTAGTAAGTGTCTGAGGCTGGATTTGACCTTGGTTCTTCTTCCCTTCATGTCCAGCACCTTATACACCTAATAGCGATAACTTTGAGAACACAGTTGAACCTCAGAAGGGAAGAGAAGTCATTGCAGTAGTTGTGAGGGATGACACTGAAGTACAGTTTTCCTGGCTGCTAGCACCATAGACCCATCGACTCAGACATACTGCTACTTTGTCCCCTCATCCTCTCCCCGCTTAGACTAACAACCTATATCTGTCCATAGGGCTAGTATTGGTAAGGGATGCAGTAGGGTGACTAGACTATTTTCTTTCATCTGTTCATTGTGACAGATTCAAATGCCACACACTGCAAAAAGTCTTAACTTCAGTGAGGAATGTGTCTTAGAGTATGAATTCCTTGAGACAAAGGACAACCTTCTATTTAGACATCTATCTCCCGTTCTCAGCATAGCACCTAGAACCCGGTAAGTGCCTAATAAATATCTGTCCTCCCTTTCTTTTATTTATCCTGATCTCTCTCCTTTTTCATCTCTAACCCCTTCTCTTCCTCCTTCTCCCTGTATACTTTCTCCCTCTCTCTCCTCTCTGTCTTCCTCTGTCTTTCTCCCTCTCTCTCACTGTGAATGTCTGTCTATCCGTCTCTCTCTCTGTGCCTGCCTGCCTGTCAGCCTGCCAGCTGGATTGGTTTGAACTCTCTTTAGGGAACCCTCTGGAGTGCCCATGGAGACCAGCCAATTGGGCTAACACCGTGGCACAGACTTGCTTCGCTATTATACCTCACAACTCCCCCAAGTGCAAATCAGACAGAACTTTTTCTGAATGCTCCTTCTCTTCCCTGTTCATTCTAATTTGAAAGGGAGCATAGTAGAGTTTAATTACTGCTGAATTTGGTGTCAGGAGACCTGGGTTCAAATCTCAGACCTCCCTCTTACTCTATGTATAATCTTGAATGCATCACACCCCTTCTACAGACCTCAGCTTTCTCATCCGTAAATAAGGTTAGTCTTGATCATCTTGAAGGTCTCTCTCAGGTCAAAATCTTGTGAGTTTTTCCTCTTTGACCAAATAACTGAACCTACCACTTCCAGTCACTAATATCCAGGGAAGCTTGTAGTCAGCTTATAGGAGACCGTTAAATTTTCAGGGGCAGTTTTTATCTTTCAGCAATTGGCAAATATTACACAACAGGGTCTGATTTACTGTTCTATTGACTGTCTAGCTTTGACAGTGATAGACAAAATGTTAATTCAAATGAAACTAAAAAGTCTAGAGGCAGAGACAGAAAAGATGGAGGGGAGAGAATAGTAGTAATAGAATTATTGATTAGTTACTATTCATGGTTGGTAGAATGAGGGCACAGGCTAAGTGTGAGAAGGGAGGGTAGCATTAGTATTTCAGGTAATTTAGTCACTGGGACAAATCGTTCCTCAAGAGTCACCTGAGTCCAATGGCAAGACATAACCCAACATGAGTGGAGATCACCCCAGATGCAGTGATAGATTTTGGCCTTTGTAAGCTAAGGTCTTTCCCGTGTCTTAGCTTGCTGGCCACAACAGAAACCCTGGGAATCACTCTTTCCTTCTTGATACTCAATTCTTGTTTCACGATGCCACTCTCCTCCTTCTTAATTGACTCCTCTTTCAAAGTCTCCTTTCACCCAAACACCAGTGTCATGCTGGGTTTTGTCCTGGGACTTCCTGTTTCCATATGTTATCAGACTAGGAGATCTCATCAGCTTCCATGGATTTAATTACTACCACCAAGCTTTATGATTCTCAAATCCCCCTATCCTTCTCCAAATAATCTGCTAACCTCTCATTTCACATCTGCAGCTGCCTTTTAGAAGTTGCAATCTGAAAGTGCAGTAAAAATTTTAAATTCAGTATATCCAAACCCAGACCTACTTAGTTTTCCTACGTTCTATCTTCCATGTTACTGTAGATAGCAAAAACATCCAGCCAGTCCTTCAGATACCCAACCTAACCATCAACCTGTAATCCTCTCTCTCTCTCTCTCTCTCTCTCTCTCTCTCTCACTCTCTGACACATGCACACACAAACACACATCCATACACAATCTGTTCCCAAGATGTACAGTTTTCCCCTTTACAACATCTCCCCTCTGCATTCCTTTTATCCCCTGAAACTTCCATCACCCTGGTCCATTTGGCCTTAACCTCAAGATCACAGTATTGCAATATCCTGCTGTTGAGTCAGCCTGCTTCATTCCAATTTCTACTTAAGTCAGCAACTAAACTGATTTTTTTCAAGTAGCTCTATAGTCATGTTATATACACTGCCTCACACTCAATGCCAGTAAATTCCAGTGTTTTTCTACTACCTTCATAGTCACAAAAAAATGTTGTTTGACATTCAAAACTCTTTGGAACCTAATTCTCTCCTACCTTTCCAGTCTTCTCTCATATTATGTCCCAACATGTCCTCTTCTTTCCAGTGACACTGAACAGACATTCTCTCTCTCTGCTTCAGTTATTTTCTCTTGATGTCGCCAATGCTTTGTCTCCTCTGACCTTCCTTTAAATACCAACTAAAGTCTCATTCCTCACAAGAAACCTTCTCTAATCCATCTTAATTGCCTTTTCTTGGTGAATTACCTCTATTAATCTTGTATAGACCGTGATTTTTTGGTTTACCTGTTGTGCCCTCCACTAGATTGTAAGATGCCTGGGGTCAAGGACAGTCTTTTGCCTCTTTTGATATCCCAGGTCCTTATCATAATGTCTGACACTAATTGGAGCTTAATAACTATTCATTAATTTATTGAATGGATGAATGGGCCCCAGAGGAAGGAGAATTGTGGAGAACAGGATATGGTATGATGTGTGAAGTGAAATATTAGATACTCATAGGTCTAGTTTGGCTGAACCATCATCAGGAAAATGCAACCTAGGACTTAAAAGAGAAAAATATATGGCATAGACCCAGGAAAGGAACAAAATGAATAAAAAAGGATTTAAGTTCTTCCCCTGTGCCAGGTATTAGGCTAAGCTCTGAGGATGAAAAAAACTGAATCCCACTGTCATCAACCAGCTTATGTATTAAGGTATGATGATAGCACATTGGAATGGTAAGGGAATTTGAAGACCTTCCCTACCCCTTAATTAGCCCGTGGGATCTGCTTTCAACTTTGTCCCTCTCCACAGACTAAGTCCCATGAAGCCAATCATGGAAGGAGTTTGTAAATGGGTGGAGGAGGAAGAGAAGAGCAGTGTGTGTGGCCGAGCTGGGAGAGAGAGGGAGAGAGCTGAGGCAGAGCACCTAGGGTGAGTGAAGGAGGGTGGAATTTTGCCTAGAGGAGCTTGAGGAGACTTAATGGAGGGAAGGTTTGGGGATGATAGTGCTCCATGTATTAGTAATGTGTACAAACTTCCTTGTTGTCATGGTGGATTGGCATTCTGGTATCTGTATGTATATATACATATATATATATATATATATATATATATATATATATATATATATATATATATATAGGTTTCATCTTTGAAGAAGGGAGTTTATATATTTTTTAAATTTACCCTGGAAATATGCAGGAATATCCACAGTGACTGCTGTGGGTATCATATTAGTGTTACAAATGGCCATGAGGAAGGGATGTCAAAATATAAAATCTCTACTGTGAGACAGGGAGGCTTTAGGGAAGGAAATGAATACCCTGGGATGGGAGGATTTCCCTTATTCAAGACTGGCAAGAGAACAGGATAAAACACTAGACTTTTTGAAAAAGTGAAAGGGACACTAAAAAAGGAGAACTCAGAGATTTAGAAAGTTGTTTGCAAAAGGATACCTATAGAACTTTAACAAGTCCCTTATGGATGCTCCTTCTTGTTACCATTTTCTTGCTTGTCTTGACGCATATTTAAAAGTCAAATGTTTTATTCAACCTTGGTCTTTTCAACAAGAATGCTTGAATGTCCAATATTTCATTGAAGTTGCCTTTTTTCCCCTGGAAGTATTATACTCAATTTTGCCTGGTAGATGACTCTTGGTTTTAATCCTATCTTCTTTAACCCATGCAGTATCATATTCCAAACCTTCTTATCCCTCAAGGTAGAAGCTGCTAAATCCTGTGTTGTCCTGATTGTGTTTCCACAATATTTGAATTATTTCTTTCTGACTCCTTGTAATATTTTTGCCTTGACCTGGGAACTCTGGAATTTCGCTCCAATATTTTTAGGAGTTGTCCTTTCAGGAGGCCATTGTTGGATTCTTTCCATTTCTCTTTTACCCTCTGGTTCTGGAATATCTAGACAGCTTTCCTTGATGACTTTTTGAAAGATGCTGTGTAGGCTCTTTTTTCCCTCATGGCTTACAGGTTGTCCAATAATTTTTAAATTATTCCTTCCTGGAATCCATTTTCCAGGTCACTGGTTTGTCCACTGAGATATTGTTCCTTATCTCGTATATTTTAAATTTTTGTTCTTGTGTTTATAATTTCTTGATTTTTCATGAAGTCATTAGTTTCTATTTACTCCATTCTAATTGTTTTTTTAATTTTCACCATTAACATCTTCTCCATGACTTTCTTTTATTAAAAAATTATTTCATTTGTTTTCACTGTTATATAAACACTTCCATATATCTTAGATTTTCCCCCTCCTCAAGTGAGTCTCAGAAAGAAGTAGTGACCATAGCATTCAAGTTTGAGGCTCATTTTAAAGGACTCTCGTATCTTATTATTATTATATATGCAAACTATCTAATGCATTAATATTGATTCGAATAGAATGGGGCTCCAAATGAATCATTTCTCAAAAGGCAATGTTATTTCCTGTTGATTTCAATAGAGAGGTTCTCAGATCTTGTTTGGAAAGGTCTGTGATCAAGAATAATGATGTCATTATAGTGACCTACCCCAAATGAGATAAGAAAGAGGGATGGGTCAAGGGGAAGTGTTTTGGGTGAAAAGCCCATAATGGATGTCCTGCAGTGTGAATCTGGGTTGTAAAATATTAGAGTTGGAAAAGATTTTAAAGACTATTAATCCAAGGTGTTCAATTTTCCACAAGTGACTCATTTGAAGAGAGAAGAAAGTTCATGTCGAGGGAGCAGGAGAGATATTCAATTTAAAAAAAAAAAACATTTGTTAAGCACTGGCCTTATTCCTGCTATTTTATTAGGTAGGAGAATTTCCACATACTCTGAGATTTTCATGATTTTATACTGAGTGAAATGAGAAGAATGAGGGGAAGAGTGCATATGATATTGAAATATCGTAAGTTCAAACACCTTTGAATGAAGTGATTAACAATTATCGAGGAGATTCAATTATAAATTTGGCTTCCTAGCTCCCGGCAGAAGTGATGGATGCATGGTGATGAATAAGCACTGAGGATTTTCTCCACCTCCCATTCTTTCCCTCCCACAGATGGCATGTGATCTTATACATTTTTATTAAACACCTTTTCACATTAGTCATGTTGCAATGAAGAATTAAGAAGAATGACAGAAACCATGAGAAACACTCAAACGAAACTAAACATAACACAAGATAACATATTCTGCTTCACTATGCATTCCAATTCCATAGATCTTTCTCTGGATGTGGATGACATTTTGCCTCAAGAACTGTGTGGGAATTTGTTGAAGGTGATTACATGCACATGTTATGAGGGGTTTGTTTTCCTTTTTCTTTTACGTGGGAGTGATGGGAGGTTTGAGGAAGAAAAAACAAATCCTCAATTAAAGGAAAATGCAAGTTTTTCTAACAAGCAGTTCTAAATTTAATGGTGAATTCAGTGCAAAACTTCTTCCATCTCTTCAGAAAAATCCCATTTTTTATCTTCCTTTAAATTGTTTCACATTTTCTCTTCAGAATGAAATTCATGAGCATCTCCCACACCTCCTGGGCTTATTTCCTTGAAAGCATTTAATTCATGGGATCAATCATACGTCTCTCTTTTCTGAATATTTTGAAATTTCCTATGCAAAAATCAAGATACTTATAGAACAGTGCCCAGATTTCCTCTTCTTATTCCACAAAAATTCTAGGATAAAACAGTCACTTCCCTCCTCCTATGTTTCCCAATGTCTTGACCAAGACACCTAGTTCTTCTCAGTTAGTTAGAACTGGATCCAGATTAGAATTGCCCCCATTGATTCTTTCATCCTTTGAAGTGTGCAATTACCAAAGAGCAATGGGAGAAGTCATTAATTATTTAACTCTTGAGAGAGAGAGAGAGACAACCAAACAATGACAGAATATTTGACATTCCCTGTCACCCCTACATCCTGCATTTGTGCCATTCTTGGGATCTTTTTCTTAAGATCCTCATGTATTTCATCTCTCTTTTCAGCTGGTCTGTAGCATATAGGTTTTAGTGACAAATCCATTTGGTTTCTACTTTCCTTGGCCTTCTTCAAAATCCTTTCCTCATGCTTCCCACAATCCCACCTCTGATGCCTATGTCTCCTAGAAGTCAATACTGTCATCCCTAGATTTTACCCAAGCTGTCTCTTCTGAATAAGGTATACTCATGCCAAGCCATGGTATTATTTTAGTTTTCTTCTCAAAAAATCTCAGGGACATCAGTGACGTCCATTTTGTTCTCTCCTATCAGGGCATCTAGTCCTTCCCATTTGTTGATTGAACCTTGAATATTTGTGTATGCTGTTATGAGATCCCGTCATTTCCTGGGAACTCAAATCTTACATTTTGTCTCCTCTGGATTTATGGCCTTCTCAGCAGCTGTGCTTCTCTAATGTTACTCACATAACATTTAACTTAAGGGATATATGGAAGAAATCTTTTTCTATTCCCATTTTTTCTAGTATAAAGCCTTTTAATTAAAAATCGTGAGATTACATTCTAACACCAATTGCTTAAATATTACTCCATCTGTGGCTAATAGCCTGTTAACCCTGTATCATATGTTATGATCCAGAAGTTCAAATGTCATTCTTCTACAACAGCAGTTCACTGTGAAATTATTTTTTCTCTTTAGGTTCTGCTCACTTCAATGTGAAACCGCAAAGGAGGTACTGCCACTGTTCCTTTCATCTTCAGCTTCTTCCTGAAGACTCATAAATCTTTTCTGTAGTTTGACTGGATATCATTAATCAAGACTTTTCTGAGCGGGCTTTCTTTTTTCTTTCTGCTATTTATTTATTTTAATATATAGTATATTTTTCAATTCTTAACATTCACTTTCACAATATATTGAATTCCAAATTTATCCCCCATCTCTCCATACCCTCAACACTTGGAAAGCATACACCTCATCCACCCTTTCCTCTGATCTTTCCTCCCCTCTAATACCCACCCATCTTCCATCCCTCTTCCCCTCTATATTCCTATAGGACAAAATAGATTTCTATATTCCATTGCTTGTATAGCTTAAGTTTCAGTAGCATGCTAAAACAATTTTTAACATTCTTCATCAAAAGTTTGAGCTCCATATTCTCTGCCTCCTTCCCCACTCACCCTCATTGAGAAATCAAGCAATTCAATGTAAGTCATACGTGTGTAACAATGCAAATTATTTCCATACTAATTTCTTTTTGTAGAACTATCTGAAAGGATCTGTGTTAGAGTTTAGGTGAGTATGTGCTCTCACTAGTCCATCTTGGCTCCGCCCCCATGAAATTGTGAAGGATGGAAAATATTGCTCAGATTGCTCCCTACAGGTATTCAATTGATGTTCCTAAACATCAGGTATGACCTTGTCACCCAATACTCCCTTCCTTATTTATTTATTTATTCATCCATCCATCCATTTATTTATTTATTTATTTGTTTATTTTTTTATTTATTTGTTTATTTATTTAACTTTTTACAATCATTTTCACAAAATTTTGGGTTCCAAATTTTCTCCCCTTTTAACCCCTCCCCCACCCCAATACCCCAAGCAATCTAATTTTCCCTATCTCCAATCTGCTCCCTCTTCTGTCATCCCTCCCTTCTCTTGTCTCCATCTTCTCTTTTCTCCTGTAGGGCCAGATGACTTTCTATTCCTCATTAACTGTATGTCTTCTTTCCTAGTAGCAACAACAATACTCAACAGTTGTTCCTAAAACTATGAGTTCTAAATTCTCCCCATCCCTCCCTCCCCAACCATTCCATTTGAAAAGGCAGGCAACTCAGTATAGGTCATATCTGTGTAATTTTGCAAATGACTTCAGTAATAGTCGTGTTGTGTAAGAATAACTGAATTACCCTCCATCCTACCCTGCCCCTCATTTTTTCTCTTCTGTCTTTTGATCCTGTCCCTCCCCAAGTGTTGACTTCAAATTGCTCCCTCCTCCCTTTGCCCTCCCTTCCATCATCCCCCCCACTTGCTTATCTCCTCCCCCACTTTCCTATACTGTAAGATAGGTTTTCATACCAAAATGAGTGTGCATTTTATTCCTTCCTTTAGTCAAATGTGATGAGGGTAAACTAATTGTTTTTTTTCTCAGCTCTCCTCTTTTTCCCTCCAATAAGAAGTCTCCTACTTGCCTCTTAAATGACATATAATTACCCCATTCCATTTCAGCCTCTTTCCTCCCACTACATTTCTCTCTCACCATTTACCTTATTTTCTTTTAAGATATGGTCCCATCCTATTCAATTCACTCTGTGCTCTCTATCTCTGTATGTGTGTGCATGTGTGTATGTGTGTGTGCATGCATGCATGTACATGTGTGTGTGTGGTCCCACCAACTACCCAGATACTGAAAAGTTTTAAGAGTTACAAATATTGTCTTTCCATGTAGGAATGTAAACAGTTCACTTTTGGAAAGTCCCTTAAGACTTCTCTTTGCTGTTTACATTTTCATGCTGCTTCTCATTCTTGTGTTTGAAAGTCAAATTTTCTTTTCAGCTCTGGTCTTTTCATCAAGAATGATTGAAAGTCCTCTGTTTCATTGAAAGACCATATTTTCCCCTGAAATATTGTACTCAGTTTTGCTGGGTAGGTGATTCTTGGTTTGAGTCCTAGTTCCTTTGACTTCTGGAATATCCTATTCCATGCCCTTCTATCCCTTAATGTAGAAGCTCCTAGATCTTGTGTTATCCTGATTGTATTTCCACAGTACTGGAATTTTTTCTTTCTAGCTGCTTGCAAGATTTTCTCCTTGAGCTGGGAGTTCTGGAATTTGGCCACAATGTTCCTAGGGGTTTCTCTTTTTGGATCTCTTTCAGGTGGTGATCGATGGATTCTTTCAATACTTATTTTGCCCTCTGGTTTTAGAATGTCAGGGCAGTTTTCCTTGATAATTTCATGGAAGATGATATCTAGGCTCTTTTTTTGATCATGGCTTTCAGGTAGTCCCATAATTTTTAAATTGTCTCTCCTGGATCTATTTTCAAGGTCAGTTGTTTTTCCCATGAGATATTTCACATTCTTTTCCATTTTTTCATTCTTTTGGTTTTGTTTGGTGATTTCTTGGTTTCTCCTAAAGTCATTAGACTCCATCTCTTCCATTCTAATTTTGAGAGAACTATTTTCTTCAGTGAGCTTTTGAACCTCTTTTTCCATTTGGCTAATTCTGCTTTTGAAAGCATTCTTCTCCTCATTGGCTTTTTGAACCTCTTTTGCCAATTGAGTGAGCCTACTCTTCAAGGTGTTATTTTCTTCAGCATTCTTTTGGGTCTCCTTAACCAAGGTATTGACCCGTTTTTCATACTTTTCTTGCATCTCTCTCATTTCTCTTCCCAGTTTTTCCTCCACCTGCCTAACTTGCTTTTCAAAATCCTTTTTGAGCTCTTCCAAGGCCTGAGCCCACCCGACATCCCCCTGGGGTGTCTGGGGTACTGAGGCCCCACCCTCCTCGTCTTTCCCTGATGGCAAGAATATTTCCTCATCCTCGTCAGATCCAAATGTCTGGATCATTTGCATTTGTTGGAAAAAATTGTCCATAGTCATATTTTTCTTCCCTTTTCTATGCATTTTCCCAGCCAGTTACTTGACTTCTGAGATTCCTGTCCACCCCCGCCTAGATCCGCCCAGCCAGTGCTTGGGCTCTGAGATTCAAATGGGCTTTTCGCACCGCTAATCAATGTGAGCTTTAGTTCTGGTGCTGGGGTGGGGGCAGGGCCGCCTCCCAGGCTCATCTCTCTCAGGGGCTTTATGCAGAGACTTTCAGGAGCAGAGCGGGTGGGGGGGGCCGCCTCCCAGGCTCAGTTCCCTCAGGGACTTTATGCAGAGGCCTTCAATAATAGAGTGGGGTGGTGCAGGGCTGTCTCCCAGGCTCAGCTCCCTCAGGTTGTTTATGCAGAGACCTTCCGTAATGAGAATCCTGCCTGCTGCTCGTGGGAGTCCTGGGCCGACCGCAGCCGCTGCTGCCTCCGCTGCCGCCCACGCCTCTGCCTCCACCACTTCTTGCCCCCGTCTCTGCCGCTGCCACTTCCTCCCGAAGGGGCCCGAGTCACGGAGACACTCCGCTCCCCCTCTCGTCCAGCCCAGCCTTCTCTCTCACTGACCTGTAGCTTCTGTGGGCAGAGGGACTTTCCCGGCTGCTGGAGCTTCCGTCCCTGAAGCCTGCTCGGGTCAGCTTCTCTGGGGCCGCGGCCAGGGCAGTGCTGGGGTGGTGTCCGCTTTCCGGGGTGCGACGGACCCTGGGGACGGGTCTCCAGGGCTCCCTGGAACAGAAATCTCTTCCACTCCGTTTCTGTACCCCTTTCAGTGGTCCAGATGTTATGGGGGGGGTCTCTTTTTACATTAATTCTATGGGCTGTGGTTTTGGAGCTCGCAAACGTGCATCCTTCTACTCCGCCATCTTGGCTCTGCCCCCCCCAATACTTTCTTTTAACTCCAGTGTGAATCATAAAATCCGTTAGGTAACGTTCAAAGCCCTTCATAAACCATAATTTTCATCATTATCCCTTTCCAAGCTTCTCATCACAATTCCATCCTTCCCCATACCAACCATTCTTCCCCAAATCTGGTCTAGTGCTTTTTAATCCTAGACCACTTGCCTCATTGCTGTTTATTGAAGAAAACCCTCAATCTGTCACCCCTTCTTGCACTCTATGTTTGGAATTTTCTTCACCCTCAGGTCTTCCCCGACTTCTTTCCAATCCCAGATAAAAGTCAGCCATCCACAGTCTACTTTTGACATACTGGGAAATGAAACTTGGCAGGAAACCTTACTTCAAAGATTTGATTTTCAAATTACCTGTTTTTCTTCAAAATTAAAGTTCATTGGATTTGTTTGTGTAAACCCTTTTTATTTTATATACTTTTAATTGTCTCATTTGTTTTTTGTGATCCTTTCTGCATTGTATTTGGTAATGACATCTTTCCCTGCCAAAGATCTAAGAGGTAATTTCTTCCTTGCTCTTTTATTTGTTTAGGATGCCACTTTTTCAGTGCACCTAGTGTGTACTTTTGAAGTTTATCTTTGCAGATGATATGAAATGTTTTTCTTAATCTAATTTTTGCCAAAGGTCTCTCTCTTTTACAGTTAATTCATTTATTTTAAATTTTAAATATTCACTTCCATAAGTTTTAAATTTTTTCCTCTCCATTCCCAAGATGGCATACAATCTGATATAGGATTTACATGTACATTCCCATTAACCATATTTTCACATTAGTTATGTTGTACAAAACAACTAGAAAGAATGGGAGGAGCCACAAGAAAGAACAAGAAAAGAAAACAAAAAGAAATGAGCCTGCCTATTCTTCTGACTGTTCCAAGCCACTGGGGATGGGGATCCAGGCACTTGGTGGCTCCACCACCGTAGGCTTCAGCAACTCCTGCTGGTTTGCTGAGGTGGAGCTTGCTGTTGGCTTGCCTGGATGCCTCCCTTCCTGTACTGGTTCTGTTCAGTCAAAGTAAGAGCGAACCTCAGTGTTAACCTCTCTAGCCTCCCAAAATGAAAAAAAACTGCTGTGTCCCATCTTTCTGCTGGCTCCAGTGTTCCATGACATTTTCTCGGTTAGTATTTTTTGGATTGCTCAAGGCCAGTGAAGGAAAATGAGAGTGGGGTGGAGGAGCCAAGATGGCGGAGTAGAAAGACTCATGTATGCTAGCTCCGAATCCACAGCCCATAAATTTCCTGTAAGAAGAACTTCCTACAAACTCTGGATCACTGCAAAGTGCACAGAAACACAGTGGAAGAGATTTCCGTTCCAGAGAGCCCTGGAGAGCAGTCCCCAGGTGTCCGTTCCTCCCCAGAAAGTGGAGCCCACCCCAGCGCTGCCCTCGCCATGGCCCCAGAGGAGAAGATCCGAGCAGGCTTCAGGGACGGAACCTCTGGCGGCTGGGAAGGTCCCTCCACCCACAGGCACTACAGGTCAATGAGAGAGATGTCTGGGCTGGCCAAGAGGGGAGTGGGGTGTCTCCTTGGCTCGGGCCCCCTCAGGAGGCAGCGGCAGAGGGAGCAGCAGAGGCAGCAGCAGAGGCAGCAGTGGGAGCCTGGGATTCCCAGAGCAGCAGGCAGAAGTTCAGGTCTCTGCATAAAACCCTTGAGGCAGCTGAGACTGGGAGGCCACACTGCCCCCACCCAAGCACCAGAACTTGAGCTCACATTGAATAGCAGCCACTCCCGCCGCAGACAGCCCTGAGACTGGGAAGCAGCATTTAAATCTCAGACCCCAAGCACTAGCTGGGAAGATCTAGGCAGGTGTGGACAGGAATCTCAGAAGTCAGGTAACTGGCTGGGAAAATGCCCAGAAAAAGGAATCAGAATAAGACCATAGAGAGCTACTGTATTGGGAAAGAGATGTTCCTCCCCCCCTTCATTTCTGATGATGAAGTACAATGCCTGCCATCAGAGAAAGACGTGGAGGTCAGGGCCTCTCTATCCCAGACATCCGAGGTGGATGTCCGGTGGGTGCAGGCCATGGAAGAACTCAAAAAGGATTTTGAAAATCAAGTTAGACAGGTGGAGGAAAAACTGGGAAGAGAAATGAGAGAGATGCAAGAAAAGCATAAAAAGCGGGTCAATACCTTGGTAAAGGAGACCCAAAAAAATGCTGAAGAAAATAACACCTTGAAAAATAGGCTCACTCAATTGGCAAAAGAGGTTCAAAAAGCCCATGAGGAGAAGAATGCCTTCAAAAGCAAAATTAGCCAAATGGAAAAAGAGGTTGAAAAGCTCACGGAGGAAAATAGTTCTCTCAAGATTAGAATGGAACAGATGGAGTCTAATGACTTTCTGAGAAACCAAGAAATCACCAAACAAAACCAAAAGAATGAAAAAAATGGAAGAGAATGTGAAATATCTCATTGGAAAAACAACCGACCTGGAAAATAGATCCAGGAGAGACAATTTAAAAATTATGGGACTACCTGAAAGCCATGACCAAAAAAAGAGCCTAGACATCATCTTTCATGAAATTATAAAGGAAAACTGCCCTGAGATTCTAGAACCAGAGGGCAAAATAAGTATTGAAGGAATCCATCGATCACCACCTGAAAGAGATCCAAAAAGAGAAACTCCTAGGAACATTGTGGCCAAATTCCAGAGTTCCCAGGTCAAGGAGAAAATATTGCAAGCAGCTAGAAAGAAACAATTCCAGTAATGTGGAAATACAATCAGGATAACACAAGATGTAGCAGCTTCTACATTAAGGGATAGAAGGGCATGGAATAGGATATTCCAGAAGTCAAAGGAACTAGGACTCAAACCAAGAATCACCTACCCAGCAAAACTGAGTATAATATTTCAGGGGAAAATATGGTCTTTCAATGAAACAGAGGACTTTCAATCATTCTTGATGAAAAGACCAGAGCTGAAAAGAAAATTTGACTTTCAAACACAAGAAGGAGAAGGAGCATGAAATAGTAAACAGCAAAGCGAAGTCATAAGGGATTTACCAAAGGTGAACTGTTTACATTCCTACATGGAAAGACAACATTTGTAACTCTTAAAACATTGCAGTATCTGGGTAGTTGGTGGGACCACACACAGATGTACATACACACGCACGCACACACACACGTATATGTGTGCACACACACATACACACAAGCATGCACACACAGAGACAGAGAGCACAGAGTGAATTGAATAGGATGGGACCATATCTTAAAACAAATTAAGGTAAATGGTGAGATAGAAATGTAGTAGGAGGAGAAAGGGAAAATGGAATGGGGTTAATTATATCTCATTCAAGAGGCAAGCAAGAAACTTTTTAGTGGAGGGAAAAAGAGGAGAGCTGAGAAAAAAACATGAAGTTTACCCTCATCACATTCAACTAAAGGAAGGAGTAAAATGCACACTCATTTTGGTATAAAAACCTATCTTACAGTATAGAAAAATGGGGAAGAAGGAGATAAGCAGGGAGGGAGGGATGATGGAAGGAGGGCAATGGGAGGAGGGAGCAATTTGAGGTCAACACTCTTGGGGAGGGACAGGATCAAAAGACAGAACAGAAACAATGGGGGCAGAATAGGATGGAGGGAAATACAGTTAGTCTTATACAACACGACTGTTATCGAACTCATTTGTAAAACTACACAGATATGGCCTATATTGAATTGCCTGCCTTCCCAAAGGTAATGGGTGGGGAGGGAGTGATGGGGAGAATTTGGAACTCAAAGTTTTAGGAAGAACTGTTGAGTATTGTTCTTGCTACTAGGAAATGAGAAATACAGTTAATGGGGAATAGAAAGTCATCTGGCCCTACAGGACAAAAGAGAAGATGGGGACAAGAGAAGGGAGGGATGATAGAAGAGAGGGCAGATTGGTGATAGGGAAAATTAGAATGCTCAGTGTATTGGGGTGAGGGGAGGGTATAAATAGGAGAAAATTTTGAACCCAAAATTTTGTGAAAATGAATGTAAAAAGTTTAATAAATAAATAAATTAAAAATTAAAAAAAAAGAAAGAAAATGAGAGTGACTTATTGCTTACTAAACCATATTTGTTTCAGGAAGTCCCCGAATTCTGTTAATCATTGTTGTGGAGCTCTGGACCGTCTGACCTGCTTGCTATTCAGTGTTTTTCTGCCTCTTTTTTGTGCACTATGCCTCCAATCGAGTTATGAGGCTCTTGGTCACCCATGAATTGGGATCTCACGTTGCTTATTCCTCAGTTCTTGTCCTCTGAGGTCACTGAAACTTGGAATTTTGCCAGAAAGCTTCTGAATTATTCCTGACCTCTGCTCTACCTTCTCTGAAGGATGGAATTAGCTTTGTCTTGGTCATTCCATGTTTCCTAGCTTTTCTAGAAGTCATTATTTCATGGCTGGGAAGTGCCTGGGATCACAGGGATGACACAGCAGGAGCTGGGATAGGCACTGGGCAAGGGAGGGATTGTTAAAGTAATGCAGTCCTTGCAGTTTGCAAATCCAGGAAAACAGAAATTGGTAAGAGAATAAAAAAAAGACAGACTAAGTCAACCAATTCAGACAGGCAAGTTATACCACCAAAGACCAAAGTCTTTGATAGCCAGGGCCTCCTGATACTCAGTGGAATGGTTCCCTGTGATTGCCTTGATAAAGATTGCCTGGGGTGTTTCTACACATATCCCAACTGTAGTTCTAAACAAATGTGGAGCTGAATACTGCTGTGACAAGAAATGACGTTATGAGCAGATTGAAATATAAGGAGGGGAGAGTATTCATCAGAAGCATGCTGGGTAATTTGGAGCACTTATATGAGCTGCTCTATTTCCTTATAGCTCTGAAATTCTACTGTGTACTCAGAACTCAAGCATGATAAACAGGTGACAAAAGATTTGAAAAAATGTTATTATATCTGAATGTTTTGTATTACGTGTTTTAAAATTCATTGTTTTGTGTATATTTTTGATGAACTTTAATACATTGTGGATAAATAAGCAAGCTGAGTATTTGGGAACTGTGCTTGACTGTGCAAGGAGAAATGAAGTTTTATTTCAAATATTATTTAAACAGAACAAATTTAAATGGTGGCACAAAGTCTTTTAGCAATTTATTTGAGAAATGGCCTAAAGAACCCTCAGTATCCCTGCTTGTAGGTTTAGCTATGAAGAGTCTGCCATCCAAAGGACTCTAAACTTAAAGAGTTCACTAAGAACTGTACATGATGCTAATTTCTGGAATGGTAATTTGCAAGGCTGTGGAGGTTTGGGATATTTTTAAACAATATACACATCCACTTCCTGTCCTTTCTTTGAAGTGAGAGTACTATGCAACTGCTAGACTTTACAGGGGACGTGACTATGAACAAAAGCAAAGGCTAAAATTGTACAAATGCTAATTTTCATTCTGTATGGATTGTATAAAGAGATCAGTGTTAACATGCTAAAAAGCTGAATTGAAATTAGAAATGCAATTATCCAGATTTTGTGTTTTCAGGTATCTATTTTGATGTGGATAGTTTGATTGCACTTTTGCATAATTGATTGAGTTGTATTTTGTAGTTTTATTTGACTTTCTACAGATCTTGTATCTGTTAATTAATAGCTGTGCTTGCAATGAATATCACACTGGTAGAATCTAGATTAGAGAATCTAGTTGTAATCTCCAAGTCCTTGATGAGACTTTGAGTATTAGGGCCCCACAGCCCATACTAGTTTTACTCTGTGGATTGTGGACATGTTCAATTTCGTTGGAAAAATCCTTTTTAGCAACGGTGTTTACAAGTCTTTGCTTCTTTATTATTCTATTGAGCATTGTGTTTTTGTAAGTAATTTACTTATTATATATAGGTATTATAATTATATACAGGTATTATAATTTTATATAGGTATTATATATATAATACCTATGTATTATAGATATTATATATATAATACCTATAATACATAGTTATTGTACCTTATCAGTAGTACAGTAAATATTAAAACATCTTAATGCTACGTACTACGTTCATCAGGAGGGAGGTGTTGAGTTCTTCCTAGTTAAAAGCTTCAGAAAACTTTGTCTCTTCACTGTGGAGACAAAGTGATGAGAGCTATGGTGATTCACAGAGAAGGGAATTATTTTGGAGGGTAAACTTTTAGCTAGGAATATCTAATTCAAAACTGACTTAAATTTTGGTATCTAATTGTGTTCATTATCTCATTCATGTGGGCACTCCATTGATATATATATTCTACTCACTCTCTCCTGGCACTTCTTATGGTCTAACTTCAACATAGTTTCTAAGCTCTATGCCATTAAAGCAGAAGGAAGAAAGAGGTATTATGATAGCAGTGTATTTACTTAGTTACCACTCCTTTTAGATATGTAAAACATTTTCTTGAGCCCAACACTGGGCCTTTGTACCTTTGTAGCTGTTTTACAAATATTTTTCCTTTTTATAAAGATAAAAGAGCAATGTTCCAGCTTAATTTTGGCCATATCATAACATTTTGCCTTTGTCTAAATTTTCAAGGTTTTGCATATAAAAAGTCAGAATACTACTGTGTGAACTGTTACTACTTGATTAGCTTAGTTTTTTTCTATGACTTTTCTAAGGTCAGTGTGTTTTGTTGTAAAGTTTGTGTGTAATTTATTTGGTTTTTTTGCTGACGCTTAGTGGAATTACAAGAAAATAAACCAGACTTCTCATCCAAAAAAATCCCCCAAAACAGTTCTGACTGCTACTGGCATTATAAGAAAATATAACCCCTCAAAAAACAAAGAGAGGCATTATACACTGAGATCCCAAATCCAGGTGACTTAAACAGATCACACTGGCAAGTCGTATCGGAATAGGCATTAACATTTCTTTAGTAATTACAGCATAGTTCTTACAAAATAATTATATTTCCAGAACATATAGTCACATCATTCTTTGGGAGTGAATTTTGGGGAGTTAGCAACCAGCTTCTCCTTCCTTAATTCAAAACAAAATGTCCAAATAAATTCCACTTAGGGGTGTGTCCTCCCCACAGTGCCCTTGCAGGTACACTCAGGTGTAGGTTCTAATGAGCCAAGTCCCATTCTTAACAATGCTCCAGAGCCCTCTCCAAATTCATCAGGGGCAGCTGGGCAGCAAAGTCCCTTGTGATTCCCTCTCTCATTGAAGAGCTTCCCATTTCTAATCATTCATTATGTCTCTGTGGTTGATTTTTCCTACCAGTTGCCATCTATCTTTATTCTGACCCCCTTGAAACCTACGGATTCCAACTTTTGCTAGATATTGGACTAAGTTCATGTTCTCTCTCTTTACTCACAAACTTTAGGCAGAAGGGGTCATGCCTCCCCTTTGTTTCATTATTTCTTCCACAGCAAAGTATTCCTTTTGGTGCAAATTAAATGCAGAAGAGTGTGCCACCTTATTTATTCCTCTACATTTTCAAAGATGAAGTTATCTCTGTAGAAACGAAAGGAAGTTTTGCAACTTGGGATGTCTATTTATGAAACAATTTATATAAACTTGCCCATTCCTTTCTTGGAAAATTTTCAAGGCCCTCAGTTCAAGGTCTTTTTGTTGCTCTAACAATCTCCGTTTGAGGTCAGCAAGATCCAATATAATTATACATCACACTCACTGTTGTGTGTATCTCATATTGGTTGGGTGAAGACAGTGTGTTTCCAAAGCTGGTCAGAGACTGGACCACCCTTGAGAAGGAGTTGAGGAGAAAAGTCTCAGTGGATTGGATTCAGGTGAGACTACAAAGAAGAAAGTACAGGAACTTCAAACTATATACTACAAAGACATGTCATCAAAGTGTATACATTTTGAGGGAATCGAATTCCCCCCATTTTGCAGTATAAAGGCCCTCCAATTTTGTCGGGATGAGTTTGTGGTGAAAAATGATGATGTCATTGTAGTGACCTACCCCAAATCAGGTAAGAAACAAGGATGGTTTGAAGGGAACATGTTTGGGGAGAAAATCTCATAATGGCTGTCCTGCAGTGTTTTACTTTTTATTTTTATAAATGAATATATTTTTAGGTTTTAACATTCACTTACACAAAATTTTGAATTCCAAAATTTTCTCCCCATCTTTCCCCTCTCTCCTCTCCAAGATGATGTACATTCCAAATATTCTTTCCCCAATCTTCCCTCTCTTCTATCACCCATCCTTTCTCTTTTTTCTGTAGGGCAAGACACAGTTTGATACTATGTTGCCTATATATCTTTTTTCCTATTTGCATGTAAAAACCATTGTTAATATTCATTTTTCTAACTTTGTGTTCCACATCCTCTCCCTTCCTCCCTTTTCACTCACCTTCATTGAGAAGACAGGAAACTTGATATAGGTTATTTAATCATGCAAAACATGTCCACAACAGTCATGGTGTGAGAGACTCACTATTTTTCCCTTCATCTTATCCTGCCCCCTTTTCTTCTATTCTCTCTTTTTACCCTGCTCCTCCTGATAAATACATTCCTCTGATTATTCCCTCTTCCCATTAGCCCTCCATCTATTTCTCTCCCTTTCTAATCCCCCTCTGTCCTACTTTCATATACAGTAAGAAAGATTTTCATACCCAATTGTGTGTGTATGCTATTACCTCCTTAAGTCAAATCTTATGAGAATAAGGTTCACTCATTCCCTATTACCTACTCCCTCTACTGCCCCATTGTTAAAATTTTTTCTTGCCTCTTTTATGTGAGGCAATTTATCCTAGTGAATCTCTCTCTTTTTCCTTCTCACATTACATTGCTCTCCCTCACCCTTTAAGTTTTATATTTTCTCTATTACCCTTCGTATTCAAGTCACCCCGTGCCCTCTGTCTACATATGTATGTACATATGTATAAATGTATGTGCATATAACACATAAACACATATGTCTACATATACACATATGTATTAATGTATGAATAAGGAATCTCACTGAACTAATTCTATTTTACAAGTTTTTTCACTCTTTTGACCCACTATAATTATGGGAAATTGAAAGTTCTACATATGTCTTTTTCTTTTCTCCATTATTTTGTTCCACTTCTCATTCACTTTCAGAACCTTATTCAGATGCTAAGGACATCAACTATCTCCTCCAAAAGTCCTTTGTTGATATGTGCTGTTGTAATTATGCATTCAATTTCCAGTTTTTCCAACCTTTTATTACCACAGAGATAATGGAGGAGTTTGTCATTTCCTTTTCTATCTCATTTTAGAGAGGAGGAAAGTGAGAGAAATAGGGTTAGGTGAATTGCCCAGGGTAACACTGCTACGAAGTGTCTGTGACCAGATTTTAAGTCAGGAAAAGTACTGTTCCTGACTCCAGACCCAGCCCTTTACCCACTGTTGACTTAGCTACCTATGTTTGTTTTAACTCTCAATACCCTTTGACAATTTAAAAGTTTGGAGAGACACATTTTTCTTCTCCTTAAAACTTCTATCTCTATGTCCCTATATCTTTACATGGGTTGGATGTTGTACTTTGTTCTCATCGAAGATGAAAGTCACACCACCATGCTGGAGTCAATTTTCAGTGTTTCTGACTGTGACTGAGTAGTCCAAAACAAGCTACCACAGGTCAAGAACCAATAGACCATGTGAACATTTGGGGTGCATACTGTAAATTTATGCATCCTCCCTTTCTTTTGAGCTCTTTCTATTCTGATTGGGCATAGAGCACAGCACCTTCTCAGATGTGGGTATGCCATGCTCAGCAATCCTGTACCAGTGTCCACCATGTCACAAATTCCAAAGTTCTTATGAGAGACCTAGAGAGTGTACTTGTATCTCTTCTTGACCTGTGAACACTTGACCTGTGTGAATTCTCTACAAAATACTCTTTTTGGCAACTGTACATTTTGCCTTCAAACAACATGGCCAGCTGAGTTTGAATGCTTAGGAGTGGAGTTCCAGAACGGATCTCAGTGTCTGGCAGCTTATCCTGTCATGTGATCTTCAGAATCTTCCCAAAGTAAATCAAAGGGATGCAATTCAGTTTCCTGACATACCACTAGCATACGGTCCTGCTTTCACAGGTATACACTGTTTGTCTTCAGTGGTCAGTTTTTTCCTGAAATGATAGGTAATAAGGCAGATGTAAATAAATTTACAAAAAGCAGAAAGACATTCAATTTAGCCAATATACATTCAACGTGGCCATCTTCCTGGTACCATGGTGGGGAGGACAATTTTGGTGAAATCTGGGAAAAGTTGTGTGGCCAAACATAGAGTGAAATGAGCAGGATCAGGAGAATAATTTATACGATATTAAAGCATGGTAACATTGGGAGACTTCAGAACATTGTTGAATGCAGTGGCCACCATGATCCAAGTGAATCGATTACAGACTTGACTAGCAACCTCTGTTCAGGGGTCATGAACTCAGGAAGAAGGAGATGTCCATATGGGGGCAAGAACTGTGTGGGAATTTGTTTAATGTGATTATGTATACCTCTTGTAAAGGGTTTGTTTTCCTTTCTTTAAGTGTGGGTTACAGAAGGTCTGAGGAAGGAAAAAAATTTCTCATTAACTTCAAAAATCATATCTAAATTAATTGGTGAATTCCATTGGAAAAAATCTTTCATCTCTTCAGAAAAACCCCATTTTCCTTTTCATTACAATTGTTCCCCCTCTTTTGTTCAGAAATAAATTCATGGACATCTTCTTCATTTCTTGTTTTTCCTTTGAAGCACTTTACTACATGGGATTACTCTTATGTTTCTTCCCTTAGAATATTTTGAAGTCTGTTATGCCAAAATCTAGGAGATTTGTGCAACTGTGCATTGAGTTCTCTTTCCTACAGAAGAAAAAATCCTCTTGGTTAGTATAGTCACTTCTTTCCTCCAAGGATTCTCATAATGTCTACCAAAACAACTAGTTAATCCCAGTCAGTGAGAACTGTGCCCAAGATAGAGTTTTCCCCTGTTGTTTCTTCTATCTTTAGAAGGATAAAATTGTCAAAAAGCAATTTAGTAAGTTATTCCCTTCTCTGTTTTTCTTAGAAAAAGGTCAAAAGTTGTCTTATTATCTTGCATGTCCCATTGCTGCTATATCTTACCTTTCTGCCAGTCTTAGGATCTATTTCTCAATAGTCTTATCTATTTTCTTTCTCTTTGAAGGTGGTCTGTAGAATGTAGGGTTTAATGCCAAACGTTCTTTTTTTCATTCTTTTGTGTCATTTTCCCAAGTGCCCCTCATGATCCTTCCCCCTGTGCGACATTGGTTGCTGCATCAACTCATATGTGTAAACATTCTCAGTATATCTTACTACTTCATACTCAGATTTTACACACACTATTTCCCTTAACTAACCTATATTCATATGGAGCCATGGTATGATCTTGAATTTCCTCTGAAAAACTGTCAAAGTCATCCATGTGTTCCATTTGGACCTCTCCTACCATGGTCCTTCCTACTCCTTGCCAGAATTTTGAGAATTTTTATGTGAAGTCAGGGAGCCATGTATTTTACTGTTAGTTCCTTTCTTGGGTTTTGTATTCTCCACATTTATGCCTATTTCCTCTACTATGCTTCTCTAATGCTACTACTATGGCATTTGCCATAAGGGTATATGGACTAAGTCATTTTCCCCATCCTCTTTATTAGAAAGTCTTTTTAATTATATTCATGAGACTCATGACCAATACAGTCTCACTCCCTTTGATTAGGTTCACTCCATCTCTGGACAATAATGTTGTTAATCGTATGTTAAATGCTGTGATCCAGAGCACCAAATTTTATTTTTCTTAGTCAAGGATTCATTTTGCACATTACTTTTTCTCTTTAGGACCTCTTAACTTAAATATTCAATCACAAAGAAGGACAGTCAGTGCTCCTCTCATCTTTATATTCTCGCTTAAGATTTCCTAATCTCGTTTAGGTTCCTTGTGGCAGAATCGAGCAATTCCACTTCAACTCCCTTCACTGAGTAGCTATCACCGATTGGATGAGTTTTAGGATGTTGTCTGTCGTGGTCCTGAATATGTGACCCAGGGTGGTACTCTTTGTTTTTGCTTTCAGTTTTCCAATCAGGTGGGTCAACATATCTGAGCAGAGAATCCACAACTTTCATTAATCTTCTCTTCTTTCTCTTCCCCTTTGCATATTACTTGATACATCCTGCGGCTTTCTGATGACAATATTGAGAAGACAACAACTTTCTCCTCTCATGGAGCATTTATTTCATGAGACTCAAATTCATTTTCTCTTTCTCTTCACTCCTTCCTACTCTTCTCCATCTCCCATGGAAAATAGCCTCTGAACTTAGATATCATATGCAAAAGAGCCCATATTCACATACTTTCTCTTTTCTCCTCTCTCCATTAGGAACCAATTGGGTCATTGAGACCCTGAGTCTGATTCACTGTAAAGGGGACAGCACCTGGGTTCAATCTACTCCTATCTGGGAGCGGTTCCCATGGATAGAAGTTGAAGTTTGCCAGCATTTGATTTGCGCAAAAGAAGAAAATCGAACCCGGTTTTACACTAGCCACCTCCCCATCCACTTGTTCCCTAAGTCCTATTTCCACAGCAAGGCCAAGGTGAGCAAATTAGAATTCTACACAAAGAGCTGGATACTGGTATGATAATTGCTAGATGGCTAGAAGGTACAAACCTGATCTGTCTCTTTCAAAGACTGAGAGCAAGTGGGGCCACATCACTTGAGAAATCAAATGCATTTTCTTACCCCACCTTCGTATCCATCATATGTCAACATAGCCCTTTAATTCTGTTGGTCTTTTATTTAAGTCCACTCTGTAGCTCCTCACTACTTATGGCTTTAAGACAGGAGCATATTTTTACCTGAAAAGTTATCCACAATCTGCTTTCAGGCTTTGAATGCCACATAAATTCTCTCTACTCACTATCATCCATTATTTCAGCCTTCCAGACATCATTCCAAATAGCTTTGCAGAATGACTTGAGGAATTCACAGTGACATCAACAATGCATTTAAGACACCTGGTTTCCTAGACCCCTCTGACATTTTTCACCTTCTAAGAAATTTAAACTGTTTCCAGTGCATCCTTATGTATCTTGTATGTTCATAGCTCTTTTTTATTTGCATAATTGCCATGTTGAAAAAAAGAGCAAGAAAAAGATAATGAAAAACGTGTTTCAATCTACATTGAGATTGCATCTGTTATTTCCATAGATAAAAATTTTCATCCACAGTGCATGGAAATTGTCTGAAATCAATGTGTTGTTTGGAACAGCTAAGTCACTCAGAGTTGATCACTGTATAAAGTTGCTGTTAGTGTACAAAATGTTCTCCTGGTTCAGCTCACTTTACTTAGAATTAGTTCATGTAGGACACTAAAGGTTTATTTCTGAAATTATTCTGCTTATCATTCCCTATAGCTTAATAACATTCCATTTCACTCATCTACCATATCTGGTTCAGCCATGCCAAAATTGATAGACAACCTCTCAAATTTCCTAATCTCTGAGACTACAAAAAAAGAGCTGTTATAAATATTGTACATAACAGTACTTTTCCTTATTATTTGATATTTTTGAGATGTGTGCCTAACAGTGGTGTTGCTGTGTCAAGTTATATAGACAATTTTATTGTCCTTTGGCCATTGTTATAATTTGCTTTCCAAAGTGGTAGAAACAGTTCACAGTAGCTCAGTTTTTCCACATCTGTTGTAATATGTTATTTTTCTTTTCTGTTATATTTTCTAGTCTGATATGTATGAATTGCCATGAAAGAGTTATTTTAATTTGGATTTTCCCAATCAATAGTGATTTGCAGTCTTGTAAGATCATAAGAAACTCATCAATTCCTTCAGCGATGGAAGAAACTAGAGGAAATAAGAAAAAGATTGGTAGAACCAGTTAGCCAGGAAGAGAGAGGGTGCAGTAGGTCTAGTCAGGGTGAAAAACAAGTGGATAAGAAAAAAAACCACAAGTGGATGGGCAAGATGCAGTCATTGGCCACCCCATTAGGAGGACAATTCTGATCCAGAAAAATAATTAAATATAGTACGCTGTACCAGGACATAGGGTAGGAATGTCTGCATGAGAAGTGGAAACCGTGATGGTGGAGTTCCTGTTGTAAGAACCTAGTAGTAACCAGAAAAAAGGTGTTAAGTAAGCACTTAAAAGGAAGCAATCTGGTTTGGTTTGTTTTTTTTTTTAAAAATTGCGTGTTATGAGAAGGTGCAATTGCTTTGGCTGCCTATAATAGTCCTGATTTCTCTTTCAGATAATTTATGTCATGCGGAATCCTAGAGATGTGGTGGTTTCCCTTTATCATTACTCAAAAGTGTTAAAAATGTTAGAGGGTACAGACAATTTTTCCGAGATGTTGGAGATGTTCTCTCAAGGAAATGGTGAGCACATCAAGAGCCATAAACTCTTCATCTTTAGAATAGGAGTCATTTTTGTTTCTAGTGAGTTTTTTCAAGACAACACATGAGGGAAGCAACTACAAGTCTAGCCCCATTTTCTTTGATAGGTAAGCAGACCCAGAGGCTCTTTTCTCCCTCTTCTTAGAAGCTCCTTTGTATGGATTTCCCTTTTCTCTCCAACACACTCTATGTCAGGTTATATGCTTCTATGTATGCCCATGAGGTAATCCCCCCAGTCACAGGTAGTCTAGCATATGTTCCCTTTATTTCTCCCTTGGGACTGATAAGCCATGGACCCCTAGGTATGTAGAGCCCATAAATTAGGAGTGACTTGTCTAGCACATGCATGGGACACATCTCTGGCTGAAAGATCATAGTCACCAGCCCTCAAAGCTGAAAGATTTCCTGGAGTTGGAATAATTAATTCACTTAACTTTACCTAAAAGAAAAGTATGGTCCAGAAAAGGGGAGGGACTTAGAACCACAGAACCTCAATGTTGAGGGGGAACCTTCAAGTCCAAGTCACTCATTTTTCATGTGGAGAGACCATGGTCTACCAATAGGAAAGGATCTTTCAAACTTGAAAAGCATTTATTAAATGCTTACTATGTGGAAGGCACTGTACTTAGCAGTGGAAGTACTGAGAAAATGAAAAAAAATTATAATCCGTGTTTTCAAGAGTCTCACAATCAAATGAGAGAGATAAAATGAAAACACCTATGTACAAGTGAACTATATACAAGATAAATGGGAGAACCACATACAGAAGGCACTGTACCCTTAAAGAGGATCTGGAAAGTCTTTTTTTTTTCACAAGATGATATTTCATCTGGGGCCTGATGGAAGCTAGAAAATCCAGGGGACAGGGATGAGAAGGGGGAGAATTCCCACCCTTGCGGACAGACTCTAAAATAGGATGGAATACAGAGATGAAAGGACTTGCCTGTGAACTTCAGGGAGGACAGTATCATTGCATCACAGAATATGTGAGGAGAAGTAAGTAATGAATAACCTGGGTAGTTCAGAAGGGCGTAAGTTATGAAGCCAAATGCAATGTTTTATCTTTGATCCTAGAGGAAATCATGAGCCAGGTACATATTGCATGAGGTGGTGTTAGGTAGGATGATTGATTGTTGAAAACTGGACCTGATCAGGCTTCTGCTTTAAAAAGAGCCATTTCATAGATTTTCAATATTTCTTGCTGTCCAAAGATATTGTATTATGACAGACCTGCAGAATCAGGTCCATGCCTCATGACTCTTAAATCCAGGGCTCTTTCTCCTAAAACATGGCAAACGTCAAATTCAAACCCCTACTCTAGACCTCAAAAGTCACCTTGTCCTGGCAGCTTTCAATGAGGCTCCTTCCCTGACGTAGAAGTCATCAAATAATTAATGTTATCTCCCACATTTGTAATTCTATGCCTGTCTTGTGGAAATCCTCAATTTTTTATGGTTACATAACTCATCATTCAGTCCTGCCCCCATCTGCAAACCAGATCCATGAGGGTAGGGTTGTCTCTTATTTTTCTTTCCATCTCGCAGATTGAACATGACATATCAAAATGTCACCCTGGTCGTCCATATGCCTTTTATTGACTGAAAATTTGGACAAATAGTTTTACCTATCTGTCCTTCAGTTTCCCAATCTATAAAACATGGTTAGATTGCATGACTTTAGAGATCCTTTTCAGCTCTAGAGATATGTTCTCATCTTTATATTTTGTCACAAAAAAACCTGATCAGTGTCAGCCTCAAGCAAAACTTGGTGTTTGAGTAGTCCCTGAGCCAGTATTTGATGAATGAATGAAGTATTATTGAATGGGTAAATAAAGAAATTCACGTTCAAGGGACCTCCCTTCTCTTCTCCATCTGCAGTCCCATATGGATCCTGGTTTGACCACATCTCTGGCTGGCTGTCCTTGAGAGAGAATGACAACTTCCTAATCTTGACTTACGAGGAACTTCTGCATGTAAGTGCTCAATCTTCCCTTTCATTCACCTCATCTTCATTTTTATTTTCCCTCATCTTCATCTTCCTTTACCTTTGTCAGCTTTTCTCTTTTACCCTTCCCTTCAATTAGTCGACTAATTCTCCTTATATTCTGCCCTCTCCTTTTCATATCTATCCAACTTTCTGTTTCCATCTCATTGCTCTTATGGACCTTTGACTTGTAAAACAAAAGACTACAGAAATTGGTAAAGTACTCCTATTTCTCACAGATTCAATGAATTGGAAGAAAAGAGATAGAATGTTTTAACTTTTGACTATAATTCCATGAATACAAAATATTTTGGAAGGAAACATAACAAACAGAAAGGCTAATGAGAAGCAGAATCAAGTTAATTTAAAAATTCTTATTTCAGAGTAAGCATTAAATAAATACAATCAGTTAGGTACAATTTGACAGGTTTCGCACTAACAAACAACTTTTATCAATCAAAGAGAAGACAAATTCAATTATTAAGCTCTTCTCCTGAAGATAGACCCTTCTGAGGTTGACCAATATGCACAACATATATATATATATGTGTGTGTGTGTGTGTGTGTACACACATATATGCAATATGCACACATATGTACACACACATATGTCTTTGTGTGTATATATGTCAATTGCAAGTTCCTTCTGTCTAAATTTTTAATCATTGTTGCAAGTAATTTTATTCAGTTTCCCCACCATTTCTAGTCAGTAAAAGCCCCTTTTTGCCTCTCCTGGATTGCTTTAGTCTTTTACTTTTATTTCGTTCTAGGAGTACTCATCTTTCATATTTTCTTTCTGTTCTCCACTTCCTTTTCTTCTCCTTCTTTGGAATTTGTATGTCTTCCATTTCTTCTTTTCTCCCTTCTTCCTTCTCTTCTCAAGTTCCTTAATTTACCCAAACTTTCATATCATGATACATGCTTCATTCATTATGCCTCATTCCTTCTAAATCTATCTTCCCCCTTAGCTGGGGATTAAGTCTTTTCACCTATATGAACTCTGTAAGGTCTCCAGTCTTGCTCCAGTTCGTATTTCTACTCCTCCCTATCCTGAACTTACCCTTTACCAGTCAACATTAGATTGTCTTCCACTCTCAAATACCTATGAGTCCTTGTCCTGTTGTCACTTATGGATTGCCAGGCACGAGACAGGTTTCATTTTCATCTTTTGCCTCCTAGACATTCATGGTATGTAATTCCAACTCATCTCTCATTACAGCATCAGAATTCTTTTATTCTCTCATAACTAACTTTTTAGGACACTCTTCACAGGGACTTTTCTCCTTAAGCTTTCCCCTTCCCCAATCCCTTACTGTCAAGCAAGAAACTTAGCTTCATACTTTACTGGAATATGCAAGGCATTTGCCATAAGCTTTCTTTTTTTCCCTTCTCTGAATCTCAAAAATCCCTCGGTATCCTTCACTCCCCATTCCCCTGCTTTGCTTTAATCTCAAATAAATAATTGGTGTTTCTTCTTCCCTTGTACTTCCTCACTTATGCCCTTAGTATCATCTTCCTCAAAATATAGCTTTTCTCATATTAATTCTCCCTACCTACTGATTCATTCTTTCCTTCCTACACTTAACCAGTCATTTGACCTTGTTACCTGCAGTTTTCTGATCTGTAATATAATAGGAAGAAGCAAGTGGCAAGCCACTTTAGTATCTTTGTGAAGAAAACTCCAAATGGGGTCATCAAGAGTCAGATATCCTGAACCAATTTAACCATCAATAACGCTTCCAACAAGTACTCTAGGGATTCTCTACCAGCAAAAAAAGAATTGATCCTACCATGCCACTGTTGAAATTTTGTTACGTTTCCCTGAGTAAACCTATGGTTAGCAATCTTACTTGCCTTCAGAACTATGTGTCACCCAGAACTTCCAAAAGGACACCCTATCAATTCGTTGCTTTATCTGTAACCTCATTTCCCTATAATATGGCAATAAAGGGTAAAATGTGGCTAAGCTATCCCATTCCCTTTATTTTTTATACTTAAACATGTATTTTCTTTTAAAAAAAATTATTTATATTCAGTTTTCAGCACCCAATTTCTCATATATTTCACTTCCCCTACCATGCCATCCCTTCTATTATCCCCCTTCTCCTTTTGAATTCCCCTCTGTTTTTCTGTATTGTAAGGGCAACTTTCATGCCCAATAGATTGTTCTTGTTATTCTCTCCTAAAACCAAATATGTCGAAGGGAAAGTTCACTTATTTTCTCTCACTTTCCCTCCTTCCTCCCTTTATAGAAGTTCTTTCTTGTCTCTTGTATGTGAGATAATTTACTACATTTTACCTTTCACTTTTTCTTTCTCCTGGTGCATTCCTCTCAACACTTAATTTTGTTTTTTAGATATCATCCCTTCATTTTAGGCTCACCCTATTTCATATGTCTCTGTCTGTTTTAGTGTACCTCTCTGTCTCTGTCTGTATACACACACACACATGCACACACACAAACATTCCCTCAAACTCCCTTAATACTGAAAAATTTCTCATGAGTTATAAATATAACTTTTCCATGGAGGAATGTAAAGACTTCAGGTTGAATTAGCCCCATATGTTTTCTCTTTCCGGCTTGCCTTTCCAAGCTTCCCTCTCTTTTTTAAATAGATTTTTTTTTTATTAACACATGTACATTTACTTGTGTTCTGGCTTGTTGAAGCAGTAGGTGAGACAACACTTGCCACAATAATGTTTGTCAAAATGGCTAGGCATGAAACTTCCAGCACCACATTCATCAGAAGGTCATTCTCAACGAAAGAGGTTAATCTTGTCATTTTCAGCAACCTTATGGCACTTCAGAACAGCAAGTTCAACCTTCTTTCTTTTATGCTTGTTCTTTTTATGAGTGATGTAAGACTTCTTTCATGTCATGGCACCACCATGAAGCCTAAGAACAAGATGAAGGGTAGATTCCTTCTGAATGTTGTAGTCAGACAAAGTATATCCATCTTCTAGTTGCTTGTCAGCAAAAAATCAGTCTCTTTTTCAGGGGCAATATCTTCTTTATCTTGTATCTTGGCTTTGACATTTTCAATAGTATCTGATGGTTCAACCTTAAGGATGATACTCTTCCCCATCAAAGTCAACACAAAAATCTGCATCATGGCATTAGATTCACCTGAGAACAGAGGAAAAGTAAATGATATGGTCAAAAGCAACCAGTAGGATGCAAGGAAGCTCTGCCATGGAGTGCAATGTGTGCACACTTTCTCATGCTTCTCTTGATTTTTGTATTTGAGTCTTCTACTCAATTCTTCTCATTTCAACAAGAACGTTAGGATGTCCTCTATTTTACTGAAATTCCATTTTCCCTTGAAGTATTATAGTTTTACTGTGTAGTACTTCTTGGTTTTAATACTACCTCCTTTGAACTTCAGAATATCACATTCCAATACCTTTTTATCTCTTGATGCAGAAGCTGTTAAATTCTGTGTTATCCTGATTATGTTCCCAATATATTTGAGGTGTTTCTTTTTAAATGGTTGTATTACTGTTTCCTTGATGTGGGAACCCTGAAAATTGGCTAAAATATTCCCAGGGGTTTTTTCCTTTTGAGTTCGCTTTTAGCAGGTTGGAATCTATCCATTTCTATCTCATCCTTTTGGTCTAGAATATCAGTGGAGGTTTCCTTGATAATTTCTTGAAAGAAGAAGACAGACTCTTTTTATTTGTAAATCATGGCTTTCTCCTTGATCCATTTTCCAGGTTAGTTGTTTATCTAATGAAATATTTCACATTGCCTTCTATTTTTACATTCTTTTCATTTTCTTTTATGGTTTCTTGACTTCTCCTGAAGTCCTTAGATTCCAACTGGTCCATTCAAATTTTGATGAATTATTTTTCTGACTGAGCTTTTGAACGCCTTTTTGCATTTGGCCCATTACGCTTTTTAAGGTAGTTTTCTCCTCATTGGCTTTTTGGATCTCTTTTTGACATTTGGACTACTCTAATTTTAAAGGTATCCTTTTCTTCAGAATTTTGGGGGCTTACCTTTTAGCAAGCTGTTGACTCATTTTTCATCATTTTCTTGCATCACTCATTTCTCTTCCCAGTTTTTTCTCTAATTCTGTAACTTGATTTTCAAAATCATTTTTGAAGTCTTCCATGGCATGAGACAAGTTCACATTTTTCTTGGAGTTTTGGATTTTTTGTCTGATTGTATGTTTTCATCTTCCTTGTCCCCAATGATGTAAGAAAATTCTTCACCAAATGTGTTTCTTTATCTTGTTTTTGCTCATTTTCCCATCCAGTTACCTCACTTTTGTACTTTTTGCAAGTGAGGGGCTCCAGAAGCAACCTCCTATTCTGCATTGGCTGCTGCAGCTATGGCTTATTCCATAGCAGTTGCTGGGGCTGGAAGTGGGGCTAGGGCTGGATCTCACTGCCCTTTCAATCATGCGAGAGACCCTTCTCACTGACCATAGAAACTGTGTAGTGTTTGTGGATTCTGAATTCTGGAAACTGAAGTTGCTGCCAGTGATTCAGTCCCTAAGGCTGGTTCCAGCTTCATACAGAACTGTGTTCCACTCTTAGAAAGGTATGATAGATCTTTTCTGTCAACTTTCCAGAATTAATTGGTTTCAAAATTTGGAAAATTGGTTGGAAATTTGGTTCACTCCCTCACTTTGTGGTTTCTGATGCTCTAAAATTTGTTTAGAATAATTTTTCACAATTTTTTTTGAGGGGTTTGGGTGAAGAGCAGTAGCAGGTCTCTCCTTCTCCTCCACCATCTTGACTCTTCCCATAGACCATCCATTTTAAATAAAAGTGCTTCTATAAGGATTGTCTTTCCCTTAGTTAGAAATTGGCCTGGCTAAGCAGGAAGGGGTAATTGATGGTTTTGAATTTCTGTGCCCACAAGCACTCAAAGCTCTTATTTTTATGTACTTAAGAAACTCTTCTCGGTGAAGAAACTCTTCATTATTGAGGGAAAGTTCTGAACTCAGATTTCCTTTTAACACCCTCAAATGTCTTCCTATAGTTCTCTGTCTCATTGTCAGGCTCCTAGAAGAAGTTGCTAATCTTATTTCTTCCATTTCTTCTACCATCGTGCACAATTCTCCCTCATGCAGGAAACACTTCCTGATTTCCCCAGGTGGTAATGAGTCCTCTTCAAAATTATTCTTGTTTTTTTTTCTAATTTCATTCCTAAAATGTATACAAAATGTTATACAGATTTCCTTCAGAATTTAAGTTCCGTCATGTTAAAGACCATTCTGTTTTTCATTGTATTCTCAGTGTTGGACACAATGGGTGCTTAATCAATCCCTGATGATGCTACCTCATTTTCTTCCTTCCATCCACCTCTTCTTAACTATTTACTTCCTCCACTTCAGCTTCTCTTCCTCCTTCTCTTCTTCCCCTCTTCCTTCCTTTCCAATTTCCCCTTTTACTCTTCTTCATTTGGCCCTTTCCTTCTAATTTTATTTCTAATCGTTTTTTCCTTTTCTATTCGTTTCCGTTTCCTGTGTTCATCCTCCTCTGTCTCTTTTCCTGTTCTTACTCCTATCACAACCTTATCCCCTGATTTCTTCTCATTTTGATTCTTCCCTGTTAATTGTTGTTTTTTTCTATCCCTGCTTTCTCTTATGTGTGGGGTCTTTCCACAGGATATGCGGAGAAATGTGGATAAGATTTGTCATTTCCTGGGAACAAGGTTGAAGGAAGAAGAAGTAGACTTAGTGATAAAGAATGCTTCCTTTTCTGTCATGAAAGACAACAAAATGTCCAACTATTCAATCCTGCCTGATTATGTGATGGATCACAGCCAAGGCAGCATAATAAGAAAGGGTGAGTAGGAGCCGTAGAGAGAAATGAGCAAAGAAAGTGAGTGTCTTTCCACGCTTTTCCTGAACACAGCAAGTGAGACAGGAGGGTCTGAATCCAACACTACAGGATAAAAAAAAGCAATCAACATCTTTTTATACTTACACTGCATATAAAAGAGTACAGTAATCCACTCATGGATGGGAACCTCTCATGTATTTACTCTTTTAAGTAGACCTACTTATTTTGAGGAACTTCTGTTCCCAAAAGTCTGAGCAGGCCATCCCAGGTATTAGTGCTGCCCCTGTGTTTCCTATGTTTGGATATGGGCATTTATATGCTTTATATATATATATATATATATATATATATAAATTTATTTTATATTTATTTATTTATATTGTTTTATTTATTATATTATATTTATATACATTATTTATGTGTATTCATATATATATAATGAATGAAATGACCTCTGGTCTCAATATTCCTATTCCTGGCAGATTCAAATATGTCATCATCCTTAAGGCTTACTCTGAACTCTTGAGGTGAAATCTAATGAATCTAGGGAAGTCTGTCAATTGGCTTTGTTAGTGCATTTCTGTGGAAGTATCTGAAGTCAAAATTCATTACATCCATAGTTGAACTCTTTGTATATCCATAATTCTTCTCTTGAACTTCCTCATTGTTGTCAATGAGGCAATGTATTGACTGTCCTTTTTAATAATCATGCACAAATGCCCAAATCAGTTGCTCTCATTCTCCAACCAACTGGTCAGTGGCGTCAATCAGTCAGTATTCCTTTGACAAGTATTCTGTTTAAGGGAAGATGTTCCAAGTATTCCATGACTTTATTATTTAGGCAACTTTTAAAGAATTGAGCAAAATATTCCTGCTCATTTGAACCTTTCCCTGAGAATTGCATATCTTTCCCATGCAAGCTGTCCAGCATGGATGTCAGAACACTGAATTTTCTGCAAGTTGTTGTAGTCAAACTCAATATCATGGAGGCTTTCCAGGAAACTTCTGATACTGTCCCTTTGTTCCTTCTGCTGCTCTATTACTTCTGTTGTACATCCCAACGAAGAGTCAAAGCATTCCCCTTTACAGGATGGAGATACCTTCCTGAAGAGAACTTTTTGTAGCATTCCCTTTCTATAGACTTCTTGGTGTTATTATCTGGCATTTTGTCAGTTGACATACAAGACCTAACTATTGTACCTAAAGATGATCCTCTCTCTCTCTCTTCTCTCTCTCTCTCTCTCTCTCTCTCTCTCTCTCTCTCTCTCTCTCTCTCTCTCTCTTTCTCTCTCTGCCTGAGGCTGCATCTGGATGAACTGGAAGTGCTCTAGTTATAACAGATGCCCAGTTAAGATTCATTTCCCTTCAGCCCAGAGACTGTCTCCAATCCTATTTCCATTAGTTACCTTCTTCTTTTTCCTTCATGACTGATCAGTGAACTTTCATACATATTCTTACAATAGGGCACATAAATTCCCAATTATGTCTAAACACAGGCTACTTTCCCATCATCAGGGATTGTTTCCATGGGTCAGCATTCCCATTACACTTTAAGGACTACAGGGTCTTGCCATTAGTGCGAATCTGAAAGAATAAGCAGTTCTTCTCATGCTATATAGTTTCATGCCTCTGTTGTCTTCCCAAAGGAGAGGATGAGTTCTTTGAGAAGAGTAGTAACTGTTGAAATGGATACTGTACAACATCTTATCACTTGCAAATTCAAAGAATAAGCTTCAGTTTTATTTTGTGGTTTACAGTCATCTCTAGAGAATGGTTCATAAGAGATTTGTCAGGGCCAGAAATTATTAAATATCTGTTGCTGCTAAGAAATACGAAAAGTAATACAAGATCTTTATCATTGCTTGCCTTCCTACTGCATGTAACCATAGGTGGACACAATTCTCAAAAGAGAAAATGAAAGAGGAAATGGAATATAGGAAAGAAGAGGAGGAAAGAAATATCTCAAATGTACCTCAAGCAGGTGGCACCCATTTCCCAAAACTATCTTCATAGAAACAATTGTTAGGCTAGGAATTGCATGGCAAGTTCATCTATTTGAAGCCATGACTCTTGAATTCTCATTAAAAGATTCATTTTATCACTAAATTTCTTCATTTTTTGAGGTTTCTTTTCCCATTATATTTTCATTTGTTTCATTAAATATTTCACAAATAAAAAAGATAAAGAAAAATTTTTTAAATAATAAATTTAAAAATTCTCTCCTTCCCTTTAATTTTCCACCTATTCTTTGATAAGTGAAGCAATTTGATTGAGATTATATATGTGAAAAACATATGCCCCTATTGAATATTTCGATGACACAAAAGAAGTTATTCTCAAAACACCCAAGAAAAATAAGTTGAAAATAGTTTTCTTTAACCTGTGTCCAGAGTTTATCCTTCTTACTGAGAAGGTTGATAGGATTTTTCATTATTAGTCCTTTGGAATTGTCTTGGATGACTGTTTTGATCCAAGTAGCTGTCATTTACAGTTGATCATCATGCAATATTGCTGTTACTTTGTGCAATACCCTCCTATTTCTGCTTGCTTCGCTTAGATTCAGTTCATAAAAGTCTTCCAGGCTTTTCTTCAACCACTGTGCAAATCATTTCTTATGGCACAAAAATATTCCATTATATTAATTTACTACAACACATTGAACTATTCCCTACCTCAAGGAATTCCCCTCCAGTTCAAATGCTTTGCCACAAAGAAAACTTTGCCAAAAAGAGGACTATAAACATTGGAGTACATTTAGGCCCTTTCCCTTTTTCTTTAGTCTTCTGGAGATGTGGAATTAGCAGTGATGTTTCTGGATTAAAAGATATGAATACACAGTTCAAAGCCCTTTAACAATAGTTTCAAATTCCTTTTTAGAATGGTTGGATCAATTTATAACTCAACTCATAGTGAAATAGTGTTCCAATTGTCCTACATCCTCTTAAATTTTTGTGACCTCCTCTTTTTGTTTCATTGTAGTCGATCTAGCTATAGGGTGATACCCCAGAGTCTTTAATATGCATTTCTCTAATCAATAGTGATTTAGAGTATTTTTCATATGAAAATGGGTAGTATTGGTTTCTTCTTCTGAAAACTGCCTGTTCGTTTCCTTAGAATACTTATCAGTCGGGGAATGTTGGATGTTCTTATCAATTTGGCTAAATTTTCTATATCCTTGAGAAAGGAAGCTGCTATGAGAAAAACTTGCTGCAAAATTTCGTCCCAGTTTTCTACTTTCCTCCTAACCTTGGCTGCACTGATTTTGTTTCTGGAAAAAGTTTTTAAAAATTTAATATAGACTTACTAAAGTTGAACGCTTTACATTCCTACATGGAAAGACAATATTTATAACTCTTGAAACTTTTTTCAGTGTCTGTGTAGTGGCGAGATTACACATGCACACTCACACACACACACAGAGAGAGAGAGAGAGAGAGAGAGAGAGAGAGAGAGAGAGAGAGAGAGAGAGAGAGAGAGAACACAGGGTGAATTGAATAGGATGGGATCATATCTTAAAAAAGTGAAATTAAGGGGTGAGGGAGACGTATTGGGAGGAGAAAGGGTGAAATAGAATGGGGCAAATTATCTCTCGTAAAAGACGCAAGTAAAACTCTTTTCAGTGGAGAGAAAAAGGGGGGAGGTGAGAAAAAACATGAAGCTTACTCTCATCACATTCGACTAAAGGAAGGAATAAAGTGCACGCTCATTTTGATATGAAAACCTATCTTACAATACAGGAAAGTGGGGCAGAAGGGGAGAAGCAGGGTAGGGTGAGATGATAGAAGAGAGGGCAGTGGGAGGAGGGAGCAATTAGATGTCAACACTCTTGAATAGAGACACGATCAAGAGAGAGGGGAAGAAATGGAGGGCAGGATAGGATGGAGGAATATATAGTTAGTCTTGCACAACACGACTGTTACGGAAGGCATTTGCCATACTACACAAATATGGCCTATATTGAATTGCTTTCCTTCCCAAAAGGGATGGGTGGGATGGGAGGGAGGACGTGAAGGTGAAACTCAAATTTTAGGAACAAGTGTTGAGTATTGTTCTTGCATACATCTAGGAAATAAGAAATACAGGTAATGGGGTATAGAAAGTTATCTTGCATTAGAAGACAAAAGAGAAGATGGGGATAAGGGATGGGAGGGATGTTAGAAGGGAGGGCAAATTGGTGATACGTGTAATTAGAATGCTAGGTGGTTTTGGGTGTGAGGTGGAGAGAAATGGAAAAAAAAAATTGGAACCGAAAATTTTGTGGAAATGAATGTTGAAAATGTAAAGAAATAAATTTAAATACAAAAAAAGGGATTTTTGGAACACCCCATGTAAAGCATTCTGTCTTACTCCACAGTTTCGTTATCTGTTCTCCCAGATGAATACTTGCTATTAAAATTACTCAGTTTGGCTTAAAAAAACTTAATGTAGTCCAGTATATCCATATTAAATCCTGTAATGCTCTCTGTCTCTTGTTTAATCACAAATTCTTCCATTATGCACAGACATGAGAGGTAAAAGTTTACACCCTCTTGCCATCAGATTGTATCCCCCTTCATGTCTAAATTCCTTAACAATTTTCACCATATTTTGGTATTTATTTTTAAATGTTGATGTGTACCTGGTTTCCACCGAACTCCTTTCTAGTTTTTTTCAGCACTTGTTTGTAAATAATAACTTCTTGTTCCAAAAACGTGGATCTCTGGGTTTATAAAACACCAAATTTCTATTGTCACTTATTGCTCTGAATTGTGTGCCTAATCTTTTCCACTCATCAATCTATCTCTTTCTTAGTCAGAACCAGATTGTTTTCATGGTTACTGCTTTGTAAAACAATATGAGAGCTGGTGTGGTCAGACCACATTCCCTCTCAAGTTTTTTCAGATTCTCTACATCTTTTTTCTTAAAGACAAATTTTATATTATTACTTTTATTAGCTCCATAAAATAATTTTCTTTAGTTTGATTCAACTGGCACAGAATAAATAAGTTAATTTAGACTGAATTTTCATTTTTATTATTTTAGCTCATTCTATCCCTGAAGAAGTAAGGTTTCTCCATTTCTTACATCCTACTTTGTGTGAAAATCCTTTTGTCATTGAGTTCATATATATTCTTGGTTTCTCTTGGCAGGTAAACTCCACAGTATTGCATCTTGTCCACAGTAACAATCAGTGAAATTTCTCTTGTTATCACTTCCTTGTAGACTTGGTTTCTAATAGGTAGAAATGCTGATGATTTATATAGGTTTGGCTTTTGTCCTCACAGAAGTAATTGTTATATTAACTAGTTTGTGTAGATGAGTCTTTAACCTTACCATCACATCATCTGCAAGGGGATTGGTTTCCATTCCACAATGCCTATTCTCATCCCTTCTATTACTTTTTCCTCTATTATGGCCATACCAAACATTTCTAGTACATATAGTATACTAGAAAGAATAATAATGGTGATAATGGGCATTCCTGTGTCAACCCTGGTCTTACTGGGAAGGCTTCTAGTATATCAGTACTAATAGTGTTAAATAGATAATGCTTAATGTTTTAAGGAAAGCTCCATCTATTCCTTTCTTTCTAGTGTTTTTAATAGAAATGAGTGTTGTTTTCTTTACAAAAGCTTTTCCTGCCTGAATTGAAATAATTAAATGGTTTGTGTTGGTTTTGTTATTGATGTGATCAATTGTACTGATAGTTTTCCTAATATTGAACTATCCCTGATTTCCTTTTATATATCCCACCTGGTCATAGGTAAGATCTTGGAGATTAATTTCTGTAATCTTATTGCTAGTTTTTGAATTAAAAATGCAACCATTATTCATTATTTTAATTAGAGTACATTTTTTTGTTCTCTGATTTTATTATTCCTTTTTAAAGTATCTGCACCACATTTCACATCACAAATACACCTTCATTGAACTCCTTCCTTGTCTATTTTTCTCAACAGTTTAAATAGTATTGGACTTTTTAACATGAAATGCTTGGTAGAATTCACTGGTGGATCTATATGATCCTAGAGAATATTTTTCCTTAGGGAGCACATTGATGGCTTTTTCAATTTCTTTTTCTAAAATAGGGCTCTTTAAGTACTTGATTTCTTCTTCCATTTGATCTGGGCATTCATATTTTGTTAAATATCATCCATTTTAATTCCTTTAATTTCATCTTCATTGGGTGTGCATTCACTCTTCATTTTTGATAGTAGCAATTTTATTTTCTATTTAATGAATAACATCCACAAATATTTTGCTGATTTTAAAATCTTTTCCCAGAAAGCCAGTTTCAAACACCCCACTTCCCATTCAGCATGGCTTTGCTTCAAATCTCTAAAGTTACCTTGGAATGAAAAATATTTTTCAACCAAATGTTGTGATGACTCTGCTGCTCCAGAATCAGTAACCCCATTTTATTCAATGACCAGTGACAAAGCTCATTGGTCACTTAGATATGGCCTCCATAATACAGGTCTACCCCCCAGTTCCCATCCCTTTGTCCTTTCCCTCAATGATGAAAGAGGTAAGACTCCCTAGGTGTGGATGTGTTTGTTTGTCCTTTTGAGCTTCAAGGAGAACATGACTTCAGGAAGGTGATGCCATGACTCCCAAGTGAAGTGGATTGTGGTAGCAGAGGGTTGTGCAAGTTTCCACCTCACTTTGTCCTCTGGGTCCCTTGGTGAGATATTGATCAGGATGATTGAAAATGTTCCCTCTAGAAGTAGAACGAGCCTGAATTTAACCACCACCTAACTCCTTCTCTCCATGTCTGGCAGGAATCGCTGGGGACTGGAAAAACTACTTCACAGTAGCTCAAAGTGAAGCCTTTGACAATCTTTTCCAGGAGAGGATGTCAGAGCTGGATCCAAACCTTTTCCCCTGGGATCAGTGTTGAGCAGATGACAGCTTCATGTTACCTTTAATTCTATATGTGATATGTGACTGGGCAATTTAACTTAATCGTGTTTCTAAACACTAGATTAACTGGATCCAAGTAGCCACAGTCAAGAGATGTTTCACTGTCTCAGTCATGAGACCAAACTTGAGGCTCTCCCTTAGTTAGAATAACAACAACTTCTATACCTGAGAGAAAGACAATGATTTTCTTTCCACTCCCTGACGCTTTCCTATCCGAAATCTAGTATGCATCAAGGAAGAACTGGCAAGAAAAGTGAAAACCATGATTAAATTAGAGTCGGTTCTTGGAGGTCCACACTACAGGACTTGATTATTTTTACCTCTTTACCTAGTCTGTGGTCTGGTTGCCTGATAAGTGGCAAACGTGTATGTTGTTCTAGCTTTTATTCAGCCATTTAAGTTCTGAATAACTTCTCAGGGTCTCATTTGGGATTTTCTTGGTAACAGTAGTGAAATGATTTGTCATTTTTTCTAGCTCATCTTATTGATGAGAAAAGTGAGTCAAACAGTGTTAAGCAACATTCTTGGGTAACATATCTAGTAACTATTGGCAAGCAGATTTGAATTCAAATCTTAATGAATCCAGGCACGGTGGTCTATCCACTACACCACTCCGTGGCCCATGTGTTTTTCAAAAAGTGAACCTTTTTTCAAATTACTTCCTGGTTAGTTTTATATTTGAGATTCTCTTCTATGCCCACCTCAACAGTCAAATCTAGAAAACCACGTGCTATTGGAATAGGAAAAATCTTTTAACAAAGCCATCTCAGCTGATCCATTTTCCCTTCAACAGTGCTTTACAAGTTTGAAAGAAATGGTATCGATCCTTTCATCCAAGAATCTATTCTACAGGACACAAAGGATCAGAGGTGTATTCAAAACATTATAGATGGAATGCTATCCAAAATTAAAATAAAATGCAGAAGAAAGATAGACCTCTAGACAACATTTAATGGAAATAGAAAGTGGCATGTGTGTAGTATAGTGTTTAAGTGACTTCAGTAATCCACATTCTTTCATATTTCCACATCCATGGTGAAATAAGTCAATTCCATTTTATAGTTTTTTTTTCTGCAAAACATGTCAATGATGGTGTTGTTATTTGTAAGAAGGCCTCCTCCAAATTCAAAACAATTGTAAACCAAAGGGAAAATTAGAAAGGTATGACTTGAAAAAGAGTGAAATGTGCAAAACCAGGAGAATAATTTATATAACGATCAAAATAATTACATAAAGGGAAAAATCTTAAAGACATTCACAACTCTCATTCTTGCAGTGACTAGTGTTGTATGGACAATGCTGCCCACCTCTTGCAAGAGAGCAGATAAACGGGAGGTACAGGAGAGTGGCAGATCACATATTTTTGACTCACTTTTTTCGGTTGACTCTAAAAATAGTTTGGTGCTTCTAGTAGGATGGCGACATCGTGATTGGTGAGGAAGAGGTCCAGAAAATAGAGAAAAAGGAAGAAAAGAGCATTAATCAGATATTTGAAAGGGAAAGAGGGAAATTCAGTAAAGGACCACAACAAATATGGCAGTTTAGCTATCGTTATGTTACATATACTCTTTGTAAATAGCAAACTATACATGATGGAAGTTAAGTTTCTTTGATTTTTCTCTAGATTTTGAAGTTAAGAACAATAAAAATGTGCATCAACACACATACTGTGGAATATAGAGGAGTGATTGTGAAACTGTGGATTTCCATTTCAGTCAGCATGCTTTAAAAAAATGGGGCACATAATTCTCAACTAGCTTTAGCTCTGACCCAGAACTGAAACCCATAGGTCCCCAAGGCTTGATCTCCATGTGAATTAGATCCTATGAACACTGAAGTGCTCTTTCTCCTGGCTGTGAATACGCAAGAGGCAAGCAGGTGGTCCCCTTACTCTGCTCCTTTCTACACCTTGAGAAAAAAACAGCACATATTGTCTGAGAGAGAGAGAATTTGTGGCCTCAAAATCTTATGATTTGAGGGACTCACAGTCACAAGTTATCGCAGCATCCTGGTCCTCGTGGTCCTAGGTACCAGATACCTAGCGTGCCTTACCCAGAGCTATCTTTCTCCTAGCTTCTGTTACTTGTGGATCTGAAAAGTGGATTTTAAAGCAGAAATAATACCAAGTAGCAGGAAGATGGGGTGAGGGATGGGAATGGGATTAAGAAGTGGGATTTTCTTAGGATCAGGTGTAATGTTAGGGTTATGGATAAGTCTAACATGCAAGCAAGGAGGATATTTTTCTCTTCAGCTTTAGTTTCCCCTGCCATAAAGCCCAGCATAGAGATGTGGTAGTCTCTAAGATCCCTTCTCAACTTCAATTTGCTGACCCTGTAGGTAAAATCAAAGAATCACTGAGGATAGGGATTACAGACTAAGAGGAAAGGAGAGCAGAAGAAAAGCCATAGGTCTACCAGGCAAAAAGGAACCAGAGAAAGGATACCAGAGTGCAGGGGTCCTCTACCTCGTGGGGAATTCACAAAATTCATGCATCAGAATTTCTCCTCATACCACAGGGAATTGGAGTCTGTGCCATTTATATGAGTCCCAGAGTGAGTGAGTGGGGCCTCCATGGATGCAACATTATAAAAGGAGGGGCCAAGATCTTCTAGGAAAACAGACTGTGGCACAACGTTCTCTTCACAAACAATGAGGGACAGGAAAGTGGGAGTTATAAGCTTACTCTGGATCTGCCTATGTCTCTCCAGGCAAGTCTGGGCCCAATTCATGACTTCCCTCTGATAGGCTGTTGATCTGCTCCTCCCTAACCCTCTTTGGGATGACAGAATCATGGGTCATACAATGGGGAGGTAGAAATGGAAAGGAACACTGACATATATTTATTCAACTCTATTTTATAGGTGAGGAAAGCAAGGGTCAGAGACAGAACCAAACAAACTCTGAGTTAGATTGAATATTGAAGCCAATATATCCATCTCATTTTAGATGATCATGGATTTAGGACTAAAGGAACTTTGAAGGCAATTGCGTCCAACTCCTTCATTTTACCAATGCAGAAATTGAAGCATAAGGAGATTAAGTGATTGCATAGCAGGATGCAACTAGTAAGTGTCTGAGGGTAAATTTGACCTTGGTTCTTCTTCCCCCCAGTCCAGTGCCATATACACCTAATAACGATAACTTTGAGGACTCAACTGAACCTCAGAAGGGAAGAGAATTCATTGCAGTAGTTGTGAGGGATGACACTGAAGTACAGTTGTCCTGGCTGCTAGCCCCACGGACCCTTCCACTCAGACATACTGCTACTTTGTCCCCTCATCCTCTCCCCACTTAGACTAACATTCTATATCTGTGCATAGGGCTAGTTTTGGGGAGAGATGCACTAGGGTGACTAGGATATTCTCTTTGGTCTGCTCATTGTGCAAGATTCATATGCCACCCCCTCCAAAAAAATCTTAGCTTCAATGAGGAATGTGTCTTAGAGAATAAATCCCTTGAGACAAAGGACAGCATTCCATTTGGACGTCTATCTTCAGTTCTCAATATAGAACTTAGAACCCTGGATTGGCTTGAATTCTCTTTAGCAAACCCTCTGGAGTGCCCATGGGGCCAGCAAATTGGGCTAACACCCTGGCACAGACTTGCTTCACTATTGTACCTCAAAACTCCACCAAGAACACATCAGACAGAACTTTCCCCAAACACCCCTTCCCTTCCCTGTTCAGCCTAATTTGAAAGGGAGCGTAATAGAGTATAATTAATAAGGGATTTGTTGTCAGGAGACCTGGGTTAAAATATTAGACCTGCTTCTTGCTATGTGTATATATTTGAACGCATCACACCCCTTCTACAGACCTCAGTTTTCTCATCTATAGATAAGGTTAGTCTTGATCATCTTGAAGGTCTCTCCCAGGTCAAAATGTGAGTTTTTCCTCTTTGACCAAATAACTGAACCTACCAGTTCCAGTCACTAACATGCAGGGAAGTTTGTAGTCAACTCATAGGACACTGTTGAGTTTTCAGTAGCAGTCTTTATCCTTCAGCAGTTGGCAAATATCACACATCAGGGTTGGATATACTGTTCCATTAATTGTCTAGAATTAAAACAGTGATAGAGAATATGTTAATTCAAGTGAAACTAAAAAGGCTAGAGGCAGAGGCAGGAAAGATGGAGGGGAGGTAATAGTAGCAATAGGATTATTGATTATTTACCATTCATGGTAGGCAGAATGATGGCACAGGCTAAGTGTCAGAAGGGAGGCTAACATTAGTATTTGAGGTAGGGAGTTCATTAGCCATTGGGATAAATCTTTCCTCAACAGTCACTTGAGTCCAATGGAAGACATAAGTCATCATGACTGGAGATGACCCCAGATGCAATGAGAGACATTGGCCTTTGTGAGCTAAGGTCTTTCCCATGTTTTATTTTGCTGGTCAAAACAGAAACCCTGTGAATCACTCTTTCCTTCTTGATACTCAATTCTTGTTTCAGGATGCCACACTCCCTCTTTGTAATTGATTCCTCTTTCAAAGTCTCCTTTTCACCCAAACACAAGTATAATGCTGGGTTCTGTCCTGGGACTTCTTTTCTCCATATATATTATCAGACTAGAAGGTCTCACCAGCTCCCCTGGACTTAATTATTATTGCTAAGCTTTGTGATTCTCAAATCCCCCTATCCTTCTCCAAATATTCTGCTAACCCCTAATTTCACATCTGCAGCTGAGTTTTAGAAATTGCAAACTGGAAGTGCAGTAAAAATTTTAATTGCAATACATCGAAAACCAAACCTAATTAATTTTCCTAATTCCTATCTTCCATATTGCTGTAGATAACAACAACATGCAGACAGTCCCTCAGACACTGACCCTAAACATCAACCTGGATTCCTCTCTCTCTCTGTCTCTCTCTCTGTCTGTCTCTCCGTGTCTGTATCTCTGTCTGTCCTTCTGTGTGTCTGTCTGTCTCTCTCTGTCTCTGTCTCTCTCTCTCTCTTTCTCTGTCTCTCTCTCCATCTCTCTCTCTGGCTGTCTCTTCCTGTCTGTATCTCTGTCTGTCCTTCTGTCTGTCTGTCTGTCTGTCTGTCTGTCTCTCTCTCTCTCTCTCTCACACACACACACACACACACACACACACACACACACTGACACACCTCCATACCCAATCTGTTGCCAATGTCTACAGTTTTCTTCTTTACAGCACCTCCCCTGTACATCCCTTTTATCCTCTGTAACTGACATCACCATGGTCCACCTCATATTATCCTCAAGATCACATTACTGCAACATCCCGCTGTTGAATCTACCTGCTTCTCGTGTCCCCCAATCCAATTTATGCTTAAACCAGCAACTAACATGATTTTTCTCAAGTACCTCTATAGTCATGTTACATACACATGTTATGATACACATATTGCACTCAATTCCAGTAAATTCCACTGTTTTCCTACTACCTTCACAATCACAAACAAAATGTTCTGTTTGACTTTCAAAGCCCTTTGTAACCTAATTCCCTCTTACCTTTCCAGTCTTTACATATGTTATGTCCGAACATGTCCTCTTCATTCCAGTGACACTGAAGAAGACATTCCCTCTCTCAGCTTCAGGTATTTTCTCTTGATGTCTCCAATGCCTTGTCTGCTCTGACCCCTGACTTTCCTTTAAATCCCAACTACAATCTCATTCTTCACAGGAAGCCTTATCTAATCCATCTTAATTGCCTTCTCTTGGTGAATTACCTCCTATTAATCTTGTATAGACTATGATTTTTTTTGTTGGCCTTTTGGGTCTCCTATTGGATTGCAAGGTCCTTGAGGTGAAGGACAATCTTTTTCCTCTTTTGATATCCCAGTTCCTTATCATAATGTGTGACATTATTTGGAGCTTAATAAGTGTTTCTTAATTTATTGAATGGGGGGGTGGAGCCAAGATGGTGGAGGAGAAAGAAGTACATATAACTAGTTCTCCCCATATATCCCATAAAATACCTGTAAAGAAAGACTCTCAAGAAATTCTAGAGCAGCAGAAGTGGAAAACAACACAGTGGAGGAGATTTCCAACCCAGGGCAAATTGAAAGGCTGACAGGAAACTTCTGGTGCTCCAGACAATTAGCAGAGCCAAGCCCAGCCTTAGCCATTCCCTGCTCTGGGAGGAGGACAGGATTAGGTCTCGGCGGTGGAATCTCCAGTCCCAGTATCAGTAATTTGTAGATCCCTCAACCCACAGGCAACAAAGGTCAGTGACAGGGTTTTTTCAGCTGGCTGAAAAGTATTTCTTCCCATATCTCTGGCCTTAGTCAGCGGCTGCAGAGGCCATATAGGGCAAGTGGCAGAAGTTCTCACAGCAGCCCCTACAGTCACTGGCATCCATTGTTGGATTGTAAAACTCCTGGGGGCACTGAGCAACTGATTCTTATCTCAGCCCTATGTAAAGGCCCTGCAGCAGCTGATCTTTATCTCACACTGAATGGCAGCTCTGCCCCTGAAGTTTATCTCAATCTCAGCCCCCAGTGCTGGCTTGGCAGAACTGGAGGACAGGTGGTTGTGAAGATGAAACTCAACTAAGAATCTGGGCACAAAAATCTCTTGTTGCTCCCAGACCAGTGTATACACTTGATTGTGCCACCTTGGAGGAACTGAGATCTTACCAATTCCCAGAGTATACCCTACTCTTGATAAAGGACCCAAAAGTCAAGTAACTGGTAGGGAAAATGCACAAAAAAGGAGGAAAAAACAACACTATAAGAGGTTACTTTCTTGGTGGACAAATATCTTCTCCCATGCTTTCAGATGAGGAAGAACAAGGCTTACCATCAGGGACAAAAAAGCTAAGGCTTTTATATCCCAAACATCCAAAATAAATATTCAATGGTTTGCAGGCTATGGAAGAGCTCAAAAAGGATTTTCAAAATCCAGTAAGAGAAGTGGAGGAAAAATTGGGAAGAGAAATGAGAGAGATGCAAGAAAATCATGAAAAGCAGGTCAACACCTTGCTAAAGGAGACCCAAAAAAATGCTGAAGAAAATAACACCTTTAAAAATTGCCCTCTCATTGGTTCCTCAGAATTTTGAAGAATGAAGTTACCTGTACAGTAAATCAAGAAGTTATTTGAAGACATAGTTTGTGTGGTATTTACATAACCTTGTCCATCATTCTCTTGCCAAAATTTCCTGGGTACTCAAAATTCATGTACCTTTCTTGCTTTGACAAACTCAGTTTTGGGTCACTTTGCTAAGGCACATGGCAATAAGATATGACTCTTTCTGCCCTGTGAATGAGATACTGGTTGAATTAAGACAGTGTGTTTTCAAGTGTTGTCAGAGATTGGGCTACTCTTAACAAGATGTTGAGGACAGAAGTCTCAGCAAGGAGGGTTCAGTTGAGAATATGAAGAAGAAATTTCTGAAATCTCAAACAGCATGCTGCACCAACATGTTATCAGAATACATAAAGTTTGAAGGTGTTGAGATTACAATTGTCCAATTTGCAAGGAAAACCACAAGGGCAGACTTCTAAATCAATGACACTTTTATAAAAGATCCATGGTCCCCTCTAAAGTAGTGCACCTCAGATCTTCCTCAGGATCTCAGATGTCCTTTTCTTCCAGGACCTTTTTTATATATTTTGATAACCAAATATGCAAAAGGCTCATGGTGAGCTACAGAATCTCATTGGTTGGTAAACCTTACTCTTGTGGGCCAAAAATGACATTTACATGGGAGAGGCCACAGGTTGGGCAAAGCATGGGGCATGTACACAGACTAAGAGGTTGTAAGATGATCATGAGATGGTCATCTGTGCATGTTGGACAAGAGAATTTAGTCTAGAGGTACAAAAATAAGTTTGGACATTTTCCCAAAACTCAAGACCTTCCACTCATGCCAGTTCAGTACATGAAATTTGAACATAACTGGATGGAGATACCTGTGTCAGGGTTCTTGTGGTTGCTTAAGTGAGCCTCATAACTTGGTAAACAAGTAGTAAGATAACATTCAAGTATGAGGCCCATTATGAAGGCCTAGTATAAAAATCTATCTTTTCTAATTATCCCTACATATGTAAAATATCTAGGTGATTAATATTGATTCAAATAGAATGGAGCACCAAATGAATCATTTCTCACAAGGCAATATTATTTCCTACTAGTTTCTATATAGACGACCTCAGATCTTGTCTGGAAGAGTTTGTGGTCAAGAATAACAGTGTCATTATAGTGACCTACCCCAAGTCAGGTAACAAACAAGGATGGGTGAAGGGAAAGTGTTTTGGAAGAAAAGCCCATAATGGATGTCCTGCAGAGTCTATCTGGGATGTAAAATGTCAGACTTGGAAGAGCTTTTAAAGAGTTTGTACTACGTGTTAAATTTTCCCTCAAGTGACCCATTTGAAGGGAGAAGTCAGTTCATGTCAAGAGAGCAGGAGGGATATTCAATTTAGAAAACATTTGTTAAACACTGGCCATGTTCCTGCTACTGCATTAGGTAGGGGAATTTCATTAAAACCTGGGAAGACTTTCATGATTTTATAGTGAGTGAAATGAGCAGAGCCAGGAGAATAGTTCATAAAATACTGAAATATTTTAAGTTCAAACAACTTTGAAAGATTCAAGAACTCTGTGGAATGGAGTGACCAACCATCATTGAAGAGATCCAATTATAAATGCAGCTACCTATCTACTGAAGAAGAGATGGACACAGGAAGACGAATAAATAGTGAAGATTTTTTCCCACTCCCCACCCCTTCCCTCTCTGAGATGGCATGCAATCTTTTAAGGGTCTGCACATGCATTCATATTAAACACATTTTTGCATTAGTTATGTTGCATAGAAGAATTAAAAAGAATAGGAGAAACCATGATAAAAACCCAGAAAAAGAAAGTGTCACACAGGAGATATGAGTCTTACTCATTCTGCCTTCTAATTTCCTACTTCTTTCACTAGATGTGCATGGTATTTTGCCTCAAGGATTGTGTAGGAATTTGTTGAATGTGATTATGTGTACATGTTATGAGGAGTTTCTTTTCTTTTTGATTTTAGATGGGTGTTATGGGAGGTCTGAGAAAGAAAAAACAAAATCTCAGTTAAAAAAATAAAAGTTTTTCAAAAAGTAGTTCTAACCCATTCCTATTAAAAACACTGGAAAACATAGTAATTAAGGGAACTTCTCTTAAAATAATGAGCAGTATCTACCCAAAACCTTCAGCAAGCATAATATGCAATGGGGATAAGCTAGATGGAATTCCACTAAGTTCAGGGGTGAAACAAGGATGTCCATTATGACCACTATTATTCAATATGGTGCTAGAAATGTTAGCTGTAGCAATTAGACAAGATAAAGAAATTGAAGGAATGAGAATAGGCAAAGAAGAAACTAAGTTATCACTCTTAGCAGATGATGTGATGATATACTTAGAGAATCCCAGAGATTCAAGTAAAAAATTACTTGAAATAATAAACAACTTTGGCAAAGTTGCAGGATACAAAATAAAGCCACACAAATCTTCTGCGTTCCTATATATTAGCAACAAAGTCCAACAGGAAGAGATAGAAAGAGAAATCTTATTTAAAGGTAGGGTAGACACTATAAAATACTTGGGAGTTTACCTGCCAAAACAAACCCAGGGACTATATGAACACAATTACAAGACACTTTTTGCACAAATAAAGCAGTATCTAAGTAAGTGGAAAAACATCACTTGCTCATGGGTAGGCCGAGATAATATAATAAAAATGACAATTCTACCTAAATTAATTAACTTATTTAGTACCATACCAATTAAATTATCAGATAATTATTTTCTAGAGTTGGATAAAATAATATCAAAATTCATCTGGAAGAACAAAAGTTCCAGAATATCAAAGGTACTAATGGAAAGAAATGCTAGGGAAGGTGGCCTAGCACTCCCAGACCTCAAATTGTACTCTAAAGCAGCAATTATAAAACCACTTGGTATTGGCTAAGAAACAGAAGGGTAGACAAGTGGAATAAACTTGGCACTCAAGACACAGTAGGCAAGGAATCTGTAGCAACCTCCTCTTTAATAAATCCAAGGACCCTAGCTTCTGGGATAAGAACTCATTGTTCGACAAAAATTGCTGGGAAAACTGGATAACAGTGTGGCAGAAACAAGTCATAGACCCATGCCTGACACCGTACAGAAGAATAAAATCCAAATGGGTACACAATCTAGGTATAAAAATTGATACCATGGACAATCTGGAGGAGAAAGGAATAGTGTATTTTTCAGATTTATGGAGAAGGGGAGAATTTTTTACCAAAGAAGAGATAGAAAGCATTATGAAATGCAAGATGGATAATTTTGATTACATTAAACTGAAAAGTTTTTGCACAACCAAACACAATGAAACCAAAATTCTGAGGGATGTAGTAAATTGGGGAAAAAATTTACAGTGAATCTGGGGGATAAAGGCCTCATTTCTAGAATATATAGAGAACTGACTTAAATGTATAACTATATAAGTCATTCCCCAATTGATAAATGGTCAAAGGACATGAACAGGCAATTTTCAGAGGAAGAAATTAAAGATATCTATAATCATATGAAAAAATGCTCTAAATCACTTTTGATTAGAGAGATGCAAATTAAAACAACTCTGAGGTACCGCATCACACCTATAAGATTGGCAAACATGACAGATCAAGAAAATGATAAATGTTGAAGAGGATGTGGGAGAGTTGGAACACTAATTCATTGTTGGTGGAGCTGTGAGATCATCCAAACATTCTGGACAGCAGGTTGGAACTATGCCCAAAGGGCTACAAAAATGTGCATACCCTGTGACCCAGCAATATCGCTACTAGGACTGTATCCCCAAGAGGTCATAAAAACCGGAAAGGGTCCCCATGTACAAAAATATTTATAGCAGCACTCTTTGTAGTTGCCAAAAACTAGGAGTCAATGGTATGCCCATCAACTGGGGAATGGCTGAATTAATTATGCTATATGAATGTAATGGAGTACTATTGCACCATAAGAAATGATGAACAAGAAGACTTCAGGGAGTCCTGGAAAGACTTATATGATCTGATGCTGAGCGAAAGGAGAACTTTGTGCACAGCAATGACCACAGTGTGTGAGAGTATTTTCTGGTAGACTTGGAAGTTCATAATAATGCAAGAACTTAAAAAAAAATCCCAGTGGTTTTCTAAGGCAAATTACCTTCCACACTACAGAAAGAACTATGCAATTCATTCACAGATTGCAACAGATCATGTTTGTTCGTGTGTGTTTGTGTATTATGTTTTGATTTGTTATATGATTTCTTCCATTTATTTTAGTTCGTCTACATAGCATGATTATACTGAAAATGTATTCAATAGGAAGTTGTGTGTAGATCCAATACAGAATTGTATTCCATCTTGGGGATGGAGGAGGGTAGTAGGGGGTAGGTGTGGGGGGATTAAGATCTAAATTTTATGGGGGGGCGGAGCCAAGATGGCGGAGTAGAAGGACGCACGTTTATGAGCCCCGAAACCAAAGCCCATAGAATTAATGTAAAAAGAGACCCCCATAATTTCTGGGTCAATACAAGCTGTGGAAGTGGAAGAGATTTCCATTCCAGGGAGCCCTGGAGACCCGTCCCCAGGGTCCGTCATGCCCCAGAAAGCGGACCTCACCCCCAGCACTGCCCTGGCCGCGGCCCCAGAGAAGCTGACCTGAGCAGGATTCAGACACGGAAGCTCCGGCAGCCGGGAAAGTCCCTCCGCCCACAGAAGCTACAGGTCAGTGAGAAAGAAGGCTGGGCTGGACGAGAGGGGGAGCAGGGCATCTCCGTGACTCGGGCCGCCTCGGGAGGAAGCGGCGGCGGCAGAGACAGGGGCAGGAAGCGGTGGAGGCAGAGGCGTGGGCGGCGGCTGAGGCGGCAGCGGCCCAGGACTCAGGAATCCCCCAGCAGCAGACAGGATCTTCATTACGGAAGGTTTCTGCATAAAACCTGATGGAACTGAGCCTGTGAGACGGCCCTGCCCCCACCCCGCTCTATTACTGAAGGCCCTCTGCATAAAGCCCCCCGAGGGAACTGAGCCTAGGAGGCGGACCCCTCACCCCCGCCTCCACCCCGCTCCGTTCCTGAAAGTCTCTGAATAAAGCCCCTGCGGGAACTGAGCCTTGGAGGCGGCCCTGCCCCCACCCCAGCGCCAGAACTAAAGCTTGCCGCCGGAAAGCCCATTAGAATCTCAGAGGCCAAGCACTAGCTGGGCGGATCCAGGTGGGGGTGGAAAGGAATCTCAGAAGTCAAGTAACTGGCTGGGAAAATGCCTAGAACAGGGAAGAAAAATAAGACTATAGAGAGTTTTTTCCAACAGATGCAAATGATCCCGACCTTCGGATCTGACGAAGATGAGGACGTATTCTTGCCATCAGGGAAAGACGTGGAGGGCGGGGTCTCAGTACCCCAGACTCCCCAGGGGGGTGGCAGGTGGACTCAGGCCTTGGAAGAGCTCAAAAAGGATTTTGAAAAGCAAGTTAAACAGGTGGAGGAAAAACTGGAAAGAGAAATGACAGAGATGCAAAAAAAGTATGAAAACGGGTCAATACCTTGGTAAAGGAGACCCAAAAATTGCTGAGGAAATTAACACCTTGAAAAATAGGCTCACTCAATTGGCAAAAGAGGTTCAAAAAGCCAATGAGGAGAAGAATGCTTTCAAAAGCAGAATGAGCCAAATGGAAAAAGAGGCTCAAAAGCTCACTGAATTTAATAGTTCTCTCAAAATTAGAATGGAGCAGATGGAGTCTAAAGAATTTACGAGAAACCAAGAAATCACTAAACAAAACCAAAATAATGAAAAAATGGAAGAGAATGTGAAACATCTCATGGGAAAAACAACTGACCTGGAAAATAGATCCAGGAGAGAGAATTTAAAAATTATGGGAGTACTTGAAAGTCATGATCAAAAAAAGAGCCTAGACATCATCTTCCATGAAATTATAAAGGAAAACTGCCCTGACATTCTAGAACCAGAGGGCAAAATAAGTGTTGAAAGAATCCATTGATCACCACCTGAAAGAGATCCAAAAAGAGAAACCCCTAGGAACATTGTGGCCAAATTCCAGAACTCCCAGCTCAAGGAAAAAATCTTGCAAGGAGCTAGAAAGAAACAATTCCAGTACTGTGGAAATACAATCAGGATAACTCAAGATCTAGCAGCTTCTACATTAAGGGATCGAAGGGCGTGGAATAGGATATTCCAGAAGGCAAAGGAACTAGGACTCAAACCAAGAATCACCTACCCCAGCTAAACTGAGTATAATACTTCAGGGGAAAATATGGTCTTTCAATGAAACAGAGGACTTTCAAGCATTCTTGATGAAAAGGACCAGAGCTGAAAAGAAAATTTGACTTTCAAACACAAGAATGAGAAGAAGCATGAAAAAGGAAACAGCAAAGAGAAGTATTAAGGGACTTACCAGAAGTGAACTGTATACATTCATACAGGGAAAGACAATATTTCTAACTCTTAAAACTTCTCAGTATCTGAGTAGTTGGTGGGGACCACACATACACATGTACACGCATGCACACACATACACACATGCACACACATACAGAGACAGAGAGCACAGAGTGAACTGAATAGGATGGGACCATACCTTAAAAAAAATTAAGGTAAATGGTGAGAGAGAAATGTAGTGGGAGGAAAGAGGGGGTAACTATGTGTCATTTAAGAGGCAAGTAGGAGATTTTTTTAGTGGAGGGAAAAAGAGGAGAGCTGAGAAAAAAAAAAAACAAGAAGTTTACCCTCATCACATTTGACTAAACGAAGGACTGAAGTGCACACTCATTTTGGTATGAAAACCTATCTTACAGTATAAGAAAAGGGGGGAGAAGGAGATATTGCAAGGGGGGACGATGGAAGGGAGGGCAAAGGGAGGAGGGAGCAATTTGAAGTCAACACTTGGAGAGGGACAGGATCAAAAGATAGAAGAGAAACAACGAGGGGCAGGTTAGGAGGGATGGTAATTCAGTTAGTCTCACACAACACGACTATCAGGGAGGTCATTTGCAAAACTACACAGATAGGACCTATATTGAATTGCCTGCCGTCCCAAAGGGAATGGGTGGGGAGGGAGGGATGGGGAGAATTTGGAACTCAAAGTTTTAGGAACAACTGTTTAGTATTGTTGTTGCAACTAGGAAAGAAGACATACAGTTAATGAGGAATAGAAAGTCATCTGGCCCTACAGGAGAAAAGAGAAGATGGGGGACAAGAGAAGGGAGGGATGACAGAAGAGAGGTCAGATTGGGAGATAGGGAAAATTAGATTGCTTGGGGTATTGGGGTGGGGGGAGGGGATAAAAGGGTGAGAAAATTTGGAACCCAAAAATTTGTGAAAATGAATGTAAAAAGTTAATTAAATAAATAAAAATAATTTAAAAAATGATCTAAATTTTATGTTTGTGATTGTCAAACATTAAAAAAATTAAATTAAAAAAAATGGTATAATATTTGTAAAAAAAAAAAATTTAAAAAATTCAGTTCTACATTTAATGGTGGGCTCCATGCAAAACTTCTTCCATATCTTCAGAAAAATCCCATTTTTACTTTTCATGTAAATTGTTCTCCCTTTTCTCTTCACAATTAAATTCATGAGCATCTTCAACACCATCTGGCCTTATTTCCTTTTAATCACTTTTTAAAAATCATAATGGGATCAATCATGCATCGCTATCCTCTGAATATTCTGAAGTGTGCTATGCAAAATTCAAGACAGAACAGTGCTCAGATTTCCTCTTCTTTTTGACCAAAACTCTCGTATGAAACAGTGACCTCCTTCCTCCTATAATTCCCAATATTTCTACCAAAGCACCTAGTTCTTCCCAGTTAGTTAGAATTGGATTCAAATTGGAGCTGCTCCTGTTGGTTCCTTCATCTTTTGAAGGATGGAATTTCCAAAGGGTAATTTGATGACCTTGCTCTTGGGAGGGAGGGAAGGAGAGAGAGAGAGAGAGAGAGAGACAGAGACAGAGACAGAGACAGAGACAGAGACAGAGAGACAGAGAGAGAGACAGAGAGAGAGACAGAGAGAGAGAGACAGAGAGAGAGAGAGACAGACAGAGAGAGAGAGACAGAGAGAGAGAGAGAGAGAGAGAGAGAGAATGAAACTGACAGAATATTTGACATTCCTCATTACCACTGTGTCCTGTCTTTGTGCCATTCTTAGGATCTATTTCATAAGATCCTCATGTATTTCATCTCTCTTCAGGTCATCTGTAGGATATAGATTTAAGTAACAAATCTATTTGGTTTCTACTTCCCTTGGCCTTCTCCAAAATCCTTTCACCATGCTTCCCATAATCCCACTTCTGATTACTATGTCTTCCTAAATTTCAATACGATGTTATCCTCAGATTTTACCCAAGCTGTTTCTTTTGTATAAGATATACCCCATGTAGAACCATGATATTGTTTTGGTTTTCTTCTTAAAAAATCTCAAGGATTTCAGTGAGGTCCATTTTGTTCTTTCTTATCATGGCATGTAGGCATTCCTTTTTGTTGACTGAACCTTAAATATTTGTGTATGCACTCATGAGGCCCTGCCATTTACTGCAAAACTTCAATCTTGGATTTTGTCTCCTCTGGATTTATGGCCTTCTCAGCTGTTATGCTTCTCTAAGGCTACTCACAAAGCATTTAACTTAAGGGATATATGGAAGACATCTTTTTTCTATTCTCATTTCTTTCTAGTATAAAATCTTTTTAATTAAAATCATGAGATGCCTGAGAAGTGCATTCTAACTCTTATTGTTTAAATGTCACTTCATCAGTGACCAATACCCTGTTAACATTGTATCATAGATTATGATCCAAGAAGTTCAAATTTCTTTCTTCAGCAACAGCAGTTCACTTTGAAATTATCTTTTTCTCTTTTGCTTCTCTTTACTTCAATGTGCAATAAGAAAGGAGGGACTGCCAGTGTTCCTATCATCTTGAATTCTTCCTTAAGACTTATAAATCACCACAGTGTGTGAGAGTTTTTTTCTAGTAGACTTGAAAACTTAGTAATAACGAAAGAATTTACTAAAAAAAAATCCCCAATGGTGGTTTTCTAAGGCAAAATGCCTTCCACACTCACAGAAAGAAATATGGAAGTCATTCACAGAATGTAGCAGATCATGTTTGTGTGTGGGGGGGGAGTGTATTATGTTTTGATTTCTTATATGATTTCTTCCCACTTATTTTAGTGCAGCTACGTAGTATGAGTATAGTGAAAATGTACTCAATAGCAAAGTATATGTAGAACCTATACAGAATTGTATGCTGTCGTGGGGAGGGAAGGGGGGTAGTGGGGGGGAAGGTATGGGGGGGATAAAATCTTAATATTAAGGAAGTGATTGTAGAACATTAAAAAATATAATAATAATAAAATAAAAAAACAAGACATGTCACTGGGAATCTTTCCTGCAATCTAACTGCATATCAATAAATCAAGACTTTTCTGAGTGGTCTTTCTTATTCTACTTCAGAACATTTGCCATTGTTTGAGAATTTTTCCTTGAATAAGATCCTGAAAAGTTTCCTATCTGAACACATAAAATTGGAAAGGGAAAAAAAAGGAACTGTGATGTAAGAGAAAAGATGAAATGAAATTGTTTTTTAATTATTAATTTATTTGTTTTAAGTTTTCTAGAGTCACTTCCATGATTCTTAGATTTTTCCTCCCCCATCCCTGAGATGCCATGGAATGTTATATATGTACTGACACATAACTTTTTATTAATACACGTTTTCACTTTAGTTGTGTTGCATAGAACAATTAAAGTGAATGGCAGAAACCATGAGGAAAACCCAAACAAATGAAAACATAACACAAGAGAAAATATTCTTTTTCATTCGATCTTCCAGTTCCATAGCTCTTTCTCTGCATGTGGATGGCATTTTGCTTCAAGAGTCTTTTGGGAATGTTGCAGGTCCTTGCAATGCTGTGCAGGACTAAGTCTACCAGAAATATTTCTTGCTTACTGTGGTTGTTACTATGTACAATGGTTTCCTGATTCTGCTCCTTTCCGCTCAGCATCAGTTCATATAAGTCTTTGAAGCCTCTCTGAAGTCTTCCTGTTCATTTCTTATATCACGATAGTATTCCATTATACTAATATGCCACAAGTTGTTCAGTCACTCCCCAATTGATGGGCATACCCTCGATTTCCAGTTCTTGGCCACTACAAGGGGAACTGCTATAAATCTTTTTGTGCTCGTGAGTCTCTTTCCCATTTTTATGATCTCTTGGAGATATAGTCTGAGAAGTGATATTGCTGGATCAAAGGGCATGCACAATTTTGTGGCCCTTTGGGCATAGTTCCCAATTGCTCTCCAGAATGACTGGATCAGCTCACAGATCTACCTTCAGTGAATTAGTGTTTCAACTCTCCCCACATATTCTCCAACATTTATCATCCTCCTATTTTGTCATGTTAGCCAATGTGATAGGTGTGATGTGGTACCTCAGAGTTGTTTCGATTTGCACCTCTCTAATCAACAGTGATTTAGAGTATTTTTTCAGTTGACTATAGATAGCTTTCATTTCTTCCTCTGAAAACTGCCTGTTCATATCCTTTGGCTCTTTTTCAATGGGGGAATGACATGTATTATTGCACATTTGACTTCGTTCTCTGTATATTTTATAGATGAATCCTTTATCACAGATACTAGTTGCAAAAATTCCCAGTTTTCTGCTTCGCTCCTTATCTTGGTTACATTAGGTTTATTTGCGAGAAAACTTTCCAATTTATGTAATCAAAATTATCTATTTTGCTCTTCATAATGTCCTCTGTCTCTTGTTTGGAAATAAATTTCTCCATTCTCCTTAAATCTGACAATTTCAATATTCCTTGTTCCCCTAATTTGTTTATAGTATCAGGATTTTTATACCTAGAGTATGCATACTTTTGGACTTTAATCTTGTATATGATGTCTGACATGGGTTTATGCCTGGGTTCAGCCACACTCTAATCCAGTTTTCCCAGCAGTTTTTGTCAAAGAGTGATTTCTTATCCCACAAGTTTGGGTCCATGGTCTTACAAAACAGTACAATGCTGGACTCATTGACTAGTGTATCTTGCGTACTTAAACTATGACACTGGTCTACCCTATATTTCTTAACCTGTGCCAAGTGGTTTTGATGATTGCTGCTTTATAATACAATTTGAGGTCTGGTAGGGCTACTCCACCTTCCCTAGCATTTCTTTTCACTAATTCCCTTGAAATTCTGTACCTTTTGTTCTTCCGGATGAATTTTGATATTTTTTCGTAGTGTTAGAAAATTATTTTTGGTATTTTGATTCATATGGTACTGCATAAGTAAATTAATTTAGGTAGAATTGTCATATTTACCATATTTATTTGGCTTACCCAAGAAAAATTGATTTTTTTGTTTTTTTTCAAATTGTTTAGATATGATTTTATTTGTGTGAAAAGTATTTTGTAATTGTGTTCATAAAGTCCCTGGGTTTGTTTTGCAAAGGTAGATTCCCAGGTATTTTATTGCATCTACTCTTGCTTTCAATAGGATTTATTTTTCTGTCTCTTGCTGTTGGGAATTTTTAGTAATAAATAGAAATGCAGATGATTTGTGGGTTCATTTGTAACCTGCAACTTTACCAAAGTTGCTTATCATATCAAATAATTTTTTACTTGAATCTCTAGGATTCTCTAAGTATATCATCATATCATCTGCAAAGAGTAATGACTTAGTTTCTTCTTTATTTATTCTAATTCCTTCAATTTCTTTTTCTTCTTGTTGCTAAAGCTAACATTTTCTAGTACCATATTGAATAAGAGTGCTGATAATGGGCATCCTTGTTTTTACCCTGATCTTATTGGAAATACCCTTTAGCACATGCTTCTTGCTGATGGTTTTCAGTAGGCACTGTTGATAATTTTATGGAAAGCTCCATTTATTCCTATGCTCTCCAGTCTTTCCATTACTAGTGAGTGTTTTATTTTGTTAAAAGCATTATTTGCACCTTTTGAGAAAAATCATATGGTTTCTCTTAGTTTTGTTGTTTATATGATCAATGATGCTGACAGTTTTCTAATGTTGAACCAGCTCTTCATTCCTGGTGTAAATCCTATCTCATCATAATGGATGATTCTCAAGACAAGTTGCTGCATTCTTTTTGTGAATATCTTATTGAAAATTTTTACATCTATATTCATTAGAGAAATTGAACTATAATTTTCTTTCTATATTTTGGCTCTTCCTAGTTTCCATGTTGGAATCATATTTGCATCATAAAAAGAGTTAACTATTCTTTAAATGTTTCATGGAATTCATTTGTAAATCCACCTGGCCCTAGAGATTATTTTGTAGGAAGTTCATTAATGGCTTGTTCATTTATCTTTTCTAAGATGGGGTTACTTAAGAATTCAATTTCCCCCTCTGTCAATCTTGGCAATTCATATATATATATATGAATTATATATATAATATATAATATATATTATAATATATAATATATTATATATAATGAATATATATTCAATCCATCTCATTTTAATTATTGCATTTATAGGCAAAGAGTTGGGCCAAATAATTTTTAATTATTGCTTCAATT